>VZTA01006300.1:79697-133690 GCA_013398855.1 Mohoua ochrocephala | reverse complement strand
GGGGCTGCTCCGCTTTGGGGGCGGGCGGGCCGCGGTGGGGCCCGGACTGAAAACGCCGCGGCAGCAGTGGGGTGCTGCGCCCTCGGGCTGTGCCGGTCGTTGCCCGCTCCGCGCCCGGCGGCGCCCGGAGCTGCACGGAGCTGGAGCCGGTACTGCTGCGCTTGGGGGCTCCCTCGGAGCCGGGCTTCCACCGCGTCGCATTTCGTACAGAGCTGTGCTTGACTTGAGAAATGGTTCTTGTCTTTGACCGAACGCAATTATCCTTTACTCGTATTGAAACTCTTGAAGTGCTTATCTACTTCCTCTGTAGTCTCTTGTAATTGCTGACTTTATTTTTTTCCCCCTTTGGCTAAGTAGAGAAAAATTACTTGAATGGTGTTCTAGTAAGGTTCGACTGTTAAGCAAGTGCCAATAGCAATCTTTATTTGTCTTTAACAGCTGTGGGGTTTGTTTGTTTGCGTTCCATGTACGTACGCATATGTACACATACATACACACGTAAATATACGTATAAAATTTAAAAGAACTTAACTAAGCAACTAAGTTCTAAAAACAACTGTTAAAGCTCTACGAACCCAAATACATTACTATCAAAATAATTTTATTTTTTTTTTAACGTAGAGAATACTGGTTATGAATGCTTAAAACAGTTTCAGCTGGGAGGATTTCTTATAAAAGTTCTCTTGAAGGCAGAAGAGTTGCGAGGACAGATTGCTGATGTAAGGTAATTTTTCAGAGAAAAGAGGGATAGACCAATTAAGTTATGATTATGACATTTAGAAGAGGTGGTGCTAGTAGGGGCTGGAACAGACATGGACATCTTTTAACCTTTTAATGCTTTTTCATTTTAAAACTTAATAGTGTCTTTGGGGCCAGCAGGAGGCTTTAAAGGTTCCTTTTGTGTCAAGCGTTAAGAACAGAGTATAGGCCATTTACTGAGGTCATACTTTCTTGGTGACTGTAAGTGGAGAAAAAGTAAACTGTTCTGTTAAGACTCAGATTTGCACGACTTGAAACAAGTGTATTCAGCAGACTTTTGCAGGCCTTACTGTTTGTAACATCACCTGTCTGCTTCCTCTTTGTGGCTGAATAGACAGCACCCCAAACAGGAAAGACTACAGGGAAAGCCACATGATGTGGCAAATCTTTTACAGTCATTTATCACTCAAAAATTGATTTGCTTATTCATCTGGACGCATGCTAGATAACACGCATCATGGACAGGTTTGGGGTTGTTTTTTTCTGTTTCATGAGCTATGTGTGCTGCTCTTTTTTCCAAAGGAGAGAAGCTGGCAGATACTGTTCCAGAGCAGCTAGACTGAATGCTGTCAGTTGTGTTTTCACTGTCGAGGTTTTAGATTGCATATAACATCTCTCGTCAGTGCCCTGCTTCCTCTGTCTCGTCCTGAAAGTGAGTTTATCAGAGCCAAAATTGGTAAAGATTTTCACAGCATTTGTCTTGCCTTCCTTTTTTTTTCAGCTAGGCTGTGTTTTTGTAGAACGTTATGAATCTGCTGTTCTGGATCATCATTTAGAGTTCAGTGTGAGGTTTAGAAGAGGCTCACGAAGCTGTTGCCACTCAGAACCCGTTCAGCAGCAGCTAGTTGTACATCAGTCAGTGAAGCAAGCTCTTCTTGGCCCCAGCCCCTTTGTCAGTGCACACAGCTCTTTCAAGAATAAGATGCATTTTTCTTTAAAATGAAATATTAGAAATTCTTGAAAATCAGGCACACATTAAAGAAGGGATCAAAGGAATTGTGGTTTTGGGACTACACAAAGACTTACTTTTGTTTATGTTAATAGCATCAATTACTCATTGGTCTTGAAAGTCTGAACAAAAAAACCCCAACCTTAAGAAACAATGCACTTTCAGCTTTTGATAGGTCATACATCCACTCCTAAACTGGTTATTGGTCAGATTCCTATCCAGTAGTGGTGTGCTATTATATTGTTTCTCATGTTATTGTGAATGAATCTTATTAGGGTCAAGTGTCTACCCAGAATAATTCTTCAGAGAGATGAAATGTTCATACGTCTTCTTTCATGTGGCCGCAGTTTGTATTCAGCAAACTCATCCTTATGTTGCTGTGTCAGCTGGTCCTTAAACTGCTCGAAAGTCTAACCATTTTGGTGGTGTCTGGCAAACTGGAATATTCTGTGTTTCTTGGGGCAGCATACTGGCCATTGATATGGTCAAGAGATTGGAAGTTGCAGATGTTTGGTTAGAGAGTGACTGTGAAAACCAGACTTTGTTGAAACCTCTGAAATGATAGATTGCTTTAAAACAAATTATGACTGGAGAACTCCTTCTGGTTGAAATGTCTGGTACCATTCAGGGCAAAAGTTCAGATGTAGCCTTGTCTCAAGCTCAGTGTTACACGGCCGCAGACTGACAGTGCTCGGACAGTAAAAATCACTGATTTGACTTGCAGTGGCTTTATTGCTCAGGGTGAGATTATGTGTCTTAATTCCACTTGAAATGGGCAAGCTCCTGTCCCTGTTGCTTGTTCAGCTTGATAGCTAAGGCGTGGAGCATCTAATGTCGTGTTTCTTATAAATTTGTGGTTGTGATGGAACTGCTCAGGTGAGGTGCTTGGGAAAGAGGATCGAATTTAATGCCTGCCTTAGATTGCATTAAAAACCGTGACGTATCAAAAACTTTAAATGATACACATTCATCATTGTCAGTTTTCTCTCAGTCTTTCTTTTTTTCGTACTCCTTCCTTAAATGTACTGCTGAGTACGACAACATGGGTGGATTACTGATATATACAGTTTTGGAGAGAAGCAGCGTGGAGGAGAGATTTGAGAATATTACGCGTGGTTTTTCTTGTGCAACAGGAGTTTGTGTTTTGGTTGGTTTGTTTCTGCTTGGAAGCCTCAGCAGGGAAATGATGAACTTTATGTAGCCATTGAACTGGAGCAGTTTGTAGATGATGTAATAATCTCCACTTGCATATATTTTTTGTGCTTAAAAGGTAACAGTCTGGGGAGAACAAGCGTAACTCAGTGCTTTAAGCTCCAGGAAGAAAACACAAGCGGGACACTTCCCAACTTCTTGCATGACACTTCCTAGTAGCAAATTATTGCCCATCTTTCTCTTGTAGGAGGTGGGGAGGCTTCAAACTGGAGCGCAAGACAGTGCCTGTGTGTTCCTTCTTTCTGTCTCCTTCCCACCCCTTATTTACTTCTACGGCTTTGAATCTTCCCTCTGTTTTCTCAAAATGCACTCTGAAGCATTGGCAGAGTTTTTAATGGTGTTGAAAGGAGTGACTTGAAATAACTGTGCAGATACATAGATGTCCAGGCATGATCGGAGGAGGCCGAGTCAAGGGAATGTTTGTGTCCTTTGAGAGTGAAAAACAGAAATCCGTATTTTTGGGGTTTTTTGGTTGCTGTTTTGTGATCGTGAAGGTTAAGTTTCTTCTTGCCGAGTGCCTGAAGGCCATTCAAAATGAGGAAGTGGAATTATTTGTGGCTTTGAGTCACTGTCTTATTGAATGTTTTCTTTGCTAGTTATCCTCTTAGAATATGAAGACGCCTGTGATTGGGTTTGTGTTAGTTTCCATACCTTAACTGTAAATCTGTGGCTTGCAGTAATGATCCTGAGGACATCAGGCACAATACCTTCATCTAGGCTTCAGGTTTGCTTTGTCATTGTGTCCTTAAAGGAAGCATCATTTGCTTTCAAAATAAGAGATCACTTAGTCAAAGACTTTGCACAGTTGTTGTACCTGGACAGCCTTTGTAGAGTGTAAGGCCCAGGCAGCTTGCTCGCAGCAGAGGTATTGTCTTGGGCTCGATCTCAGGACAGATTGGTCTAGCTGTTTCACAGTTTTATCCCTCCCTCTGTCCTTTTTTTCTTTTTTTTAATGTTTCAATCATGCTTTATCCTGTTGTGTACCGTGATGCGTGTGTGGGGGTACCCGGAGGAGTTGAAGACAGCCCATTAAGGTGTTCTGTTTAGGTCTTTATTCTCTTGTACTGTTTTGTCTTGTCACTGAGTGCTGTCCTCACACCCTGAGCTCCAGCTTGGTCACATCATTGTTGGCTTATTTCACAAGGAGTTGCCTGTTCTCTCTGGCTTCTAGCTGCAGTGTTGTAAATAAGGATGCTTATTTTTTATTAATTCTTCAGCATGGCAATATCCAAGATGTCTCTTAGAATGGTGGTGAAAAGACATGGGAGGGGGCTGATCCAAAGATGAGGTACCAAATTCAGTGGTGAGTTGCTGGTTCTGGAGGAAGCTCCAGTGTCTGTGGTATTTGCACAGAGCTGCAGCAATACCAGAATCCTTTTACCAGAACCTTGATGCAAGACTAAGGCGGTCCCTCGAGGAAAAGGTGGGAGGCACAGTGCGAGAAGTGTGGTAAAAGATATTAAAGTATGGAGAAAGTACAGTGGAAAGAACGAAAAATGCTAATGTGACCCATTTAGAGGAAGAAGAATAAAGTAGGTTAAGTAAGTAAATAAAAGCAGCAAGCTCACAGCACTGGCTCAATGCTCAGACCAACCAGTGCAATTTCCGTACTTCCAAGTAAAGGTGGGGAATCAAGTGGGGAAAATAGTTTGTGGGAATTCAGGTAACTTTTCTGCATGTGTCCATGTGTTTTGTTAGACTTTCTCACAGACACTGAAGGTCTGTACTGTTGAAAACCTTGCCTTTGGTGGCAGGATGCTGACAACTTCCTTTTCCATATGCTCCTCTTGCTTGTTTGGGAGGTGGAAGTAGGAAAAAAAATCCCAGAGAGGAGCGGTGCTTAAAAATTGTTAAACATGGATCCATTTGGAGAATATTTTTTTCATTTATATATATATTTATTTATGTTTAGGCTGGATCTATGTGACTACAGTGGTTTATATATAATTACAGCCTACTTCATAGTGTTACCAGCAGCTGTGGCCAGCCATGCCCCATGGGTGGAACTGGCACACTCTGCCCCGAGCACCTCGCTGGTCCACTTACTGGACAGGACAGCTTCTTCTTTAGTGCTTTGCCTAGTGCAGGGCTTCTGAAATGGCACCAGCTGAAGTGTGTAGAGGACATAATTCAGTGTGGCAAACTCGGAGGGGAAGAACCTCGGGCAGCTCTACTGCAAGCAGATCTTATAGGAAAGTCTTGAGTAGTTGTATAAAACCATTGATTAGCATACATAGTAATTTTCTTCCAGTTTATACCATCTTGTGGTGGAATGTGTATTTAAAAAGGCTCCCTTTTTTTATTACAGTCTTCTAGTTCTTGTTTTGGAATTGCAAAGTGAGGCCCTTCTGAACCAAAATAACTTTCAGAAATGGTTTTTCAAAGTATGAATGCTTTCAGGAGGCCAGCATCGGACTGGTTAAGGAAAGATAAGATCTGGATGCAGTAATCTGCTGTATTTTCTACCCAGCTATGTAGGTGGTACATGTATTTGCATTAATACACTTACTCCATTGGAAGTGCTCAATTTAGGAAGTATTAGGTATTAACTGGGACATACTATCTCTTGTTTTGGGCCTCTGCCCCTTCAGTATTCAAATATGCTCAAACCAGAGCGTGTGCCTCCACACGAAAACAGAATGAATGCAAGTTGAATGCTTGGCCTTATTTCTCGTTTCCTGGCTTAAAAGGAGGGCCCTTCACACTCACAGAGATCAGCAAAGGAAAAAGTAGATTGTTTTTAAACAAAGACGTGGTTTGAAGTTGTTAACAGCAACAGAAGATTCGTGTTAAGAAAAAAGAGTAATTCTGTTTTCCACATTTTTATCGACTGCTGGGCACAAACCAGAGGTGACCAGGGAAGTGTGATCTCGCAGATACCCAACAGAGATTCCCAAAAATTTCACTTAACTGCACTCATCCCACTGGTGAAGCTGTGCTTTTACAGTAGGTTCGAGCAGTAGTGCTCAGGAAAACAGGCCTCTGGTGACTTAGGGTGTCCTCTTCACAGTGGCAGACTGCTTTCATTCATTTTTTTGAATTTCCTTTTCATGCTGCTTAGAGACTTTTGTTGTTGCACTTGGCTTTAAGATGAAGAGCCAGTTTACAAAGGTTGATTAGGTGCCTGTTATGTTCCAGACACAAGTACAACCCTAAATATGCAGCTTAATATATGCAGACTCTCTAGGCTTCCCAGACACATGTTACCCTGTGCATTAATGTGAGGATTTTAGTTGTTTTCTAAAGCTGATGGCCAGCTTAAGCTTTCTGTTGGTTTCCTCGAGCTTAAGCTGCTTTATTATTTTGCATAATTTTCAGCAGTAAAGCAAATGGAAGAATCAGAGAGGAGGTGACTGGCCTGAGAAGAACTAAGGGGGCATATTTTAGAGTCTGCAGTCATGGTTTGAGTACAACTGTTTAATTAGCTGTACAGGCATGCATGTTGCAAGTATGTGCCTCCTACTGTGAATTTATTGCATGTGCTTGGTAAGCAACTTTCAAATACTTCTGATTGTAGTGTTTGAAAAATTGCTTTTAATTCAGAAAAGAGCATAGTTTGTGCCAAGATCTGTTTTTCCTACTTTGAGGCTTTTGATGCTTGCCTGCTTTAAAAAAAAATACACACAATAAAAAGTGCTTTAAGTGTGGCTGCGAAAAATCCTTCTGTACTTCTCGCTTTATCCATTCTGCTCTGCCCCTCCTCCAAGCAGAAGAGGCTCAAACCAAACTTGCTGTTGAGTTCACCTTTGGAACTGCAAGTTTTGAGCTTTTAAACTGTCCACTTTGATGATACATTAGGAAATGTGCATGTGAAGGACTGAATTGGAAATGTAGAGGGTATTCTGTTCGGTTTTTTTACACTGATGGGTCAGTTTCACAATTCTGTAGTTCATGGACAAGAACCTCTTTTAAAGGCTGTGGGGTTTTTAAAATTGTATTTTATTTTCCTCGCAGAGACTGCCCTTGAAGATTTATAGACTTCTTGTTTGGGCCTGGCTAAATGGTGGCACTCTGAATTGAGCCTTGATCAGTTTTATGTTGATAACGACAGCAATGATAATGATACTCGTATCTCATAGATGAAACATCAGTATTACACACAGCATGTCAGTTGTGTGCACTCGTGCTTTCTGTTCCTGCTGCATGAGGTTTTTACCTGTCCTTGCTGGCTTTGGAGGTGAGGATGGAGGCTGGGATGTGCAATGTAGCAGTTGCTGCCCTTTTCTTAGGCACACTGGGTTTTCTCCTAAGGCAGTCTCTAAAGGGTGTGCTTGATATAACAGGGAAAGGTGTTGGTTACCATTGCAGTATTGTATTTTAATAGGGTCCAGCATACTTTCTCATACCCGATTTGTATTTGTTTAGAAGCCTTTTAGAGCAGATGCTGTCTTGCCTGCTGTGAGGATAAAGAGTAGATGAACACTTTAGGGTCTGGATGCCAAGCTGGCAGATATCCTGGATGATGTGTAGCAGGGCTGGGAGCGAGAAATGAACTCTTGAAACAGTGCCAAGAGATGCTGCTGAGTTCAGTATTTAAGAGGAGCCAAGGTCTGGAGACCTCTTTTTGCTCAGAGACAAGGTATCCCCAGTCTGGTAGCCAGCAGTGTTTTGCCTCCTTGAAAGATACTATCTTTTGCATCCCAAAACTGTATCTGAAGAAAAGACATTGTGGACTAGTTAATGCAAAAGAACTTCCAAGGTATGATCATGTTTCAGTTTTCCACTATTTTATTTGAGAAAGCTACTCTGCCAGAGTTCCCCCTGCCCCCATTCATAACTGTCAGGGATAGTCTTTTTGGGTTTGGAGTTTTTTCTACAGTGAAATAACAGGATTGTAGTTGCAAATTGGGATAAATTTCTCACCAGACCTGAATCTCCTCAAATAACAAAAGTCAAATGAAGTGGTCTGCTCTCCTGTTGTCTACCACTCTTGTTATCTTCAGGCAACTGTGGGAAGGTGATTTGAAATCTTTCTGGACAGCTTTAGTATTGAACATAGATCCCTGATGTGGAATAGTCAGCCAAAACGTATGCACCCATGGATGTGTGAGGTATGCAGTATGAACAGAATCTCTCTTTCTGAAGTCTGCCTTAAGTGTTTCAGGGGCTTGGATAGGAACGTTCCTGGAGCCCAGAGACATCCCAGCCTTGGAAGTGGTGTGGGAAGAAGCTACTGTCCTTTTCAGCGAAAGGGCTGAAGTGTCCTGAAAGAGTTAAGCTCTACTTAGCTCACTCGTAAGGTATTTAATACCCTTATTAAACTCAACTGCTGGTTCACTTTTTTTTCCTCTTCTTATGTTGAATAAAATTTCTTGAAGAGCTGAGCCTCTGCCTCTCAGATCAGAGGCTCACATGTTGAAGCTGGCAGTGCTAGAGGCTAGTTCCTATCTGTGTGACAGCATTTTTAATT
The DNA here is from genome assembly GCA_013398855.1 of Mohoua ochrocephala. Taxonomy (NCBI): domain Eukaryota; kingdom Metazoa; phylum Chordata; class Aves; order Passeriformes; family Acanthizidae; genus Mohoua; species Mohoua ochrocephala. Next base: position 125,360 of record VZTA01006300.1, on the reverse strand, counting down.
TAACAGGACCGGCTTTGATGTTCTTGAATATTTATAGGCAGCTTCAGATCACTCCAGTATGTATTCTTTTTAACTGGAGCAGAAGTTCTTCCTCACACAACAAAATTTCTTTCCCACTGTTTACTCTTTGGTCTCTTTTGGATTTGTAGCCATCAGTGTGGTTTTATGTTACAGAAATATTGCTTAAATACTTACAGGAGGAACCACTTGATTTCCTTTCTAGCTCCTGGGGGTAGTCCAGTAACTGGATCTTAGCTCCTTGTTTGAGCCTTGCTACAGACACATTGTAAAGGAGATAGATGCAGTAAAGTAGAATTTGAGCAAAACCCAGTTATGGTGAATCCTTCTCCACTACCTCTGTAAACTCAGGTGGTCTGCAGTGGGTCAGACCTCAAGCACCCTCAGGAATCGCAGAAGTGTTTGTCGCAGACCCTGAGGAAGGAACAGGTTGTGGTTTGAAGAGGAACTGAAAGCTTAGGATTTGGCTCTCAGTAGGAGCTGATCAGAAATGATGGAAAAAAGTTTTAGAAGGAAATTGCCACTTGGATCGTTTAACTTGAATGAAACTTTGACCAGACTTGGGCAGGAGTCTTAAAAAAGGTACTTGATGGGTGAGCTATCAGTCAAGCTTTAACCCATCTCAGGCTTCTTTGCCTCAGCGACTTCCCTGCTCCACTGGCCCCCAGGCAGTGAGCTGCTCAGAGCTGGCACTGTGCTTTTAGAAACAGAGGTGTGGGGGATTTGGCACTTAAAATGCCCCTGGCTTTGGTGTCTTAGGCCTCACTGTGATTTGAACCTTTACCTGGACTTTGCCACAGGAGGCAGCATGTACATCAAAAGAAAGTGTTCCCTCAGCTTTTGCTGTGGGCTTGTCTTTTCCTCCTTCCTCTGTCATGTTTCCCTTCTGCTTTATCCTCTCAGCCCTGTGTTGTGGATGTCACGTGGACTCCCTTATTGCTGATGTCCTGACCCACAGAAACTTCACTGTGGCCAACTGGGACAGCAAAGCAATGGCATTTTTTACTGGACCTTCTCCGTGTGGATGCTGGTAGTTCAGGCAGATTCCTGTATCCTGCTCTGCTGCATTCCCTGTTTGTTGTGAAGTTCTGTACACGTTGTGTTTCATGATGTTCTCCTAACTAAACTTGGAACACCATTATTGAAGTAGCAGATTTTTCGTGTATTATTTTGAATGGTTTCACTTTGTAAAAAGAATTTTGTCTTTCGGTGATGATAATTTGTTTTAATGCACAGCCTACAGGGGAAAAGGTTTGTGGGTTTAGACATTTCTGCTGTGGATGCACTTCTCTGTTGGTACAGCCTTTTGTAGTTCAGCAAGTGAAATCAATATCACTGCCTAGGTAGATAAGTAGCACTGGAAATCAACCGTAGGAGGAAAGTGCTTGCTTGTCTATTTGACATAAGCAGTTTGCTCAAAGGGTAAGGCTTCTCTTACTATAGAAGTTCAGCAGGGAAATAGAGACCTGTAACTTACTAATGTAGCAGTGAGAATTTCTAAAACACACCAGTAAACAGAGCTTTGTAATATACAAAACTAGAGAAAGAATTTGATACTGCTTTTTTCAGAAGAAAAGAAAACCTGCCCGTGGCATCTAAACATCACATTTTCACAGTTAATTTTAGGGGAAGACCTGTTTAGAAAGTGAAGCAGCTGTGTGGTACCTTCAGGAGTTGTGTGTTCATGTACCTGCTGTTAATGCTGACGTGACATCATCGCCTGAACTCTCTGGAATGCCATTTCAGTGCTTGTGTCTAGGGACGGGTGGATGTGATGGTGACTTCATTTTTCTTTAGTTCCTTCCTCCAAACTGTTGTTAACAAAGGTAGTTTTCCTTCTCCCTACATACCCTGAAAGATCCTCGTGAGACAGGAAAATGTATCAAATGTGGAAATACTCAATGCTTCTGTCTCTGGGAAGGATTTCTCCAACAATCACAAGTTGTGCTAGGGGAGATTTAGATTACATACTAGGAAAAAAATTTTCACACAGAGGGTTGTAAAGTGTTGGAAGAGACTGCCCAGTGAAAGTGGTGGTGTCACTGTCTCTGGAAGTGTTCAAAAACGTGTGGATGGGCCCTTTGAGGACATGGTTTAGTGATGAACACGGTGGTTTGGGTTGGCAATTGGACTTGATCTTAATGATTCTGTGATTCCCTCTATCATTGTGCTTTTGTCTTAGCAGGAGCTAACAGACAGTAGCATATATCTAGTTAAATGTTACTGCAATGAGAATTTTTGCAAATCAAATTATTTTGCCATCTTTAAGTTGCGCTTGGTCTCTTAGAATTCAAGTTGGTGAAGCTGGGAAAATATTTGCTTCCTGTGTAAGCAATAAAACATGCTGGGTGGTAAGGATATTGCTAGTGAATAACCTCGTAGATAAAGATACCTGTCAGGCTAGGTAGCACTACTTAGAAAGCTGAATTATATAACTTTTTTTAGCAGTTATACTATCCAAGTACCGCTGAATGTTGAAATCTTGTCATTATAAACATATTCCAGAGAAAATGGGCTCTGCAGTCTTTAGAACAGAATACACAAACTGATGCAATCTGTTCTTAAGACAGCAGAATTCTGACCTAGGTTAGGACTGGTTCAGGTAGGAATGACTGAGAAAAGTAGTAGGAATCCTGAGTATCTGTCAGGGGAAAGGTGTGGGGCAGGGAACTTGACTTTTTTTATAGCATTCTTGCCAGAAAAAATGCTTGGAACAACAAAACAAGAGATGCTCAGAAGAACAAGAGAGAAGTTGAACGAGCCTTAGAAGAAAACTATCCGAAAGCAGTTGCTGGGGTACAGCAAACTGTAAACACTGCCCAGCTGGAGAATGTCCTCTAGCACTTTCTCTGCCTTCAGAGTCATGGTGGTTATGGCTACTCTACTTTAAGGAACGGTTCATGAACTGTGTGATAGAGGAATTTAATCTTTGTATCAGTATGATAATGTGGCATATCCATGCCCAACTGCAGGGCTCCGTTTCTCGGCACAGAATAGCATTTCTTGGTCTGAAAGAGAATCTCTAAGTGAATGCACAGATTTTTGCTGTTCGTGTTATAAGGAATTAACATTACAAACGGTGCCTCTGGAAGGAGGAGTTGGGTTTATTTACCTTTTCAAGCTGAGACAGCTGCTAGAAGAATATAATTTTTTAAAAAGCCCCAATATCTATTTAGAGATAAGGCAACTTACATTTACATTGAGAATACATTTCTTTTTTAGAGTAATTGCAGGCATTTTCAGTGCTTCTCCTTCAGCTTATTAAGGATACAGAGTACCTTTATAAGTGTATAGTAATTTTTAAAGCAATTAAGAATGCGCTGTTTGACTGGGACTTTATGGGTACCTGTGTTTTTTGGTTTGGTTTGGGTTTTTTTACTGTCCATTTAGAAACCTGTCAATGAAATGTCCTTGCAGATGCTGAGGGATGACTGCTAACAGTGAATGAAGCGAATTATTGGAAGCATGAACAAAATGGGTTAGAACAAAACATATGCTCTGCTTTGCAACAGGTGAGCATATGCTGCCTAACTGAAATGCTGGAGAAGATTGCTTTGAAGTCATGCATGTTTTAGGAAAATACTTCTGTCTTCTGATGTTGGCCTGTTCCTGTCTCTCGTTAGCTGGTGGGGAATTGATCTCTAATGTTAAGACTCTAGGGTCATATTTCTAGTACTGAGGCAGGTACTAGATTATTCAGTGGGTGAATAAACTTCATTCATGGTGTTGAAAATTTGGCAGCTGATCCTGGCAGAGCAGCAGTTCTCCCTGCTGTCCTACAGGTTGCTTTAGCAAGCCCACGCTGTTGCTGTCCGGGGTGGATGGAGAGGAGGTGGGGAGCAGCTTTCTGAAAGGGCTCTGTTGCTGATTAAAGCCTGAGATGTGTTGTTTGGGGCTGGCAGCACGGCTACAGGAGCCCTGGTGGACAAGCAGTGACTGATGTTAAATCTGGATGGGTGAACAAGGGAGAAAAAAAATCGGGTTTGAACTCTGATTTCTTTCCTGCCTTTGAATTCTCACTTTCTGATTCCTTCTAGTTCCTGTGTGAATTCTCAGGGCGCTACCAGGGACACACACAACTATTTCTGAACTTCAAGGTGAAAATGATTTGCAAGAAAATTAATAAAAGTTCATGCTCCTAAGGCTTCAACCCCACACTTCTATATTAATTAAGACAGGAAAAAATTATAATAACCTCTAACTAATTCAGAGTTAATCTTAGTGTAGCTGAACTTCTCATCTCATTTATCTTTGAGGGTAGAGAAGGAAGCTTTGGTTTGTTTTGAAATGTGATTGTTGTAGTCCTGCAGTTGGAGGTTTTTAATAAAAGCTCTTTGCCTTTGTTATATCTAGCCACAAATGTGCAGTAAAAGAGAATTAAATTAAGAAAAGAGAGAATTTCTTTTATGTGATGCTCCTTAAGTCTTACTTTTACTGTGACTTATCTCTGGTCCCTTGACATGGACCAGGTCTCAAAGGACACTGAAGGGAAATGCCAAGGTGGTGCAGAATCTTGGAATTCTCAACCCAGCCCTGCAGAGTCTGTTAAAATAATCACTAGTCATGGTTATCCTTCAGGACGATTTTATAGGTGGCACTATTTCTGTCATGTTCTGATATTTCATGATGAAATTACTTACAGATGGGTTGCAGGCACAGAAACTAGGGTTGGTATTTTTTATCTCAAGAGACCTTACCTTTCTTGAATAAAGCTAATTAGTAGTGCTTTGGAAATCAGTTCTGTACCCTTTTTAGGGTCAAAATTAGGGATTTGACAGAGAGAATTAAAGTGCAAATAAGCAGATCCAAAAGCTGGCTATTCAGACACATGTCTCAAAGTTCCAGCAGGATTTACTTTTTTTTCCCTCTAATATTGCCCAAAAGATGGGTCATGCATAAATAGTTGCATCAGTGTGCTAGTCTGTTAGATTAATATACTATTTTGTAGTCCATATAACAGAAAATTTGTCATCAACTTCATTTTATAGTACATTTTGTGATAAGAAATGTTTGCCAACCACCTTTCCCCAGTCTACCTGCCCAAAGCCAAATCAAGTTTCTGAAATTGCAGTGCGAGGTTTTGAGCTGCTGGCTGCATTGATTGAAGCTGTTTCTAGACTGAAAATGAGAAAGGCAGAGCTTCATTTTCCCTCAATTAAATATTAGGACAATCATTTAACTTTCAAAATACGATTTAATGGCTCTTTTGGGCCCGACACATCCCCTTGCATCAATCACTTGTGCAGAAATGTTAATATAAAGTTCATACTGCTTCCAGGTAATGCTGATCTGTTACCAAATATTTTGGATTCTGTCCGGTCTTCCAGTTCAGCCCTGGTAAGGACTGGGCATGACAATCGATCCTGAGCACTGTATTGGACATTCAGCCACAGGCACTGCTGCGTGACAGCCAAATTCCCTGTGACACACTTTCCCTCGTAGCTGTCAATTGCAGCACCAGAGTTTTGCAAACAGCCACAGCTGTGTTGTCATGGTACAGCTCAACTGAGTTCTCTCTGGTTTATCTGTGTGGGAAACCTGCTGTTGTGATTTGCCCAAGCTGTTTCCAACAAGTATTTGGAAAAAAGAATTGAAATTTTGGGTCTCCTGTCCATAGAGTTTGTGCTGACTCCTCAGGCTCTGCTGGTGAGTGAGTGGTGCAGCTGTTGCAAAGATCAGCCAGTAGAAGTGAAGTAATGCAGCACCTAGAACACGGAATATTTTGAGTGGGAATTCAAAAACCTGAATAATGTAGAACTGGCTGTTACTTCTGTATGTTCTGGTGAGAGTTGCTTAGCCACATTTTGTAGAGACGTTCAATGAAGGAGCTGTTCAGGCAGCCATATGAATCATATATATTAGGGATGCTTTTTAGCCAGTTTCAGGTTTGCACAGAATTGTTTGGCAGGTGACTTTTCAACTTGCATTCAAATAAGAAGTTCTTATAGGTGGTAACATCTCTAATTTTTTAACCCTCACTCCATTTGTGTGTCCATCTTGTGTACTGAGATAGGTCTTGCAGATTTTTTTCATCATGAAATGAACAACTTTATCACATTAAATGCTCACAGAGAGTCATAATTTTACAGGTTCTCTTCAGTTCTGACTATTCTTAACTTTGAAACGATAGTTTTGATACCATAGAGAGGTCGGAAGAGGCAGCTCATGGGCTGGATGTTAAAGATTCCCAAGAGTTTTAGGAGAAGAACTCGAGACTGTTCCTCCATTCAGCAAAATCAGGTGAGGCAAAAGCACTTGGCTGTACTTCATTGCCTCGCACACCCAAAGCATGTGTGCTTAACACACACACACACCAGTTTTTGCTTGTGTTTTCCACATGTGCACCCCTGACTTTCCTAATGGTAATTCTGTCCTGCTCTCAGGGCTTTGGGACCACCTCGAAATAAGTGAGACTGCTGAAAAGAAGGGAGAAGAAAAGAGAAATTTTATTGCCACCAGGCAGAAGGCAGTGTGGGAACACAGCTATTTACTGTGTCAAATTCCAAATCCTTATTACTAAAACTGTCATAATACATTCTGAATAAATAGCATTCAGTCTGGAGGATGATGAGAAATGAAGACTCGTGGTGGTGCTGCTGTGGCAGTGCTGCAGCAGACACTCTTCATTTTATCCCTAGGAGGAAGGGACTTACCTTTATATACCTGCAGCACTCCAAAGGAACCCCTTCTCCATCCTGCAAATACAGGATAACATCTGACAAAGCAAGGAGGAGTTGAATGTATCCGAGCTTTCAATCTCTGTGTTGGTAACAGAGGTGCAGTTATTTGAAGTATCAGCTAAGGTGTATAAGAGAAAAAAAATATTTCGGAACTAAAAAGTCCAAACTAAAAATGCAGCAATATCTTATCCTGTGTTATAATCTGGATGAAGGTTTTGGTAGCATATCTACCAGGTTTTGAGTGTTTGGAATACAGATGTGCCTTAGTAAAGAAGATGCAGCTTAAGTTTGAGTGTAGCCTGGTACAAATACAAGTCAGACAAGCGCCAATATAAAAAATAAAGTGTAGAATAAAAGCTTAACTAAAAAAATGGCATGGGCAGCCTCACCGTAAGCAAGAGTCTTGTGTTTAATTAGTAGGCAACCTCTGTTGTTTAATACCCAAGCAAAAAGAAGCTTGGATACAGTAAATCCCAATGGGTTTTGCAGATTCTGTAATTGAAACGTATGAGTACATATGCTTGAGTATATATGCTGATGTCAGACAAAATGAAGTGGTTTGTGTGAGATCAAAGTTCACCCCTGTTCTGTTAATGTAAAGATGAGTACCTTTCCCTGGATCTCTGTGTTGGTGAAAGGTGGGTTATAAGTGTTGGTATACAACTGTGAACCATCTGGGCCTGAAACAAAGGTGGGACCCCAGGGAACAGGAGGGGAGTGGTGGGCAGTGGTCCACTCATGTGCTCCAAGTGGTAGGGAAATAACTGCTGAGCGTGGAAACTCAAACTTCATGAGGAACTTTGGAACAAAAGTCGTTAAATTGGTCCCTTTTTTAATTTAAGAACAGCATCATTTTGTGTCTACCTTTACAGTTGTCTCTCAGCATAAAGACAGCCGGGCTATTTTCATATTTTCTGCAAAGATTTATTTGAGGTTTCATTTGTGAGGAAGCCTGTGCTCCAGCTTGTCACTGCTGTGAGAATGGGTGGGAGGCCAAGGGAAGCATTTAGTTTACTGGAGTTTGCTGGATTTGTGGGATCCTTTGGCCCGACTTCAGAAGGTATTTAGATAGTTATAGCTGACTCGACGTTATGGAAGAGAAATGATGTCTTCTAGCTGTTTAAACAAAATCGTAATGTGTTATAGAAAGTATCTGTGTGATATTATGAAAAAAAATCTTTACTTTGAGGATGGTGAGGCACTGGCACAAGTTGCCCAGAGAAGCTGTGGATGCCCCATCCGGGTTGGATGGGGCTTGGAGCAGCCTGGTCTAGTGGAAGGTGTCCTGACTGTGGCAGGGGACTGGAATGGGATGGGCTTTAAATTCCCTTCCAAGCCAAACCATTCAGTGATTCTGTGACCCTCACAAATTCATTTTATGAATTCTAATTTTTCTGACCTCTTTCTCCCCTCCAAAACAAGAGGGAGGGGAAATGGGAAGGTGACTATTGGCATGTCACTTTTTAGTTAAGTCATGAACACAACCGACTAAATGTTTAGGCTCCTGGTAAATTTTTTTTCTTTACACAGACATCCCTTGCCGAGGGCAGGGGATATTGGGTACTTAAGAGTTAAATAATCTTGCTTTGGAAGCAGCTGAACAGTTTACACTCCTTGCTGGGCTGTACAAAAATACTTTTCCTTTGAAGTACTAGGAGGAGCGGCTGAGGGTAAAACCTGGAATGGGGTTGTAGCTAGCATTTCGCAGTGGGCTTAGCTCGGAGCACGCAGCTGCCTGCAAATGCAGTGTGAGATGGCAGAGAAGGTCAGGGCTTCTTTCAGTCTTGCCATCACTGTCTCAGTGTGAAGGCTTTCTTTCTGAAATTCTTCAAATGCTATCTAGTTCTTATACATTTTTGGGTTAGGACAGATTGCAAGAAATAGAGATTAAAAATATCCTTTCCCATAAAGGTTTGAGAAATACGGGGGTCCTGTTGGAAGTTCCTTGACAGCTTCTGATGTGATCTGGTAGTGCAGTACACACTGCTGCTGTCTGGGATGAGAAGGATTCACCTCTGCTGAGTGGTGTAAAGCAAGTTGAACTCTTGTCTGGAAAGCGCTTTCAGGAGTTGGCTAGAACCTGTGAAATTTCAGGCCTGATGTTACACCTCAGCCAAGCGGAGCTCCAAGTGCAGCCAGAGCTGACAGGAGAATGACTGTAGTGGCACTTGCCCCAAATGGAGGAAACCAAAACACGATGTTTGTAAGAAAAGCCACTGGGTTAACAGCGCTGTACAGTAGGAAGCTGTGTGTGTCCTCTGCTGTGTGCAGCGTGCTGCAGAGCTGTGCATGGCACTGCTGGATGCTGCTTCTGGAGAGCAAACCTTGCCATGGGCAAGACCTGATGCACTCTGGGTCTCATACACGTGGTGTCTCTGCCAGGACCAGCAGTGGAACTAGACAGACTGAAGTTGCTCCCTGATTTTCGAGGGTAACAAACACTTTGTCTCTTGGATTAATAATTTCTTGTCAACATTTGCACACATTTTTTGGGAGATGCCATTGTATGAAACTGAGGAAAACAAATTTCCTTTTAGCCATGCCACTAAAGGGACAATCAAAACCAATTTACCCATCAGCTAATGAGGGGTCACACTAAAAGACCTGGCTGTATCTGTTGAAGAGACGATGATGGTAGTGCTGTAGGTCAGATCTCCAAATCTCAAGTTAGAGTTAACTTTAATAATATAATAATTAGAAGAAGCATGTCCTTTCATCTTTACTCATTTAAGAATCTGACACTTGGCTGTTGGTAGGATCTATGTTTCTTTCCCTGCTGCTCTGCCACTCAGTCTTTAGCCTTCTACCTCTGACTTTTTTTTTTTTGAACCAAAAAAGTGTCAAGAATTTAGTTGCTAAAATAGGCAGTGCTTTCCTCTAGGGTTTCTGCTGTCCCTTTGCACGGCTGAAACACTAACCATGAGTTGTCACGGCCATCTATTCTTTAAGAGGAGCGAAAATGCAGCCGCTAGCAGGAGGGCACAGGCAGGCTGCCCACATGTTGTTCCAGTGGCGTGTGTGTGCAGACCGTGTGTTTTGTGTGTCTGCTGCTCTGGGATCACAGGGCGCACATGCCGGTTCAGTGTGTTCACAAAGCTGCTCTTGGACAGGAATGGGTGCTGCTGCCTTTTCCAAAACTGTGCAGGCAAAGCAGATATTATCAGGGCTGGCCCTGGGGCATAAAATAGAAAGATCAAAGGAAGTGGCAGCAGCACACAGAGGCTCTTCAAAGCCTGAGTAAGGGAGGATTGATAGAGAAAAGGAGAATGCTCTTGCTGATGTAATCACAGCCTGTGAGACAGGTTGTTTTTTCTTTTTTTTTCTTTTTCTTAATTTAAACAAAGGCACAAAGACAGTCCTTGTTTGTTTAGAGAGGTGAAGCATGTGCCACAGAGATAGAGCAGGGATACCTCAGTATATAGAAGGTTTTCATGAATAGCATGGAACTCAAACATTTGGAAGTGACTGCAAAGTTGCAATTTTCCTTATTTTACTTTGCACAACTTCTGCATGTGGTATTCTCTCACTTGTGGTGTCCATGTGGAATGATGTAGGAAAATGGCAAAGGAAGGAATGCTTGTTTTCAGGCTGCCTTCCTTATTAAAATGGAAGCTTATTTTGTTTTCTCTTGAGAATGCCAGTTAAAAATTTCTGGGATTCGTCTGAAAAGAAGTTAAGCACAGGCAAGGTGGAGTTGGAGGGGAAGTGATAAGCCAGACCCATTGTCAAGAAGGCAGGCTTGTTCAGGCACAAGCTGTGAATGGGAAAGAAACAGTTGTTCTCCCCCTTTATCTCTGTGGAAAGGGGGAAGAAGAGGTGTGACTTTTCTGGAACAGATGTGCAGGGGTGGAGGGAGTTTTCAATCTTCTTTGTTACAGACCTCACTTTTCTTTATGTGCTACAGCTGCAGAAGTGTGTTTCTGAACCTTCATTTTGCTTATAAAGGTCCCACCTTTATAATTCAAAGGGAAACTTGTGAAATTGTGAGCTACAGCATGGTAGTCCAGCATTTCCACCCAAAGGTGTGTGTGTGTGGTGTATGGCAAATGACCTGAGCTAGCACAGTCTGATATCCAAAAGTTACGTGTGGCCATGGCTCAAAGCCTGAATGAGTAAGTACCACCAGCCAGGCAATGTGTATCAATCAATATAGTTGCATTGATTTTACACATTTGGAGCTCAGGCAGATCAAGCTCTTCTGCTTAGATGGTGAGCAAAGCCTGCCTGCATCTCTTGGTATAGACTGGAGCTCCCTGGGAGGGAGAGCCCATCCCTCCGTAAGTCTTTGGGAAGCTGTTAACTCCAGAACTTAAAATCAGCTTCACCATTTTGCATTGTTTCACTCAGTTTTTACCTAATGGGATTATCTCAGTCCCAAAATGTATTCCAGGATGCCAGAGATCAAAGTGTTTTTTTCTGCTGGCAAAATCTACAGCTTTCCTTCCCATGTAGGCCTGAGACCATTTGTGGGGCAGTTCAGATTAGCACACAAAATTGTGGCACTCTGAAGTCTGAAAATCTATCATGAGGGAAAGGTGACTGCTTATATTGTTAACTTTAATGCTTTCTTCTGGGGTCAAAGCTACATTTAGAGTCTGCTGAATCAGTTTATTACCTTAATAAGGCAAGCAGTAAGGTCCCTGCTGAAAAAGGGATTCATCCTCTTTGTTGTGGAGTATGTGGGATGATACTGGCATTCTTGTGTTGCCTCATGTGGAAGTTTCTAGATTTTGCTGGTCAGCATCAGAACTTTTCCTCTTCACCCTCCTGCGTCTCTCTTCTGCCATGCTGCTTCTACAGATGTGTGTGACTTGATACTTGACACTAATAGAAAGTGCTTCAATACACTTAAAATACTCTGATTTTGGTTTCTGCTTACCAAACCTTCAGGCACCAGGAAATTTGCACATCTTACAGAGCTCTGAGATGGGCTCTGACATGTACTTGTGTTAGTGCTGCAGGCACTTTCCCCTCACCATACACAGAGGCTAGAGAAAAATTCTGGGATGGGAATCCTAGCAGTTACCATGGCTTTCTGCTTTGAAATACATTCTTGTTGGAAATCCCATCCACATGAGTGAAGGACAGACTGTTCCAGCCTGTTGTAGAAGACAGCAGTTGATAAAGCAGAGGTTTCTCTGCCCGTAGAACAGGATAAATTGGTGGGTTCTGCCATCAGTATGGCATCCCCATTCTTTGCTTCTAGTGAGCAACAGAATGAAAAAAAAAAGAGGTTTCAGCTGATTTCCTGTGTGCTCTACTGAGTTTGTGCAGCCACTTCTGCCAGCCAGCGGTGTCTGTGGCCTTTCGATTCATGCAACCAAGTGAATTAACACAACTGCCGTGCTGAGTTAACCAAAAAAGATCCTGTGCTCCAGTGACTCTCTGGCAGAAGCCAGTAGCAGATACTTGTGAAGGAATGTAAGATTAGAGCTAGCAGATGGTGAGAATTCTGCAGTACATGCTTCCAGGCTCTACCAGCTTGTGCCTTAGGTCTTCCCGTAAGGATCAAGTTCTACAGGAGAGCCCTTGATGGGTTTTTCTGTCATGTTTTTTTCCCAGTCCGTTATTTCACGTGTAGCTTTCTTGTCTGAATTTGAGAGAGCACAGGGAAGATCTGTTTTGGTTTTGGGGGTTGCTGCATACTGTGACATTGTACTTTATTTTTGAAGAGCAGTGGAGTCCGCGTTGCTGCCTGTAGTGCAGGAGATGCAGAACAGCAGTTTTATTGGCATGCCTGACAGGTACCTACTTAAATTGCTCACTAGCAGGATTGGAGGGAAGACAACTAAATCTCCAGAATTTTTCTCATTCTCTTACTGTTCAGTGTAAATTCTGTGGAGTGTTTTTGAGCTGCAGGGGGAAAAACGTTTCCAGGAAGTAATTGTTCTTTCTGTCTCTTCCTAATTCTGTGCAGCAGCTGCCTTGTCTTTAGCTGCTATTAATGGTCAGAGCTTTGTGAACAAAGGAGCGTCAGGCTGATGTAACTTCTTCCTCTGTTAGACATTCCCTCTGAAGCCATCTTTTGTCTTGATGGCCCTATTGTAACCATTCATATACTGATGAATGAACAGGAAGCTGATGATGATAGTGAGCAGATGAGTTTGATCATGAACAGGTTTTACTCAGACTCCAGCCTGAGGGAATATATATAGGAACAGAGCTGTAGCACTGTCAACTACAATGTCTGATTTGTTCATTCAGATTTTCTTTTGTTTAAGAAACTAGAAAAGGTTATTAATCTAGGAGAAAATGTGCTAACTTTTTTTATTGAACAACAGTATTACAGGTACAAATTCGGTAAGCCTGTCCGTGGCCTCGTCATACAAAGACAAGTTTATGTGAATGGCTGTATTTTTATTTTTGGGATCGTGATTTCTGTTATGTTTAATCAGAGGTGATAGTCTCTCATTTGTTGTCCTGTTTGTGGTTCAAACCCATCCTAAGGGTTCTGGGGAAGACCAGCACCTCAGGTAACAGTGATTGGTGGGGAGAGAGGGAAGACTTCTCCCCAGCTCTTCCTCCACACACGTTTTAAAACACCTCCTGTAGGCTGATGACAAAATGTGTCCTTAAAGCCTAACAAGAACAGCATTAGATGTGGCCTTTTTCTTCTGAACTGGGAGAGGATAGCAAGAGGAGCTTATCAGATGAAGGACCAGTGAGCACACGAGTCCAAACTAGTTTATGAAGTTAGCTACTGAAAGGTGATAGGATCTTGCATAGAAAACTTCTGTTAATCTGGGTGAATGTATTAAATCGGCTACTATATTACTAAAATAATGTATTAGCATGATGATTTGAGGTACTCTGGGGAAAAAAAAAAAGAAGACAGTGCTATCTTGTGATATTAGGTACTAGAAGCAAGCCAATACATGGTAGAGAATTGTTAAGCTAGAATGACTGATGGTAAATACTTTGCTGTGTACTGTTAGCTACCTGACAGAGGCTGCATCCTGTATGACAGTCAATGAAGCATCCTAACCATGGCTTTTCCAGCACAGGTGTTTCTCTCATGTGGCCTTCGGTGATTGTGATATTTATTAGCTTTCTGTAGATAGGTAACCTATTCCCAGAATGCCTCATGGAATGGACTCTTACATGTATTTTTAAAAATGAACACCAATAATTGTTTATATAGTACAGACAAAATTAGCAGCTCCCCAGCAGTGGAGGGCAGAGATGTGCTCGTGAGTGTGGCTGTTCTTTTCACAGTGCCTAGCCTTTCCTGTTTATTTTTGTGATTCGGCACAGATTCCATCGACTTTTGTTTTATTTTTGTGTCTATCACATTTTCTGCAGACCGTTCTCTTTGTTTACATCTGGTTGGATGTGCTTTTTAAGGACCTTGGTTAAAGGGATTCTCCCAATCACAGCTGTATGCACAGCAGGTTATCAGTGCTGATCTTGGTTAATTGTGATACAAGCTGGAGGCATGCACCAGGAAGAACAAAGAAGCATCATCAAAAGCTTCTCAAAATTGTGGCTAAGATTTCTTTTCCTTCTTAAGAATAAAGTGTATTCTGAAAACCTTACCCTGGTGTAAGTAACACTGAAAATTTCATGGGATGTTGCAGTTAGCAGGAAAGGTGAGAGACAAATTATCAGAGAGCAAAGCAGAAGGCTTGGTGAGCACCACTGGGCTCCAAGAGCTCGAGTGCTGCATGCAGTGCATCATAAAACTGGAAGGGGAGACCAAATAAAGGAACAGATAGATCACAAGCTCTGGATCAGCTGAGTCATGTAACAGAGTGACATTCACTGAAAAAGACCTGAATTTTATCAGCCTCTTGGAAACGAGGCTGTTGACAAGAGACTTTGAGTAAAGTCTGATGTAGAGACAGTGATTAAGGAACAATTATTGGTTACTCCTTGCAATACCAGGATTATCAGATCATTCTCAGTGAAATTCACAAAACAGCTTTACAGTCAAGCCAAAGAATGACATTTTAAAAACAGTAGGTTGTGTTTCTTGCTGTAGGATGCTGTAAAAGCCATAAGTATGTGTGTCATCCCAAAGGAATTAGGTAAAAACATGGAACATAGATGCATTGCTTACTTAAACACAGTATTCCGGGTGAAATCTCAGCTCCGGAAGTCTTAATCGCTGATAGCCATAATTAAGAGGCTGTATCTAAAGAATAACCATTCCATGTTTTTTCTGCTTTTCATATTCTTCAAATTTCTGCAGTTAGCAACTGCGGGAGATAGGACACCGTGCTGGCTGGATTTTTGGTCACACCCTGCACGGCTGTTTTTATGACTTGCCCAACATTGCACAGGAATCCTGTGGCAGAGGAAGCAATCCTGTCTGTTGGGAAGCATTCAGCTGCTTGAACCACAACGCTGTATTTTCTCTTCTCATAGCATCTTACCTCACTCACTGCACCGTCCGAACTTTCTGACACGTGAGGGAAACGTCCTGCAGACAGCACTCACCCCACACTGCTGCGTTTTTGGAGTACAGTTCACACCATTAATTTCCAAATCAGTGAGGCATACCTCAGTGCTGAGGTGTGCCAGCAGGAGACACAGCACTAAACCCAAGCCAATGGGCTTTACTGGGCTTACTAGCATGGGCTGTATGCCAGGGCTGGAGGAGTTGGATGAGAAAAAAGGGGACAGGATGGAGTGGAAGAGAAGTAGTGAAGGGCTAATCTGGAAGAGAGGAGAAATGAGGCAATGGATTAGTGGCCATAGGAAGGAGGAATCATCCAGAAGGAGATGGGAAAAGGAGGAAGAATTTTTGACGTATCCTGAAATACAGCACAAGCATCTGAAATTTAAGGCTGAACTGGGCTCATGATTTTAATTATTTTAATTATGGTAAAAATTAAACTTTAGAAACTTCTGGTGCCTGTTTTTTTTCCCACCCGTGTATAGGGTGGTGTAATATGATAAATATGTACATTAATACGGTGTCAGAAAAAGCTGAGAAAACCTGTTTTGGTTTACTGTTCTGTGAAACAGTTCTCTTTTGTAGTTTTTTATTCAAAGTGGAATTGAATTTTGCTCTTAGATCAGGAATAACTTCCTTGTAATGAAAGGGGAGTGCATCAGGTCTCCAGAATTCCAGAAACTTCCATTATTGTCAGTTTGACTTTAAATAACATTAATTGAATCCTTCAGGCACCAAGTGCTAAGTTCCTGCAAGTGCCTTTGATAAATGAAAAACGGCAAAGAAGTGATAATGAGTTGAGTGCAGAATGGTTCTGATTCCGGTTCAAGATGTCCCAGCATAGGCTGTGAATGAAACTGGCCATCAAGTCAGCTTTTGATGCTGACCAAATGTTGTGAGCAGTGCACTGGGCTGAGTTGTGGAGCCCGTGGTACATCTAAGTTGGTTATTTCCTGTGCAAAACAAAACAAATTAGGGCTGAGAGAGGGAGGATAAATTTCACAGTGTGTGCAATGGGAATGTTTGCAGAGACTGGTTCAGCCATGTGCTACGTTAGAATTAAGCACAGCTTTATATTTTCAAGTCATTCTCTCTACTACGGAGCATTCTTCAGTGGTGACTCAGGGTAGAGCTAATCTCACTCAAAATGGTTGCCAGTTGCTACTGGGAGCAATAGGACCGAAGCCACAGGCTGCCATCAGGTGGTAGTTTTTAAGAAGGGCGATTTTTTCCCCAGTGGATTTGAGTGCTTTCTGTCTGGTAATGTGAAAGATTGCAATGGGCCCTGAATTCTTGTAATAGAAAATGTTGAAACAGTGCATTACTCGTTGTTTTACCTGGAATGGAGAACCCAGTGCACCAGGGTATTTTTCTCCTATGGAAAAACCCAAATGTTAAACCTTCATCTGTTTTCAGGTACAGTTCTTTGCACCTGGTTTACATGCCCTAATACTGGCCTGTAGTTCTTTAAAAGTCCTCAGTTCCTCTCTGGGCAGGGACATATTTTCCCTGTGCTGTGAATGAGGAAGTTTAAGCAGAGGGAGAAAGATTTCCATCCTGCCACCTTCCTCCTTCATTCGTGTGGGATCTGGCGTTTAGGCTGCCCTGTTCTCCCCAGGGCACGATGCAGCAAGGTAACACAAGTCTTCCTGTGTGCTGCTGAGTGAACTCAGGCTCAGGAGCCACGAAGCAGGAGGCTGAACCTAACAGAGGATGGCTGCTGTGTCTCCTTAGGAGGCACCTTGCTTGCACCAGCAGCTCAGAAGCGGTGTGAGCAGCTTTGAGGGAATTCTGGACCTGTGGGCTGGGGGAGATGTCTGAGGAAACAGGGGAGTGCATCTAATTTTTGCTGGGACAAGCTGAGGTACAGTGAAAAAGTCATCTCACCTTCCAGTAAAGGAGATCTTGTTCTGTTGTACATCCTGTTCTAGAGCCTCGTCTTGTGTAGGTGCAGCAGAGACTTTGGCTTCACCTATATTTCCACAGTACATAGGCCAGAGAGACTGTGCTGATTGGAGCTGACAGAGTAGTGCACGTGAAATTTGGTGTGATGTTTGGACTTTCCCAGAAAATGTGCAAAGCAGGGGCAGAGCAGGAAGGATGCTGAGGAAATAATTTCTTGAGAACTTGATTGTGGAGAAAGAGGAGACAGTTTGGAAACAAACAGAAGGTTTGTACCTATTTGGAGACCTCTGCGTTCCCCTTTGGCTCCTTTGCCTCTAAAAGTTACCTAGCACCTTAAAATGTTTTCACGTGGGCAGAAGCTGTAAGTTGAATACAAATCCACTGAAGGTTATCAGATGAAAAGAAGGTCAAATGATAAGTTTTGGAGAGGAAAGTTTAGAGCACAAAGTGGGGAAACAGGGATATGAGAAGGCATGTGGCAGCTGGAGTTGGAAATATAACTCCTGTATACTTTACTGGTTTGTGTATTGGTCCAGGATGGCTTATAAAAGGTTAACAGGAATCTGACCAAAAGGCAAACTTTGAAAAACAATTTAAGATGAGCACTACCTTCAGATTGTAAAAAATATCACAGGGATTTTCTTGGAACATTTTTTGGTCGTTGCAGTGTAAGCTACAGTTAAACGTAGAGAGCGGGAGAGTGCTTTGTAATTTATGATAAAATTCAATACAAGAATATTATAATTATCCTTAAGTCAACTATTTATAAATTTAGAAATCTTAAGGGTTAAGCTTTAGAGAAA
This sequence comes from Mohoua ochrocephala, assembly GCA_013398855.1. Taxonomy (NCBI): domain Eukaryota; kingdom Metazoa; phylum Chordata; class Aves; order Passeriformes; family Acanthizidae; genus Mohoua; species Mohoua ochrocephala. The sequence continues at coordinate 107,556 of VZTA01006300.1, read as the reverse complement.
TGTGTGCAAAGGTAAGAGGTGAGGGGAGATGTCCAAAATAGTCTAACTCTGCAGCACAGCAAAGAAGTAATGAAGACCCATAATACTCATAGCTAATTTCAATATTTTTCTTCCTGTAATGTCTTAAGAGAGATGTGTGAAGGGGTTTGCAGTAGCCAGAACTGATTTATGGCACAGGAGCGAGGGAAGACTGAACAGAGTATGCAGTGCAGGTACTTTCGTTTCAAGACACAGGAATAAGTAAGATTCCTTAGAAATAATGCAATGCAGGAGGAGCAACTGAGGGAGAGTGTGGAGAAGACAGGGTGCTGGAAAGTCCGGTCTGGGCAGTGAGAGCAGGCAGTGCTGGAATCCCACCTCTCTGCTGGGCCTGTGCCTCAGGGGCATGCTGCGAGCTCTGCCAACTGAGAAATCATTCCTGCACTGAGAGCACATCTGAGGCACAGTCTCAGAGATGCTGCTTTGGTGGTCTCCATCACATCACTTTGGAAGACACAAAATCAGCGTTCTGTTTTAGGCCGTTTAATTTTCATCATATTCAGAAACTTTAGGGAGCATCTTGTGCAGCACAGGCTGAAGGAACTTTTCTATTGGCCAGAGATCATATGGTTCATAGAATCTCGAAAGAGTGTGTATTATAAATATTCAAAGATTAGTTCACAGGAACAGGGTGCATCTCTAGGCTATGAACTATGATGTTTCAGCCTTGAAAAGCTTTTTTTTATGCTGACTAAAGCTGACTGTATCTCACCGATCTGTCTTTCCCTTCCCTAATGGTACTTCCAGACTGACTTGCAGTCAGGGTAATGATCAAGAATTTTCTAAATATTAAAACCTTCTTTGCTGACGGCTTTTTTGTGTTGCAACCCAGAGGATTTGTTCAAACCACACAACTTCGGTGCCGTTTGAATTAGCACTCCAGCTTCCACTGTGCTGACAGCAACTGAAACTTCATGCTCCAAAACACACGCTCAGGAAGTGTGTTTGGTCATCCTTAGCAGATGCCAGCTGCTTCCCTTCTTTGTCTGTTTTGGGGAAGATACTGGGCATGAGGTGGGAGGTAAATATAATGAAATTATTTCTGTCCTACCATTACTTGATAATTCAACAACTGAATTTTTATGTTCTGTCAGCTAATTAAGTCACTTAAGAGAATCAGTACTTTGTTATTATTTTCTATCAGGGAAGGATGATGGTTTTCTAAACTAGAGTAGCTCCTGGCTTCTGGGAACTACAAAGTTAAAATTTTAATTTTTAAATTTTTTCTTAAATTTTTTGTTCTTAGTAGAACAATTTTGATTCCTCTTTGCATTCAGATTTTATTTAATCTGTTAGATTTCGCTGCTTGCATTTGCAGCTGATTTTCCTGTATTTGGGGACTAAGAACTTAATTTTTACACTTGTTCATCATGAGCATATTTAATAAAAATGCTTCAAAAAGTTATGAGAATTCTAAGAAGCAGAGTCTGGGATTGTTCTTCTGTTGACTTGTACTTTTTATGCAAATGTTGCAGGTAGTTAGGAGTTTGTTATTAATTATTCCACATTTTCTCCAAGAAAAATAACACATATTTTGTTGGGTAGTGTTTGCAGGCAGTGCTTATTGTGTGACTGTCTCCCAGGCTCCAACTGTGAAGATGTATTTATGTTTTCTGTGAGGATGAACCTACAGCTGTCTGTGCGTTATCTGCTGTACCTTTTCCATCCCTCTTCTAAGCGTAGTCACCGAGACAAAATTTTAATTTTTAACCGAGCAGAAAGTCGATCCTTGCTGCTGCCTTCTGCCTGCTGCAGCATATTCTACACGACGTATCTTGATGAGTTTAAACAGTAGTTCAAGTATCTCAAGTGCAAAAATGGGTGGAGAGAAGGATTAAAATATCCTAACCCTTCTCTTTTGTGCTTCCCCTGAAGCAAAGTGCAAAGCTGCCCCACTTTATATTGCCAGCTCCAGCTTTATCCTCCATCTCTGAATTTCACTGCAGCCCAGGGGAAGCTGCACCTCTGTGGCTCTCCCACAGCTGCTGGACTTTGATGAGGACATGCCTTCGCTCTTTCCACTGGCCTCCCTTGGCAACCAGCCCTTTGAAGATGACCTCTTGCTGTTTGCCTGTTGTCTCTCTTGTGTTGGATTATAGATGAGAGGTTGGCGTGAGGGGAAGGGGGATGGAATGGAGTGTTGTGCATTTTAAGCCTCATTTCTCTCTGCATTCTCACCTTTTTTTTNTTTTTTTTTTTTTCCCCCTCTGTGGCTTTTACCTCTCTATATAGATAAAATGTTGTCATGCATATGGAAAATGGTTTCTGGCAGAAATACAGAGTTCCTGCTTGGCATGTGTATGTAGGACAAAGGAAGTTTGATTAGTATTGTGGTAAGGACTTTGCATTCTTCTGTAACAATCTACTCACATTAGTTCCCTTCCCCCACCCCTCTTTTTAAGTACAATATTGTTCTTAGTTATAGTGCAGCCTTTTTCCATGTGCATGTTCTCTGTTCCTCTTCCCTCCCTCTCGCCCCAGCGAATGCTTCCTCTTGGAGACAGGACAATATAATCACCTTGTTAATGAAGGCTGTGGTGTGAAATGGAAAGGGATGCACTAGAGCTCTGTGGGTGGGTCACATTTTGCATGGACACTGACTACTTTTGGAAATCCAAACAATGAGACCGCTAAATACTGAGAATATCCTTCAGGAGAGTCTTATAGGGACAGTAGCTGTAGGGTAAGAAGTATCTGATTTTAAATTTTTTCTTAAAGCATAGAATACACATCCAATTTTCACTACGGTGAGAGGTGAACAGGTGAGGTTATTTAGGCCAGAGCATTGTAAGTAGCAGTGTTTACACACTTCTACAAATTTTACCATGTCCTTTCTCAGATTTTCTCAGTGATGAAATTACTCTAATCTTCGTCAAAGTGTGGCATGGAGAGCAAAATGGTAGTTGAAATTGCTGTTGAATATTGATGAATGAAGGCAGGAGTAATACATGTTTGAGGGTATTTTACAGCAAACATGAAGAAAATAATCTGGATGTACCTGTGTATGCAGCTGGAATGCCTCAGTGCAGCATACCACCCAAAATTAGAAGAAGAGGATGTGGGGGGTATCTGTGATCTCCAGATATAACTAGTTTCTCCTTATCTGTAATGCTGCTGTTTAATTGGATCTTCTAGTAATATCTTCTTTTTCAAACCCAAAGGATGCCTCAGAAATAATCGGTGTTATTTTTAACTCCTCTTTCTCTCCTTCCCTCCCCTTCTCTGTTTGTGTAGCAAAGTTCCCCACAAATCTGAATGCAAGCAAACCAGCTCTGCTTGTTAGTAGCTTATTGCAAAATACACAAAATAATATCTTCTCTTGTCAGAGGTCCTAAAGGACTCTGGAAAAGCAAGTCAGCTCTTACTACACCTAGGACTGCCTGGAAAGCCAGGATCTAGACCAGTTCAGGTGTCAGAAAAATGAACTGTAGTGAGTTTGGACCTCTCAAATCAATGTACACGTACAAAGAAGTGTCACTACTGGTCTGGAGTCTTACAGTACTGTGAATTTTTGGGTCAGCATCAGAGCCGTCAATCTGTTTGTTAAACTTCCTTGCTAAAATACAACCTGCAGATAAATAGTTCTGAGACTTTTCAGAGCTGTGTGCTTTTGTAAAATAAAATACTACCTTCTTCTGTACTCGCACGTGTGTCTGTTGTCTTGTGATTCCCTCCTAAGAGTCTTGGAATTTTCATCACAGCCACATTTTCCAAGTGTGCATTGTGTGTGCTTTTGGCAAGGGAATGCAAATGGAAATTTCTTTTAGAGTTCCTTATATGAACAGCTTCAGTCAACTGGGTTTGGTAGTTTGTTTGTTTGGGGTTTAGGGTTGTTTTGTTTGGTTTTGTTGTTTTTGTTGTTGTTTGTTTGGGTTTTGTTGTTGTTGAACAGTTGTATTCATTCTTTCTGGGCCTCAAACACTCTGTAAGGGTGAACAAATAGATCCCATTATGTTGTACAGTGTTTGTCAGGGTGTCTTCATACCTCCTACTCCATTTTCTGCTAGAAAACTTGGTTGCAAAGTATTGGTAACTCCATATCAGGCCTTAACTGAAGCCAAGGAGATTCTATGGCAGTGACCTGATACATTCAGTTGTAAGTCCCCACTTGAGTGCTATGGCACAAATGCAGTCTTTCATGAGATGTAAGATAATCCTGCTTTTCCAAGTCAGTTATGATTATGTTAAAGTTTTGGTAATTAGTTTTGGGGGTCCATCTTGTTCCTTGTAGAGCCAGAACTCTTTTTGTTTTATCATGTAGCAACTGGCCTTCTTCTGCCAAAAGTAGAAGGTATCATTTTACTCCAGATTTTCTCTCTAGTTTCTCCCATTCTTAGTGACATTATGCCTGCATCTTTTGCCAGCATCTTTCCACCAATATAGGGAGGGGGAAAAGCCCCACAATTGTAAACATGACTTTGTTCTTCTTTGCTCTGTCAATGCTGTGGTAGGAGAACACAGTGTAATCAAAGCATTTAAATTCCTGAGAGAAGACATCTTCCTTTGAATTGTCTACAGTATGTACATCTTTTCACGGGAGTTTTGCTTTCTGAGACGCTTTAAAGGAAGTTTAAAGCCAGTTTTCTGTTTGAATGGACCAGGAGCTTCCTTTGCAAAGTGTTTGGAATAATTGGTGCCCGGCTGCTTTGTTGCAATAGACTGCTCAGCTGCATAGCTCGGGCAGTACAATCACTGCTTGTGCAGCAAATCTGGTGCAAATGTGCTGAGTTTAGGTTTGGATATGTCTGTTACTGTGTGGGTATGTGTAGTGTCCCTGAGCTGGGACAGTCCTAGCAGGAGGATGCCTGGGAACACGCTGCTGCTGCCAGGGATGTCTTTCAGCTGGCACTTCTCCTCCTCTCCTGAGGGATTTGAAGCTGGACCATGGCACAGGTGAATTGCGTTTGCTGATGAACTAGGTCAGTGCTAAGATCTGGTTCCCCAGTTAACAAAACCTCCTCTGGCTGCTCTTCAAAACTTACTGCTGCTTTTCACAGGGGCTGCTGGACCTTGTGTAGCACTGGCCAGTCTGCACTGTAGAATTTGCCTGGCCTCTTCTGCACGGTGGCTGTGTTCAGCTGAGCACCTCTGGTTTTACATTTAATCGCAGCACAGACTGGCTTTCTCATCAGCCCTTTTGGCATACTTCCTGGAGTAAGTGGACTGTGAGAGGATTTCAGGAATGCCTGATGCTCTTGCTGCAGAGAAAGTTCAGTGGAAGCCACTTGTGGGTTCAATGCTAACCGCTGGGTTGGACGGCATGGTCACAACTGATAGCCAAGAAAAGCTCACTGCTGAAATGCTCAGGTCCTATAATGTTACATTTTGTGGCAGTTTGGTTTTTTGCAGGATGTACTTCCTTGAAACAGAAAAAAATATGCCTGAAAGAGAAAAGAAACCGTATTTTAATGGAGTTTTCTACTTCTGCCGGGGAGTGAATGTTCTTCTCTGCATGGCAAAGCTGCAGAGTGGTGGGGAAATGCTTCTGGCTTCCACCTTTTCTAAAAAGGCTGCTGTGTTCCAGCTGCAGCCAGCATAAAAACCTTCATGTTTTATCATGAGGCTGCAGAAACAATAGGAATGCCTAAGTTTTTTTAAAAAAAACCCTGCTCTTTAGTTCTTAAAAAATTCCTCCCCCCATTTGTACAGTTTTGGATTGCTCATCTGTAATGGCACATTCTACTGATACCTTTTCAAACAGCGTGACACAGTGGAGTTAAGGCCTGAGTCTTTCCTTTCTGTTGAGGTCTTAATAATGCTGGGTTGGAATACTGCAGTCAGGAACCTTAAATCACTTTTTGGTAGCAGGTTGCTGTGCCAATACAGAAGAGTAAATGGAGATGGAAAAGTTAAGTGCTTCATTCTGCTGTATTTGTAGGTAGTAGGAACAAATAGTCTTGTGGTGGTGCAGCTGTATGAGTAGCTGCTTTATGCTGAAGATCAAAATCGCAGTGGTGGTGACAACTAGTGGTAAATCTCGATTAACTAAGATGACTTGTCTGTCTTGGAAAACGAGTACAAAGTAATTTTTTTAATTCTTAAGAAGTAGTTTCTCTTTCCATAGGTAGGGAGCTAAAATTTCGGAGGAAATGCAAAAAATTAAGTGTTGTTGACACTTAACTTGATGGGTTTTTAGCCTTCTTGGTCTCATACTGGTTATTTTAATAATCATTTAAGCTTTTTGTGTACCTGCTCACTGGCGGAGCACGGGAAACTGAAAAGTCTTTGATACAGAGTAAGCACTTCTTAGCAACAACTAAAACATCAGTATGTTATGAACATTATTCTCACACTAAATATAAAACACAGCATGGTACCAGCTACTGAGAAGAAAATTAAAAGAGGACACTAATCCATATCTTGGCAGTTTGTCAGCAAGGATGTTGAAGGAGAGCTTAAATGCTTCACTGAAGTCAAGGTAGATGACATCCTCAGCTCTCCTGTCATCCATGGAGCAAGTTGCTTCATCAGAAAAGATACTGAGATTGGTCAAACATGATTTATATTTAGTAAATCCAAAGATACTGAGATTGGTCAAACATGATTTATATTTAGTAAATCCAAACTGGCATTTTCAGCTGCCATCTTTTTTTTTTTATGTACCTGGAAATAGCTGTCGTGAGGATCTGTTCCATAATAGTCTCAGGTACTGAAGAGGGGCTGACTGCACTGGGGTTTCCCAGATCTGTCTTCTTGGATTTTGCAGACAAGCGTGGCACTCTTTTCCTGGCATCAGGGGCCTTCCCCCAATCTCCATGACCTGTGAGAAATAATAGAGCCTGACGTTGCAATTACAGCAGCCAGCTCTAGTAAGACACCTGGAGGCATCCTCTCAGATTCCTTGGACACCTGTATGTCTGGTTTGCATGGATCATTCCTAACTCGGCCCTCCTTACAGCTGTTGGTTGCTGGCTTTGTTACTGCTCTGTGCCAACCCCATTCAATAGCAGGCATTTATTGTTTGCAGTTCTTCTTGCTGTTAATATACTTGTTAGTCCTGACATCTGTTGCCAGTTTGAGCTCCTGATGCTTTCCTATTTCTCTGCATCTCCAAGGAGTATTTCTATATTTGTCTTTGTGAGTGTGCCCCTTTTCCCATATCTCTATTCCATCCATGGTGAGTCTAGCACCAAAATACTGGATTGTCTCTGAATCAGACACCCTGCAACCTCTAATACTTTTTTGGTGAATGACGTTGGTATTTGTTAAAAATCTGCTTGGTGACTTACTGCATTTTGAAAAAAAGCTTGTACTCTCAGTCCACTTCTTGTGTTCAGTAAGTCTGGTTTGACAGGGGAGGTACTTACTGCAGAAGTCCCAGCAGAAGTGTACTAATGTTTTTTCTGCTCCCTGTAAAACACTTACGTTGTTCAGTTGCCTTGTGTCGCTTGAGCCTTCATACACTTCAGACTTTGGATCCTTCCTTTAGAAGAAGCTTCCCTGGGAAATGGGATTGGAGGAAGGAAACAAGATCTAGAGCTTGGAAGTGGTGGGAGGACACCGAGGGGCTGGGTAACTAAAAGTATCTGAAGTCTGAACTGAGTTATCATCAGGCTTTGCTTCCGTACACCTGGGGTAAGCCAGGAAAGGAACTCTCTTCCTTTCAGTTACCAGAGGCTACACCTGGTTTAGGAGAAAGCTTTCCCTGATGATAGAGTTCCCATTCAGGTTGACTCGTTTTTTATGTTTTCTTTTGAGCACTGCAAAACCTCATAAATTTTATTTCAAAAGCCTGTCTGGTGAAGGAATGTGAATTCATGTGGACAGAGATGAATCCATGCCAAGTGCATTCCAGGTGGGAAAGCTATATGGAGTGTCTGTTGTTTCAGGCTGTGCAGCAATAAAGTGTTCAAGTCTTCACAAAAAGACTTCTACTCCTTTTCAGAGGCTTGTGCACTGTAGTGTTTTGAATTTGCTTTTTGCTGTCACTGTTTGAAACTTCTGATAATTTTCCGCCTCACAGAAAATAATTGGTTTTATTGTTGCCATTGTAGTTTGTCCATCATCTCTTTTGTTTGGTGTGTTTAAAGTGAAACACGTCTGTGATCCAGAAACACCCTGGATCCTCCCTGGGCCTGATAGATATTTTCATTTAGGCTTACTTTTTGTGTCCTGTGATTAATTGACTTGTATTGTGACAAGAAACCGTGAGAAGATGACAGACACTTGCACTGGATGAGTCCTGTCCTAAGCCCCATCAGCCCCAGTGGATGGTGTTTCACTGCATCTGGGCAGCTCATCAGTAGAAGTAACACCAGTGCTTCAGGCTGGAATTCTTAAATTCATGTGCTCGTGTTGCACTTTTAGTTGATATCCCTGGTTTGGAAAATTACAGTATATTTTATCTGTCATGATCTACAGAGATCACTGCAATGTAAGCTTGTGGTATCCGAGCAGAATCTACCAGCTACTTGTGGCTTGGAGTGGTGGAGTGCTTTTCTGGACAGAAAGTTTTCTGTCAATGAAGCCCATGTCTTACTGGCCTTGGTGCTGATTCTGTTTTTTTGCTGTGTCTTTAATACATGTTTTTTATAATTGTGTTACTGGACTGACGCTTCTGATCCGCACCTTGAACGTAACAGTTTTTTATTTGAGAATGCAGACAAAAACCTGCCATGCCTGCCTTCTTATCCTCTCTTTTGTGGTCTTTTGTGGGACATGGGTAGGTCCCCAGAGCCCTTCTGTGTTACTTTGTGGCCTTAGGTGGTCTAGAATTTGTATTAACTTTCCCACTGCAGAAGTACATTTCACTCTTCTCTGCTCCTGTCATAGATCTGTGAGCCTTTTTTTAATCTCTTAGTGCTTGATACCTGCTGCTTGATACATACACCTCAGATGATACTAGCCAATATTGTCATCTGTATTTTGTCCAAGGCAGCTGTAAACACATGGCACTCTTTGAATCCTTCTTAATGCATGCAGTTTTTCAGTCTTACTTCTTGGCTGATTTGGTAAAGTGAGATGAGAGGATTTTCTTCCAAGATTTTCCTCTAGTTTTTGGATAACATACATGTCTGCTGGAAGGGAGAATGTCCTGGATATGCTGTCTGTTCTTACCTTCTTTCTTCTGGCTGGAAGGTGGAAGCTCTGCCAAGCTGCACTACAGGAGTGACCATCCTTGATGATCTTGGAAGCTGCATATCAATTTTTTCATACAGAAGGACACAGAGTCCTGCAGTTCTGTCTTGGAGAGCCATAGAGACAGGGAATGTGGTTAGTGGTTTGTCAGAAAGAGATGAGTGCCTGTTTAGGTGTCTCATTGTTCCATTGGGGTTTAAGATAGAGTCAGAATGATACGGTAATTTCAGCCTTGGCAGCTTCTGCTGGTTTATGGTCTGCTGAAGGCAGGAAACAAATGATGTGGAAGCTTCCATTTAAGGAAAACTTTGCTCCTGGTGTGTGATAGGAACCTGGAATGACACTTACAGGACCCATAGTCTGGTTGGTACCTTATTGTGTCCCTGACTGCTCCATTCATAGAATCACATAATCATAGCATGGTTTGGGTTGGAAGAGACCTTAAAGCTCATCCAGTTCCACCCCCCTGCCATGGGCAGGGACACCTTCCACCAGCCCAGGTTGCTCCAAGCCCTGTCCAACCTGGCCTTGGACACTTCCAGGGATGGGGCAGCCACAGCTTCTCTGAGCAGCCTGTGCCAGGGCCTCCCCACCCTCACAGAGAAGAATTCCTAATCTAATCCCCTCCCTCATCCTGCTGGTCATGCTGCTTTTGATGCAGCCCAGAATGTGACAGGCTTTCTGGACTGGGAGCTCCTGTTGCTGGGTCATGTCCAGTTTTTAATCTGCCAGTACCCCCAAGTCCTCCTCCACAGAGCTGCTCTCAATCTGATCATCACTCAGGCTTTGTAAAAGGAACAGAAGAAGCTCTTTCAGCTTTAGGTCTATACTGATTTCCGGGGACATAACTGCAGAATGTGCTTGGTGACTCTGATCCAGAGGGTCATTCACACTTGGAAGCTGTTATGGAATAACAGTATTCTGGAGGAAAGTGGCAGTGGAAAGAATTTTCTGTTCCTTTTGGCCTTCTTCCTTCTTTAGTCCTTTTTCTCTGGACTGAAGAGGGTAGAGCCGTTATTTATTGTATGGTTGGGAAAAAAAGACCAAAGCTTTTCTGTACACGAGACAGTGTGTAGAAAGATCCTGAGCTGTTCATACAGCACTTTGTAAAACCATAATGCCTTATCCTGGCAGACATAAAAAATGCGCAAAAGGATGAAAGTTTTCTTTTAATCATCAGGACTTTTTAGGTGATAGAGTTACAGAGCAAAGCATTCTTCATCTGTTGGTTTAATGTTTGTCTGCCCTGTAACACTAACCCACATAAAATTGGTGTGGCTCTTTATAAAGTTATTTTAGACCGTCAGCAATGTATACAGATTTTGTAACCTTGGATAAAAGCACCTGAGTCGTGGTTTCAGTTTTACCCTTTTAGGCATGTGCAAAGTGCCCCAGCATATTTCAAGGATTTTGAACTGGAAACCTCTTAGATATGGGTTGTGGTTTCAAAGCTCAGTTGATACACCCTATGTCAAAGGAATTACATCAAGGGAACGGTTCTCTGTTTCTTTAGATACTTAATATCGATTAAAGCTTTGTGTTTGCTTAAAGGATCCCATGGACTCTTTGTGGGGTTAATTATGTTGGTATATATGCCCTGGCAGTTTTGGAGAGAGCACTCTGCCTGATTCCATCCTCAGTGCTGAAGAGTTTATCCATCAGATACTGAGTGTACAGAGTGGTTCATCTTCCAGTGATAGTGCCTGCCCCAAGCTTTTAGCACTAAGTTAAATTGCTCATCCATGTGAGACTGTAGACAGCTCAGCAGTGTGTGATAGCAACTCATTCAGGGGAAAAAAAAAAGGAGAAAGGCTGAATGAAGAGTTGGGCAGATGATTCTACTCTGTCTACCTAGTACGGTGTGGCTTGGTTTTTTTTCTTAGAATGGATTGGTGATGAATCTTGAAGAAGTAACGAGTGGTAGGAAAATCCCTGTATTGTGTCAGTTCACCGTCATGTTTCCCATATTTTACAGTAATCACTCCGGTTATTCGGAAGGTTAGGGCCCCACAAGATAATATAAATAGCACTTCATGTATTGTATCACTTGCAAAATGGAAGTCAGGGTACAAGACAGGGGAGAAAAGGAGAAAAGGACAAAACGACAAGCTGGTGATGCAGAAGTGATGGTAGGATTAGGGGCCATTACATGGTGCTACTTTGCATGGATTAGTGAGGGGTATATATATGTAAATTATTGAGCAGTATAATCTCCTCCTATTATAATCAGCTACCAGAAAGCAAAGTTGTTATAGTGTTGATATCAGTTTGTGGTTTTCTTCAGCGAGTTTGATAAAGTTGAGATTTAAGGAAAGGCATGGAACTGGGTGAGGTACAGACTTGTTTTTCAAAGACCTCCACATATATGTTAAAGCCTGGGAAACAGGCAAGAGTCTGTGAAAAATCTAAGGGAAAAAGAGAACAAGGAGAAGACAGTATTCAGTGTAAGAAATTAGATGTATGGCACTCTAGTTTATACACAAAGATATTATCCTAATGAAGGACAGCAAATTTGGAGAAGGCAAAGAAGGTTAAAAAAAATCGATGTGTAGGAAGCTCCTTGCCATAATAAAATTAGAGTAACTACTCTAATGAGAGTAACTACACGAAGTGTTGGAAGGAGGAGGAACTGATTAAATATCTGAAATTAAAGACATATTGTTGCCTGGTGTAAGAAGCACAAATGTCCAAAAGGAGACTGAAGTTTCTCACTTGGTGATAGCCTTCCCTCCTGCATCACTGGGGTTCAGAAAACAACAGAGAACTCTTCACAGTGGTTAGGAAGTTTCTTGTACCTTACTTTGGCTTACATTTGGAAGCCAAAGGCTCTGTTTCAAAGGATGACAGCCTGTTAATACTGTGCAATTATTAAAAAAAAAGGTGATAATGGCTCTGAAACATGGGGTCTGGATCTTAATGATGTGTAAAGCTTTTATGAGTGACTCTGCCAAACAGTTTGTGTTATTTCTGTCGGTTTGCAAGGAAAGGTGGTTTGCAGTACCAAGGGGGGGCTTTGTAGTTAAGTGTTTTATATCTGAGCAAAGGACTTAAAATCACATTTAATTGTTAGCCTTAAATGATTTTTCATAAGCAAGATGACAGCTTACATAAAATTGGAAAGATTTTGTACTCATAGCATGCTTCAGACACATACTGAATTATTCATATATGCAGCCTTACATCTCAGTTTTTCTGGTGTACCTTAATAAATAAAAGTGTATTTGTTTTAAATTAAGGTATTCAAAAGCAGTATGTATGTATATTTTTGAATTCTAATGATTGGCTAAAGGTTTCTTTCTGATTCTGTTTCAGATGCATCCACTTGGACTCTGTAACAGCAATGATGAGGAAGACCTGTATGAATATGGCTGGGTAGGAGTGGTGAAACTGGAACAGCCAGAGTTGGAGCCTAAGCCATGCCTCACTGTCTTAGGAAAGGTAAGGGGATAGTTTGGGGCTGCATGTAACTGTTTCTTGGAAGGATTAGTTCCTTTCTGAGAAAAATGAGCAAGAAATAAACCAAGGGAAAACTCCCTTTACTCCACAGAATATTCCTGTTTTGCCTATTTTCACACTAGGTACTTCAGGGAAAGATGCTGTCATAACTCAGTTGATAGAAATGGTGATGGGGAGCTGAGTATTCCCTTGAGTATTCCCTTTTTTGAGCTCTGCAGGAACCTAACAAAGATGAAAGCAAAAATGGCTGTTTAGCAGAAGCAGTATTGGAGCAGAAAGGGTGAACTGCAGCTGTGATTCTTACTTGGTCAAAGCAGTCAAAACAAAAGCATCTTACTGGTTGTCCTTAGGTACAGTTTTCTGAGAAGAGATACATTAATTTCCTCTTTTTGGAGAAAGAGAAGCTTTCAAACCTAGAAAGATTTCTTCGCTTTCATCGCTGGATAGCTACCTCTAATAACAAGTGAATCTTACTGTACTGGCCAAAGAAATGAAAATTTTCATCTTCCTGGAATCTGGCCAGGGAATGGGGCCTCTGGAATGTAAATTAATTGCAAAACTTTTCCCTTTGTTTTATGGGGTGACGTCAAAGATGAGCCATTACTGCTCCCAGATATGTTAAAAAAGAAAGCAGAAAGGTGACCTTTTTTGTTCACACCTTAGAATTTTTGAGTACTGAGGTTATTATATGTTGACATTTGAAGTCTAGAGGAGTTGAAAGTGTGTGAAAGAGCAATAGGCCACAAGTTCTACTGGTAACTGAGTAGTTGAAAACTACTACATACCAGGGGTTATCCTAAAATCCAGCTGCCTGAATTTGGTAGGATCGTGTTGGTGCTGTCAGGTTAGCGGTGTGTCAGGCAGAAAATAAAATCGTAGGTTGACATTTTTTAGGTAAAACTTGGCTCTGTAAATTTATAAACAAAACTTCTAAAAACTTCACCTTTCCAAGGAAATGGGAAACCATCTGCTTGTCTAAAAGTTGCTGTAGGTTTAACTTGTGGTACATGGTGAAAAACATCTCTTTTAAGAAGTGACTTCCCTTTCTATTGAATTTCAGCATAATACAACTTTTTTTTTTTTTCCAGCTGGGAATACTGTGTTGTACAGAAATTCTAGCTGTTGCTTCTTTCTTCTTAGAAAGATAAAATCTGAGGATGAGGTCTTGTAAGGAGGGGAATTAGAGAAGATTCAGTCCTGAAAGATGCATTCTAATCCAAAAGTAAACTCCGGGAGTGAGTTTAGCCTTGAGGCAAGCCATTTCAGGAAGGAGTCTGTTCAGTCCCATCTGTCAGGCTCTTGAAAATTATGTGAGGGAACAGATGTGCAAAATGGATAAAGAAGGTTGAACCATAGGTACACTGCACAAAAAGAATGTTAATAATATATACCTGACCCACTGCTGTGTGGCCAAATCCCACCCTGTCCTCTGTACTCCCGATGTCCCCAAAGCCACACCAATCTCCAGAATAAGTTCAGCTCAGTATCTGCTGAAGTTAGCTTCCTAAAGCTTGGCCTGCTGAACAGCAGACTCTGGCTTTGCTGCAGGAGCTCTGTAGCATCTGCTCTGATGCATAATGATGGTGATGTGACATAGGGTGTGTCCAGACAGTTTGGGCATGGAGTTCCTTATGTGTCAGTTTATATGTAGCAGTTTCAACAGGTGAAAAAAGACTGGCCAGGGTTCTGGTCAATACTGCACTGCATTTCATTGTTCTGTATTTTCTCTATTTCTTCTTCTCTTCCTGAAATACTTCTTCCATATTTCATGCTCTCCGCTCTGGTTTTCTCCTCTCCATCTTTTGTTTGCAGCCCTTCTGCTAAGTTCTCACTATGCTCAAGTTATGTCCTGATTTAGAAGGACTTCTCAGAATTCTTGAAATACTGTTGAGTGCAGAGAGCAGCAGGAGCATCAGCCCTGAGCTTCTTGCAGGTCTGTCAGTTAAATCAGCCTGGTTATCTTAGCAGTGAGAACAAGTTGTATTGTGATTGTCTGGGTCTCTGAAAAGTTCAGTTTCCATGCAATTTGGTACAAATTGCTATGTGAGGATTCAGTGTGGCCTGTAAACTATTTTGTCTGGGTAAATATCAAACCTGCTGCATGTGTATATGTGTCTTCTTTTGGTTATTTTTAGGATTTGGCAGCTGACTTAAAAGAAAATGTAAAAGGGATAGGAATGGGAGAGGAAGAGGAAAGGAAAGGAGGGATGGAGAGAGAGAGAAGTAAAATAGAAAGAAAATTTTTTAAAAAAAGGAAAGGAGTAGGGAAAGGAAAAGAAAGGAAAGGAAAATGGGGGAGGGCTGGTCTTGAACACGGAAAGGAAATGGAACTTTTTCCATTTAGAGAAGGAGGAAGAAATCAAGGAATGCAAATCTACTGTTTGTTCCTCATTAAGTTTGATTAAACCTGCCCCCGAGGTGGGCCATCATAGAGGTGATATTGGTGAAAGTTTGGAAGATGGTGAAGCAGAATGTAGACTAGTTAGAAGCTGTTTGTAGAGGTAAATTGCATGGCACGTGAATCTGGTAAAAAGTTGTATGGTTTTATTCTTACTGTTGGTTTTGGTTGTTGAGGTCTTTTTTGAATTAGGGGTGGTGTTTTTGTTTGTTTGTTTGGATTTTTTGGGTTTTGTTTTTAGTGAAACACTGGTCTGTGTTTTTAGAAATTCCACTCTACTTTTTTATCCCTGGGTAGCTATCCAGAATTTAATGTGTCCATTTTCGTATTGATTTTGTAATTTTCATATCGATTTGTAATTCGTATTGATTTTGTTATTGCTCATCCTTCTTTATAGGATGTAATGGAAATGAAAGTGTTTAAAAAATGTGTCTGCTGTTGAGAGTGCCCGTGAAAACTGGGCCTTGGTTGAGGCAAGGAGTGTGTGTGGCAGCTGTGTTTTACCATTACCTTTGATCACAGTGCAGCCCTGTTTGAGGCCATGCTGCATGCAGGCAAAGCAAAGGCCTGGGTTTTACTGATCTTATGAGCTCCTGAATAGGGCTAGAAGGGGAATGACAGAGGAAGAAGAAAGCTTTTGGAAATGAAAAGGAAACCCCGTGAACCCGACCAGCATTATTGGCTGGATTTGCCTACCAGGGAGCCGCTCAGTTTCTGCCAGGCTAATTTTGCTTCAGCTTCTCTCCCCCACACCCCCGACCCCACCTCCCCCTCTCTCCTTCTTTCAGACTTTTTTTGTTTTTGAGGCATGGCTGTAGTAACTTGGTTCTCAGGCTGGGAACCCACTGAGCTGTTGCCATGGTCACTGGGAAGCTCTTCGTGCCATGTGCTTCAAAGGGAACCTTTCCCCTCCTGGAATTCCTGCCTTCTCTCTGCACGCAGCACAATGAGACTCCTTCACTGCTCCAGCAGTGTGACTGTGCTGGAGGAAGGGAAAAGCAGGGTTGCCTACAATACTGATTGCCTGCCTGCATCCTGGCAGGGCTGGGGAGTGGAAAATAGGTGTTCTTTAAGGTCCCTTCCAACCCAGACCACTCTGGCATTCTGTGATCCACTGTGCTGTGATGGGACACAGAATGTACCTGCATGTGTCCTGTACATTCCAATGTGCAGACCCCTGTTCTTCCCCCACCCCAGTAATTTTTAAAGCAAATTACATCTGGCAAGACTGTGAAGTACAATTCAGCAATACCATTGTTTTTTATCTCCGTACAGGATAGTGAGAAAATGCTGAAGGTTTGTTCAAAAGTAGCACTTCTTCCCTTTCTGCAAGTCCATAAGAAAGGGTTTTGTTCTTCTTTCTCTTCCAGGGACTGCTCTTCTTCTATATTAATAGGACATATGTATTTGAGGATGTGCCTCTGAGTATAACCTAACAAAGAGAGGATGTCCCTGCTACTACAGCTTCCTGTTTTCTTCAGATGAAAGAAATCTGTAATATGAGGAAATTCCTTGCAGTTCTTCCAACATCCATTCACTTCTTTTCTGTCTGCTAAGAGCTTATTTGTGAAAATTTACACAAATACTGACTAGAAGAATCTCTTGTTTTGCCATGTCAGCATTATTATGATCCTAGCTAGGCTGGGGCTGAAATCATCATGACTTGAAAGTGCACTAAACAGTTGAACTGTGATTCCTAACCTTTTGTCTAACAATTTAGTGTAAAAATTCTTACAAGGTAGTCACATGAGAATTTATGGGGCTATGTTGGTAGTTTAGTTCCTGAATAAAGAGAGATCTGTTCTAAGACTTGAGGAACAAGAAGGCCTGTGAGGAGTCCATTTTAATCTTTTTCTTCCAGAGTTACTAAAACTAATAAAAAAGGCAAATTAAACAAAATCAACTTGCACCTTTATATTAATAGCCTAAATTAAGCAATCAGTTACATGTTCAAATTGGAATTGCTGACAGTATAAGTATACTTTTTGTTTCTTTGTAACATTAATAGTTTTATATACAGTTTGGATAATTTCCTGTAGAAATGGATTCAGTTCAGTTGTAGAAATGCACATTGAATTTAGTCAAACACTCTTCCATGCTAAACTTATTCAGAAATTAGGACTGAACTATGCCCTAGATCAAGATCTAAAATTAATGAGAGACGTGTCTAAAACCATTGGTCAATGTTTGCAAAACTTTGCTCGTTCAGATACTTTCAACTGGTAGTGACAGCTGCAGTAAGGCACCCTGTGATGAGTCTTGTGCTGCATGCAGAAGGAAATATTGTCACTGCAGGAAAACCTCTTATCTCCATTGAAGTAGTTGACATTCCACTTATGGTATTTATTCCACAATTTGGGGACCTTTTCTACCATCTGTTTGTTAGCCTATGTTTCCTCTTAGCAAACAGCATCCAAAAAGCATTTGTAATTCTTTTTGAGGCAGTAGTCTCGAAAATTAATGGCAAAATTTAATCAGTCTGGATGAAAGGTAATAGTATGAGTGATTTTTAAGCTGGTTGGTTTGTTTGTTTCACTGTGTGCCTACCTGAAGTTTTGTGTTGACAGTGTAGTGTCCAGTGGAGGTAGGAATAAGCAAGAGGAGGTAGGGTCTACTTTTTATGATGGCAGTGCTGGCATAAATGTATGTCAGACTCCAGACTGACAGCCTGAGAAAGGTTTTTTTTCAGCAGTATAAACTTAATATTGGTTGTTTTAAACTCCCAGGCATTCTGTGTTAAGAAGGAAGTTGTTGTGAAGTAGAAGAAAGCTTCTTGAATGAGACTAGACTCCTTTGCCTGTGGACCAGTTCATAGATCTGTATTGCAATGTCAAACATGCCAGGACTCTGATAAAAACAAAACCTGTGGTTTTTATCAGCCTCATTGTTTTGTAATGAAAAATGAGTATTTAATGGGGAACAACAGCATCCTGGCTAGTGTTAAAGATTCAGACCTTCTGAATCAGTCATGTTCTTTAAGAGTCTTCATTAACTTTGCATTAAATTTTTTTATTTCCAATGTTTGTTGTCTTAGCACTACCTAAAATTAGGGTTTACTGTGAAAAAACGTAGCCTGTATAATTGTAATCCCTGCCATGTTTGTGTTTGTCTTTACTGTATTTGTTCTAAAGAAGATATTGAGAAAGAGAAAATGATAATTTTCCCGAAGCACCAAAGAGCATCTTAAATGCTGTAATAGAATGATTGTTTCTTGTTATTCCCCCACTTGATCATCATTTATAATATCCAGGACACTTAAAATGTTAACATCCATTTTAAACAACCATAAAACATCTTTAAAAATTATATCTGAAGTGATACTGTTACTTGTGCAAATACTTTTGATGTCATTTATGTTTTGACATGAATTTTTTTTTACTTCCCCAGAGGTAGCAGTGTGATCAGACCTCTGCACCATATAGACACAATGATTTCTAGAGTTCTAACAAAATTGCATAGATGAGATCAGAAGAGGGGATAATACATGTTTTTTCAGGAAGAAGATGGCTTTTTGTGATGGCAGACAGAAAAAGACAAGGAACAAGCGTGTATTTTTGAAGACAAAAAACCCACATAGGACAAAATGCTTTTGCCAAAAAGCTCAGTGTATTTCTCCTTCCCATCTCCTTGCCTCTTCATCCCCCACAGACCATGCTCTAACAAGCCTATTTTAACAGATGAAGGAGGAGATTTGAATGGGAAAGAAAAATGGAAGAAAGGCAGCATCCAAGAGTGTTAGAACACATGGCCACCGCATGAAACAGCGGTGTCATCATTATAACTGAAGTCTTGTGTTTATAAGTACCCTCCTCATGTATTCCCTCTTTAAATCCTCTCTGCTTTCCACTGTAATTTGTGCAGTCCCTTTGAGGAGAGAAGGGAGAGGTTGAGCACAGGAAAGAGAACTGACAAGCAAGCCAGGTGAAGTGTGGAGAGAGGAAAGGTTTGTGTATGGATCACACGGTGAAAGAGGCAGAAGGAAAGAAAAGAGCTGGATCAAAGCCAAAGAGGGGAGAGCTCAAAGGAGTGGACAAATAAGAGCTGAATCAGGTTATGGTTCAGAAGAAGTAGCTCTGTCAGGTTTTCACTCATGGGTAGTGGTGAGCTCTTTCCATTGGTAACTAGTGCTGGCAATCTGCTACTGTATTATTTGAGTCACTTTCCTTCCGTGTTCCCTGCACAGTTACCAAAAGTATCAGCTATTCATGAACAAAGGCTCTCTCTTGGGTTTCTCCCTCTGGGCACTCCTTGGATTTGCCATTGTTGGATTAATGACTTTAAATAAATGTCCACTTTTAGAGTTGAGTCCTTAGCAGTCCCCACCACCATCTTCACTCCTTTCTAACCAACTGTGGGACACAGCTGCTTCTCCCTTGAGCTAAAGAAGCAGCTGTTGTGGCACTACATGTGTTACTGGAGTTCAGCTCAGTCAGATCTCCCAGTGAAATTAATGGAAGTCAAGGCTAAGAAAAGACTAAGGAACAATTATTTAAGGCATGCTATACATACAAATAATAATAATAATAACAACAACAACATTATTATTATTATTATTATTATTATTATTATTATGTAAATTCTTCATGTCTCTGAATTTTTTGGACCCTCATTATTCTATGTGCCTTGTAAGCCTTTTGAACACTGAGAGTTGTTTTTGTTTTACATGCAGAATCTATTTCTCTAACAGGAGAAATGCATAGTGGCAAACACGTTGGAAAAACTGTAGGAATGGAGTTTGAAACAGAAAAGTGAGAGAGCAAGTAAGTGCTGCTGTGTTGGAGTAGAGAAATGAGCACAAAAGAAGGCTGGCAAGCAGAATCAGATAAATGGACCAGAAAGTGAAAAAAATAAGGAGCAGATATGGAGGCAGGGAATGGAATTATTTAGGACTTCACAGATGAGTGACATGCCTAATTTTGGTGCACTAGGAGACAGAAGGCTTTGAAAGAAATTGGAGAACTTCGGAATGTAACCAGAGCTGCATCAGAGGGACTCCAATATTCAGAATAAAAGTTGGGCAGATACAATCGACAGTGGTAAAAAACTGGATCCTAAGAAATTGCAGACATAGAGTGGGAATGTTTTGCCATGATTTTCACAGGACTGAAAGGAAGGAAAGAAAAAAATATTCCACAAATTGTGCTTCATATCCTCCTGCTGTGAGATAATTTGCCAGGACATGTTTTTCTCCTCTAAACATTTTATCTTTTTGATGACCAGGTGATATCCAGAGGTGCGGTTTTGGATAACATGATGATTTAACATTTGTACCGAGTTCAAGGAAATGACTCCAAATGAATAAAGTGATCATACTGTGAACTCAAAATGAGTAGGAAGTGCTTTTTAGTCAGTGTAGGGAGTACTGACCGAGCTATTTGCAATTCCAGCAGGTTAGTTTTTGAACATTAGAGCTGGACATATTTGTGACGTGAATTAGGTAATACAGATTAATTATGTATTAGTATTTGCATTGCTGTGGCCTTCGAATTGTTCAGTAGGGATATGAAGCTCTGACAGAAACTATTAAAAATATCAAAAGAATGCATGTATTCTAGTGCATTAACGTCTCAGGTCTTGGCCCATTGGTGTTTTGTTCAATTTGTAAGCCAAGAGAATATATCGTGGACGTGTAATTTTTCAAAATGCTCACATAACTTGGTCCCTTTGGGATAGGAAGAAAGATGGGCCTTAGCCCTGAGGACCCAAATAGTGAGCTTTTAAGTGGGTGTGGGGGGGAGGAGGCGTTTGCAAAGAGCACAGAATCCATAGGCTTCAGGTCCATGAACAGTGTTGCAACTCCCAGAGGGTCGCTTCAGCTGAGTGTAAGGGACTAATGAGCCAGTCTGACTGTTTATGGGCTGTGGTTAACCTCTTGCAAGTTAGGATTTCCTGTCGCCAGCAATGAGCTGTGACCGCCAGCACCACAGTGTTAATGATGAGGTAGGGGCTGATGAATGGCTGGACTCCAGACAGCAGCCTTCACTGGCAAAGAATCAAGTGGCTAGAGGGAGAAAAACATTGAAGTCTACAAGGGAAATAATGCAATCTCCAGAACCTATAATTCCCATGTTTAAAAAAAGAAAGGGATAAAGAAACTGGCGACAAATTCAAAACAAGTGAAGCTTTTATCTCTGCATTCTGAATAGAAGATTGTTCTTCAGCAAAACTGGCTGTAAAAGCCAGGCCAGTTAAAACAATATGCAGGCTGCTTGCCTCCAAGTAACCAGAAATTGTTGGCTCGGAGTAGCCTGTTCTGAGGAGCCAACCTGCTGGGAGACGTTATCCAAGCAACGGCTTGAATGTAATTCCTCCCGCTGTGGAATGGCTCTTTGGCAAATGAAGACCCTAATTAGAGATGGAAGGGTTTCTATTTTGTTTTTCTTTAATCCTTGCCCCGAGGCCTCTGCAATACAGCCATGTCTCTGCTTGCGTGGAGAGAAGTTTCCAGTTTCCCTTTGTAACAAAAATCCTCCACCTTTTTCATTTTTGTTTTCCCCTTCTTTTTATCTTTTTCCTTTTTTAATTTTTTTTTTTTTTACAGAGTCAACAAACTAACAACAAGGGCCCACCACAGTTTGGGACCTTGAAACTAAACTAACCCAGAACCAAGGATAACTGTTTGGAGGAAGGGCTATATCATCCTGTATTAGCCAGCCATGAACATGGAAAGTTGCTAGCTAAACTGGAACACTGGCCCACCGTGCAGATTTTTACTGTTGAACTTATTACCCAAGCTGATTCTAGTAGTAGAGAGGGAGGATCTCACAGAATCAGCAGTATCCTACTGGATTCCAAGGGAATCTTACACGCTTTTTTGTTCATTCATAAAGATTGAAGTCCCTTACTAGGGGTTACATGCCTTTCTGTAGTCTCAGATGCAGATGCTCATCCCTGACAAGGAGGACAGAACCTCCAGGGCAGTGTACTGCAGCACTTTGATATGTGCAGAAGTGAAAATACCTTTGCTTCTTCTCAGCTCACCTTGGAATATATCACGTCCATCTGAACATACTGTTACGGATTGCATGCAGGCACTTAATAACCCTGCAAAGAGCACTGCTTTTTTCTGTCACTACTGAGATATGGATTTATGATTTCATCATCTCAGATGATTGTGTTATCTCTAAAATGTCCTTGTTCACAGTAGATACCAACCTGTTGATGAAGGTCGGCTACCTGAGGGTGAGGCTAAGCAAGACAGGTGATACTAAGCATTTCCCCTTAAATTGACTGAGGTTAGCTGGAATTCTTATTTACCATTTTTGGAAAGTTTTGCCATTTCTCATTCTAAATACAAGACAACTCTTATAATTGTTTTCCCTTTTGGATGTAGATAAATACCAGTTTATAATTTGAAAGTTAGTATTCTATTAGAGCACATGCCTATAAGAGGAGCTTCAGTACATTCTTTGTACACAGCTTGGGTACTGTAGAGATGGCTTTTTATAGTGGTCTGCATGAACAGTTTCTTTAATTTACAACTCCTCTGGTGCTTCTTATATCTCTGGTTTTTATTCTCTCAGCACCACAACACGCTTGCATGTGTGCTTACACAATTACCTTAGGTCCAGTTTGTTGTTTCTATTCATCTGCTCTCAGTACACCCTCAATGCAAAGGTTAAGAATTATCTGGGTGGGCTGTAGTGGTGTTTTATAGCATATGATACACTGCATGTTTAGTACATAATTTCTAAAATATACTTGTCTCATGACCATTAAATTTCAAAGGTAACTGTATGCAGAAGTTCTGGGAAAAGCTGGAAGGGTTATAAGATGTAGCTGCATTTCTGCTTAAACCATCAGTTGTTGTGAATGCAGCCACCCAGTTCTTGCTGAGTGTGCTAGGTTCTCTGTGAATATGTAATCTAGTTCAAGACCCCAGTCCCCTCCTTTGATCTCTTCCAGTGCTCACCCTTTTCTCTGTGACTGTGCCTTGTCATAGCACAAGACTGCTGGCCTGCAAAATGGTCTGTGATAGCAGAGGTCAGGGGTTTGGGAGTGGAGTCCCATGACTCTGAAATCTATTTTAAGAGATGTGCAACCGGCAGGCTTTGCTGTGTTCAGGATTAAATGAGTGTCTTTTTCTTACTGTTTTGACTTGGTCTAGATTCAGAACTGGTAACAGTGTTTCTCCCTAACCCCAGAAAAGAGAGACTTCAGTTTTCTTGTTCTTCATTTTAAGCATCTGAGAGCCTCTCAGCACTGAGTGGTATGGATCACATTGGTGTGCATATTGTTGATGTGATTGTGTGTTGTGTGAGGTGATAGTTTTCTTAAAACTACAAGTACATAGCTTTTTAAGGTTTGGGGTTTGAGGGTTTTTTTTTTACAGAAAGGTACGTTGTTTTAAAATTGTGATTATGCTTTTAAATTTAAAAATGCTGCTTCACACTTGCTATACTTCTTAGTTGGTAAGCAACTATTGTACTGCTATGTAATGCAGAATCTATGGGGCATGTGTATAAAACATATCTCAAAGGGCCAGAGAAGTTGAGTATTCCAGTCAGGAAGGGGTTTTGTGCTGGTGTGATACATGGGGGGGGATTTGACTGTCTTGTTTTGATATTCTTCCTTTGCTTTCAGACACAAATCCAAAAGTTCCTTTTTCGTTATCTCAGAAAAGGTTTGAAATGGCATCCTGTTTATGCTTGGCTTAATTGAGGTTCTGGAATTACCAGGGAATTGTACATTAACAGGTCCGAAGCATCAGTTGGTTAATTTGTAACTTCTGCTGTTTGCAAAGTAGATGGCTGTCCTTTTCTCCTTCCTCCTCTGCCCTGCAGAATTGGCCTGTGGCCTGGCTTACCTAGCTCGTGTTGGTTCAAGGGACAAGGTATATTTTGTGATTGATTGAGCCTGATAGCAGCGTGGGGGGAGAAAAGAGAGAGGGGGTGCCCGTATTGTTCAGATGTTGTCTGTATTCTGTGTAGCTCTGAGAAGAAGAGAGGTTTTTGCATTTTCACCGTTGAAAAGAAAAGGTGTATTTGACACAATGCTGTGGGATTTATGTAAGGTTCTTAATGATGAGCAGGTTTGGGTTTTATTTCCTAGTTCATGTGATGCTTTTTCTGCCATACTGGAAATCTAATGCTGTCATCCATAGAATGGGGGTGCAGTTCATACCCACTGCTTGTTTTAATAGGGTTGTTGAAGGTATTCCTCTTTCCTGAAGAAGTTTGGGGCTTTGAGAGCATCAGGGTCAGAATGCCATTCAGCTGACTGGAATGGCAAACTGGCAGTGGCAACATCTCCTCCTCCCAACCTGCAGATTCATCACGCATTTATGCAAGAATCAGTGGTCTCTTTCTCATCATTAGAACTTCCTGGGTTTGTCCATACTTAACTGAGGATTTCTCAAAACCTGCAGCAAGTTAAACCCTAATAAGGTAGGCTCCTAATGCTTATTTCAGCATCAAAGTTGTCCTCTGCTAATATAAAAAAAATCAAATGAAGGCAAGTCTGCAGAAGTTCATACTTTAACCACACAACTACAGCAAACCCGTACTGGAAAAGGCAATATTCTAGAACCTGGTACTGCATATTCTGTATCATACCTCAGTAATATTGTCTACATCTTTGTGGTCTCACTTGATCTTGATATGGAGAAAACAGGTGCAAATCAATTGATTTGTGACCACTAAAAAATACCGGAACGGACTCTGTTACTTTTTAGTCTGCTCAAGAGAAGACCAAGACCACTGAATTGCTATATTCATCATTTATTTTGGTGAGATATTGCAGATGGAAATTCCTTCAGCTGTATTCCCTAGCAGTCAAGATTGTTGACATCCGTGAACTGCTTTTCCAGAGCAATAAAGGAAGATACTGCACCTTTTCATTGAAAATCTTGTTCCTTGGAGTCACAGAGTATGCAAGTTGCATGTCACTGAGTGTTGCTTATATGTTACCATTTTGCTATGTGAGAGGCTGACTTCTCTTATTTCAAAGGACCCAGAAGACAGCTGATGATAGAATCAGCTATGAAAAACGTTCCACTTAACACCACTTGCATAATCCCACTCTTCTGTCAGATTAATGACCACTGACTCCACAATGCAGAGATATCTGACATAGACTGTTGGATCTGATGGGCTGGGAAAATCCAGAAAATATGCCTCAAGTTTAATAATTATTAGTTCATAGAAAAACTGAGGGGGAAAAAAACCTCAAAAACTGACAGAGGAAATTCAGTTCTCAGCTAAATAAGGACTTACAAACCAATTTTATTGACTACTCTGTTCAACAGTCTCTGCATTGATTTAGAGTAATACTATATTTTCTGCCCCAAAAACCAAGATGTACTGAAAAAAGGAATGGCAAAAGGAAAAAGCCATTGTTATACCTTTTGGAGCTGTGCTGTTTCCCTTAGTTCTGACTGAAAGTGTTTTGCTTTTAGGATCCATAGGACTGTCTTCTGTGTACTGTATCCTTACTCTTGTGCTTCCCGTCTTGATCATTTTGGAGGACCAGCTAATAGTGCTGACACCTGATGGAATAGTTTGCTAAAAAGAGTTTACTGGCATCTGTACTGGTTATTCCTTAAACCATTGCCCAACCTCCTCTTCCCCACCTTTATGATTTCCTTAACCCGGGGTATAAATCAACTTGCTCATGCAGCACATACCATAATTATAATTAATATTTGTTAACTGGAGTGTACTAAATTCCAAGAAGATAATACCTAGAGTTGGGTGAACAATTCAACAAATCCAGGAAGGCGGATAGGTAGTTTTTAATGTAAAAACATTTGTGAGAACATAACTTTAGAACAGCAGGATATATCTTACACAGTACTTTTAAAGCATCTTTTTCTGCCTTTGGTCTGAGAGTATCATCTAGGATGTTAACTTAAAAAAAGTTTATTTGTAAGTAGTAATCTGGCTCTACCAATAGCCATTTTCAACGAAAGGCACTCTCTTAATAGATGTGTAATGCATTACTGTGTTGCTGTAAATGGCAGAGCTTACAATGCTTGATGAACTTTGATCTCCCCTCCTATGGTTCAAGCCTCGGTCTTTCATCTCATTTGTAATTTATTCACTCTCTACAATCCATTAGATGAAAGTGTCATGTCCTCAGGTGCAAATACTACTGAATATTATCAGGAAATTCTAACTCTGGCAAAGAAGTAAATGTAGTGAATAAAGGCTGATGTTGTTGGTATGATTTTTCTCTTAAAGGGGAACTTTATTAAGCAGCTTTTCTGATGATGGTTTCTCCACTGTTTCATACTAACTGAAATGGTGGAACAAGATCATACTAGAAAGCAGAGGAGGAGATGCTTGCCATGTTCATATGTGCAACCATGCAGGGTCCTTCAAGATGTCAGGAAATAGCTGAACTTCTTACTGGTTTTGATTGCTGCTGTCCTACCTTGAATGAGTGAGAGGAACAGTGCACCTGTTTAATAATTATCTGGTCCCTTGGGATGAAAGTTTGCCTCATCAAGGAAGTTGTTACTTCCTTATTGTGTTTGCCTGGCCCACAGGAAGGGTGTGCAGAGCTCTTAAAATCTTTCTGGTGTTCTTCGAGGTAGCAACTTAAAATTCCTCAGGCCTGGAGATGTGGAGAGAGATTTTCCTTGCACTTCTGTCACGTGTATTTCCTCTTATCTTACCTAGATTAAAAGGCCTAGTAAATTCTGAGAGATCTTAATCTGAGACAGTATTTAATGTGCGTTTTATTGGTAACGTCCATTGCTCTGTCGTAGCACAAGCTGCGGACTCAGAACACAGAGATGGACTGGGAGGGCGTTGTCGCTATGAACAAAGTGATCACTCGAATTACGAGAAGGGCAATTACCTTTTTTTTTGTTTGTTTGTTTTCTATTACTCTTTACAAAAGAGGAAGAACACTGATACATAGTGCTAGTCATTTGTTTTAAGCCACAGAAGACAATGACAGAAAGAAATAGGCCTGGCAAATGCATGGGAATTGAATTGTGGAAATGTCTGTTTGTTTGCCACAGGTATCGTAAATGTAAAGGTAAAGCTTGTACTGTAGTAGCTTCTTTTTCCCCCTCATCCAGCTTGTGTTTATTTTTGATGTAGGTTTGGTCACTTTGCTTAGAAAAATGATTTGAGGGAGTCTTTAAAAGCCGGCTAGCCCAGAAAGAAAAAAAATCACGTGCCTATTACAGACTGGCATTATTTTAAGTGGGACTTAACGTTGCTGTGTTATTTTGAGCTGTCCTGATTACTGAGTAGTGGACAGGGTGTTTTCAAAGACGTTTTGACTTTAATTATGCCGCGGTATTTTCGGGGCTGCGGAAGGAGGGCGGCAGTGGCCGGCAGGTGTTTCACATCGCGCCGCAGCCCCGGTCACAGGTGCGCTCCGGCTGCCACCTCGAACCGAAGGGAAGGAGGGCAATGCCCAGCGAACAAAAGTGTCCCTGCTCCTGCTCAGGCTCCCGCCTGCTCGCTCTTCCCGTGCTCCCTCCACAGTGCGCGGTTTTAAGGCCGGGGGCAGGCGGAGGCAGGGCCCGGCTGCGCTCTGGTCTCTGGCCAGCGGAACCTGGCCGCTCGGACGGGCCGCCGCCGAACCGGAGCCTCGAGCCCGCCGGAGAGGGCTGGCGCCCACTTCTCCCTGTGCGGGCCGTGGCTCCCGGGCTGTGCCCTGGAGTTCTGGGGGCGGCGGGAGCGCCTCGGCACCCGAGTACCGACATGGCTCTTTAGGACCTGGCGCCTTGCGCAGGGAGGGCCGGGCTCCCCAGTGCCTCCGGCAGCGCCCGGGAAGTTTCGCAGGAGCGAACGCACCGCCTTTTCCTGGGAATCGGGATTTAAACCCCTGCAAGGAATAAAACCTCCGCGTTTCCCCGTTCTCCCCGTGGCCGCCGGCCCCTTCCTCTCCCCCTCCATTGCCGGGGACAGGCGGCACTTCCGCCGCGGG
>VZTA01006300.1:0-79615 GCA_013398855.1 Mohoua ochrocephala | reverse complement strand
GAAACGAGCGCCGCAATTGGCAGGACGGCCAGACGGGTCACCCCCGTTTGCTGTTACCCGCTGCAGCACGATTTTTTGACTCGGTGCTTTTCGTCTTTTAACACCTGGTGGTGGAAACTTGCTGCTCGTTCAGCGTGTTCACGCAATTAAGGAGTTTTTATCAGCACTGATCTGCAAAATCTCTTTAAAAAATCTCTTCAGAGATCAAGGGGCCTTGCTTGTTGACTGATCATCCTGAAAAAACAATCTAAATAGCCTGAACGGTTCTGTAAGCAGTGCGTGTCTGTAAGGGGCGCATTCTAGGGAAGCCTGGATGAGCCCTCACCTCAGGGCTACTGACACGGAGAAATGGGTGGTGGATTCCTTTTAACTCTTCCTCCCCAACAGTTCTTAGTCATTAACCAGGTGCGCCGACTTCAAAGGGGACAAATACCTGGTGGGCTGAGAAAAAGCTCCCATTTGGGAGTTGGTTTCCATCATGTGCGGTCTGATGGGCCTTGTTGATTTAAAATAAAAACAAAATATGAGAATAGAGCAAAGAAAGTGACCTGTATGTATTCAAACCAACTTCTCTGTATTGGCCAACATTTTTCCTGGAAAATGCCGAGTAATATTTCATAATTTATTACTTTTCTTGGTTTCTCTTATATTTCAATGTAAGTTCAGGTTCTGCTAGTCTCTGTGGAGGGCCGATGCCTTCTTGTTTAGTACTGTGATGGTGATAGCTGCCATTGCTTGGAGAAATAGTTTCTTGCGTTCTGTGTCCATAAGGGCAATAGGATTTTGAAAAGTTACTGGGAACGTCTGCTTTGTGGAGTCACTGAGCAACCTTTGAACAGTACACGCAGAGACACAGTGGCAGAAACAGGTTAAAAATCCCTGTGTTAGCCTCGGTGGTTAAAATACTGTTTTCTCTATCCCAGAGGATTTTAATATCTTCTAATACCTTCTCTGTGCAGTTGGTAATGCCAGGTTCGGACTGCATTTGATGAAAACCTGTGCACTTACATAGATTGATCTTATCAGTGCAAGAAGCGTATGCAACAGTTCTGACCTCTGATGGTCAGAAAAAGCAGTATTCTCTAAGGCACATTTTGCAAAGATTGTGATATCCTAATTTGTGAGAGTGACACTGAAAAAGTATAAAGAACCTGGTCCACCTTAATTTTCTACAGCAGTGAGCTTATCGCCACTCTAAGTCATAGGGAAAATTGTTTTTAATGGCACTTCCAGGTAACATGGAGGGAAAAGAACATAATTTTTAAAAAAATTCTTGTATTTGAAGTCTTTAGAAGATCTGAATCTCATTTGAATTCCTTTAAAAGGTTGTTGAAGGAGGAGTTTGAGAAGGAAGGAGCAGAGGCACTGCAGAAGCTTTAGTGAAGTTTAACTACATTCCATCCTGGTTCAGGAACTCCTGTGTTTGTAATAATTCTGTTATTTGTTTTAACTACACAGAACCACAAAATGTTAAGTTTTCTCTCTGGAGATGAGGAGAGGGAGTAATTTTTGAGTTAAGAAGTTATCTTTTGGGGTGGGACTGAGGATGCTGTCTTTCTTATTGCAGGCAAAACGAGCAGTACAGCGAGGAGCCACAGCGGTCATCTTTGATGTTTCTGAAAACCCAGATGCCATTGATCAGGTATGAAGCAATGCCAGGCAGGAAGCAATGTAGGTGTCGGGAACCTGGTAGAAAGGGAAAACTTTGGGGAATTAGATTTTTCTTCTAGCTTTTGCTAGAATCCGGAATCCAGGCCTGGGATTAAGGTTTTGAAAGAGGATGGAGGCAAATTTTCTGTGGCCCATTATCTAATCAAGGAGGTTTTCTTTGCCCAGCTCTGTGTACCAAACACAGGATGTCTGGCCCTCTCCAGCCTGTGATCAATAGTGTTGTTGAACAGCTGCTATTTTTGAGATTGCAAAATGACTTTCAAACCTGATTCTAAACAAGTTTCTTTTTAAAACTTATAACCATTTCTTTCTCGTTTACAGCTGATGATTTCTGCCTATGTATTTTGTGGACAAGCAGGGTTTTTCTTCTTTTTCCGAGTCTTGTTACAATTTCCATCTTTTTATTTGAAGTGGGTGAGGTAATAGCCCTGTGAAAGGCTTCAACATACTTCAGCCAATTCTGAGTTATTTCAGTGAAGAAACATAAGCACAAAAATAGTCTGCATTTGGTTTAGTTCTGTTTTGTCTTGAAACAAAACTGCTGTTTCTGTTACAGCAGAAGCAAGTGGAGCTGAAGATTTTTAAGTGCAGCCTGTATTTCTTGGGGGAAAAGAGAGATCATCAATGTTTACATTAAAAAAGCTGGCTTTAATTCTGAAATGAGCATCTGTTGGACAAAGGAATGCAGAAGACCCTCTGCAATGGATGCTTTGAGTGCTGTGGTCTGCATGTGCATCAAAGTTGCAGCCTTGATCTTGAAAACATTCACAGGGATATTTTTTCCCCTTTTCTACACAGGAAAAATATCTTCACAAAGATGTGATCTGTCTTTTTCCATTTTTTAACTGTGTGTTACAGCTTCTGGTTACTTTCAGCCACCCTGCTCTGGGCTTGGGAAGCCGAGTTACTGTCTCTTGCTCTTTTCCTTCTAACAACGACAGCTTTCCTCGCTTGATTATAAATAATAAACTGGGTGCATCTGTCCCCAAGAGCTGGGAAACGAGTCTAGTGGATGTTTGAATATTTTGGGTGTACCAATAAAATGGAAGAAGGTTAGTGGCTTAGAGCAGTAGCTGACAAAGTAGGCTCTGTTAGATGAAAGAGCAGTAGCCTGTGGAAACACTGGCAAACAGGAGAGGAATGACTGGATGTAGCTTTCATACTCTAAAAGGAACAGTTACTGGATTGGCTCTGTTCTCATGCTGCTCTGGACGCTTGCTTTTAGTGGATTTTGATTCTCATCTAAACTCTTCAGAGCCCTTGACATCAGGGATGCTAAGGAATTTATCTTTAAAATAAGTACCATTTTGGCACTCGTAATGGAATTGTGGAAAACAGTGACAGATAACAGTGGAGGAAAAACTGACACAAGTTAATCTGGAGTATCTTTGGTTCAAATGGAAATATCCTAAGACACCGAGGGGAGCTGTTTAGGAAGTTTTCTCAGGTATGCTAGTTACCAAGCACTGGAACAAATAAGGGAGATTGCTTTGAAAGGGAGGAGTGGAATGTTATGAAGGGCAATCCTTCCTGCCAGTCAATGAACAGAAATTGGAGGCAGGCCTGACCAGAAGAATTGTCCTCAGATAATTTGGTAGATGCCAAATGAAAGGACTTTGCCCACAGATTTTGTGGGGTTTATTCCCATTGATCTGAGTATCTTCTGCTGTAAATTAAGAATGAAACTTCTATTTTTAGAAACGCTCTCTGAAGTCTGACTTGTTTCTTAGTTATACTTTTGTATATTTGAAGAGGAGTGACAGCACCCAGAGCATCATGTTTAGCAAGAGTCCGACAATGTGCAAAAGTGACTGAGGAATTGGGTGGATTCTTTTTTAGACAAGAAATCATGAGAGAGAGTTATGTGTCTGGGAGTGGAAGGACAGTGATTGGATTTGGCCCTAGGCCAGCAAGGCTTGTAGACACATAGGATCCCTGGATACTTCAGCTAGTTGTTAGCTCATCACAAGACACCTGCCTTAAAAGTAGTTTGATCAGTGTTCTCAGAAAATCCATCAAATACCAGGAGGAATCCGTTTTAAAAAGTCTCAATGAAATCTGTTGTCATCTGGTCAGCATAAGTAGAGTCATCATCCTTTAATCAGGATGATAGACAAATCAGCTGCTAAGTTCTACATGGTTTAGCCAGAACTAGCAGGTAGCTATCGACAATGCAGATGTGTTAATCTCAGCCATAAGATTCTCTTGTTCTATTTGCTCACATTCCTGTCATCTCATTCCTTTCCCCTGTACCATTTCCATCTGCTTGTCAGTGCATTGCTTGTTTTGTATCAACCAGCCTACTAGTATTCTTCTTGTAAGTCAGAGTAAGCTGTATGAATTTATTGTGTTGGTGACATTTTGCAACAGAACAATGCTCTTGTCTAGTTATTACCCTTTCTGGTATATAATTTAGCAGATCGTTGGTCTGGATTTGTTGGCCGGAGAAGTTGCACGTTCTCCACACTTGAAGGTTTTCAACATCTGACTGGATAAAGCCCTGAGCAGCCTGGTTTGGTGTCGTAGTTGACCCTG
Organism: Mohoua ochrocephala; assembly: GCA_013398855.1. NCBI lineage: Eukaryota > Metazoa > Chordata > Aves > Passeriformes > Acanthizidae > Mohoua > Mohoua ochrocephala. The sequence continues at coordinate 75,409 of VZTA01006300.1, read as the reverse complement.
CCTTGACCAGGAGGTTGGGCTCATGACATGCCTTCCCACACACATTATTTTCTGATTCTTTCTATGATTTGGCTTTTCTTACAAAATGTAGCTGGACCTGAAAGGAAGTTTCAGGGTGAATTATGTGGTCTACTCATATGCTTTAGTCTTTGAGGCCCCCCATCCTGCAGTCAAGAGGTCTAGTGGTTGCTAGAACTCAAGTAATTTTGGATGAGTTTGTCAAGTTAAACAGCAGAAATTACTAACTTGGCTAGGTACAAAGAGCCCGAAAGACAGGACTCTGATATGGGATTGTTCAGAAGGCTGAAGAAATTTCTATATGAATAATGTAACTACAAAGTTGAAATTGAAAGATTGATAAAATGTAGCAAGGACAAGGTTTCTGGAATGTGCAGATTTTTATTCTTCATTGTGAGGTTTAACATTGCAGTATTAATGTATGCACTGGTACATAATGCAGCTAAGTTAAAGCTGCTATTCAGAAATAGCATTTGCTTATCCTTAATCTTAGTTTTGGTCCATAAAAAAAAAGAGGCAGCATGAGTCAAAAGTTTAATTCAGGTTTAATTCTGTGGAAGACTTAACTAAAGGTCTGTGCTAGAACAGAACAGTCGGTGCTCGAAATCAATTCCACGTTCATATTTCTTTACCATTCTCTGCATTGTCCAGAAGAAAAGTGGTTTTCCTGAAACATGCCTTTTGAACAGACTATTTTTTTTTTTGTTCTAGCTAAACCAGGGCTCAGAGGACCCTCTGAAGAGACCAGTGGTGTATGTGAAAGGTGCTGATGCTGTCAAGCTAATGAACATAGTTAACAAGCAGAAAGTGGCACGAGCCAGGATTCAGCATCGCCCCCCACGGGTGAGACTTTCAGATCCTTTCTCTGGCTATCACAGTGCTGTTGGTTACTGCAGGCAGGGCTTGCTCACTGCACCCAGGGTGAAGATGTTTCGATGCCCCTTATGTGCATTAATACATGTGAAATTCTGTTGACCTAAATAAACTGAGTAGCTGCACTGTGGACAAGCAGCTGCACCTGGTGTAAGTATAGAATCCACAATGTGGCATCTGCTGTCTTTCAGAAGGATACTTTGGAGTATAGAAATGGCTAAAAAATTCGCAAAAAAGAAGTTTTCCTTTTTCTTGATTAAGTAACTTAGTTATTGCACACTCCTGCTGGTTCAGTTTTGTAAGGTGGTCTGCCCTGTGTTAACTAATAATTCTGTGTAGTATTTTAAACATGGATTAATTTTGAGATTATCTGATTAATTATGAGATTATCTTATATTTGTAATTGTAATATAAAATACTTTTCCTAGACTTTTTTTTCCCTAACACTCTCTAGCATATAGTTTACAGAAGAACAAAGCTAGAGGTCATCCATGTCCCAATTACCACTTTGGGTTGGGGTTTTTTTTAGTGGAATCCTTTTGTTAAGAAATGTATTTGAGAAGTGGGCCATTTTTAAAAAATTCACGTGTTGATTTTCAGTCACTTACATGTATAAGCAACCCAATAAGCTATAAAAATTTGTGTTGGTGTGATTCACTCAGTTAAAAAACCTGGATTTTGCAGTTCAGAGACTGTAAATCTGACGTCTCATGATTGACATTCTGTGTATTCCGTTCACTTGCAGTGGCACATGAAACCCAGGTTTTGTCTCATAGAATCCCAGTTAATGAACACAACAGTCTGTGCTTTGACTTCTGCCGTTCTGACTGTGTACATTTGGCAATGGCCCCTGAGAAATTAAAAGAGAAAGGAACAGCAGATTTGAGTGTGATCTAAAGGAAGGAAAAATAATACTTTTGTTTTAATTTTTAAGCAACCCACCGAGTACTTTGATATGGGAATTTTCCTGGCCTTCTTTGTGGTTGTGTCTCTTGTTTGCCTCATTCTTCTTGTCAAGATCAAACTGAAACAGCGACGTAGTCAGGTAAGAGCTGTAGTGGGATATTCACCTAATGCTGAAAGTTAGCTTCTCTTACTTTGTCCTAAAACGTGCTTTCAGCTTTTGGAAATGCAGGATGCTGACTTATAATAGCCATCTTGGTGGCTCTGCGGTTTTATCCATGCGTGTAGGCCTTTGGAAGAACTTGGAAATGTCTTTAAAGGAGATTTACTTTGACCCATGATGTTCATTCAGTTAAATCCTGAAATGAAAACAGTACAGAAGCAGTCCACTTAGCCACTGGGAAGAAAGAACATTTCTGCTTGCTCACAGGTTATCGGTAGCACTGGTATACTTCTGAATAAGTCCAGACTCTTGTTGCTGTATCGTGGAGAGGATATCAGGATCGAAAATAAATCGCAAATCTTTCCAATAGGATAACATCTATTGAAATGGGAGAGGTTTTCAAAGTCAAAAGTTTGGTTAGGAGAAATTCCAGATGACATACTTTGAGTTTGTCCTGGAGGAAATGATACAGCTAATTTTTAACATTTCATTTTAATCTCTTTCTCAAGTATTGCTCCAGGTAATATGGTGGTAACAGCATATTGGGGCATGACAATCAATCCTGACATTTAAATAAAAGTTCCTGGCCAAGTTTTATATGTTGGCTTGAGTAGTTGCTGCCTATCAATTGAGCAGTTGCAGTGTATCCCATTTGTCAGCACCTTCACCCCGTTCTAATTCAGAGTAGTTTATCATTCTCACTTCTGCATGTGGCATACATTCTTTTCATGAGGCTTCTGATCTGAATTCTAATTAGCCCTCTCTGTTTAATTTAAGAAATTAGACATCATTTGAGCCTGACATGATCTGTAAGATGCATTATGGTGGTGTTTCTCTGCTACTACGCTCTAGTCCCTTACACAGCAGCATTGGCTTTTTTTTTCCCTTTTTTCTTTTTTTTTTTTCTTTCTTCTCATGTAGAATTCCATGAACAGGCTTGCAGTGCAAGCACTGGAGAAAATGGAGACCAGGAAGTTTAAGTCCAAAAGTAAGGGACACCGAGAAAGTAACTGTGGAGCACTGGATACACTCAGTAGCAGCTCCACCTCTGACTGTGCCATCTGCTTGGAGAAGTACATTGATGGGGAGGTAAAGGATGAAAGGTTTCTTCACCACGGGCTGGGAACGTAGGTGGTTTTAGCACTGTGGTACGTGGCTGGATGTTGGGTACATTGTGTACTGAGGTGGTGCTGCTTGTCAGTCTGCTCTCACTGAGCAGCCAACTCGGCCTCGGCTGCATCCTGCAGCTCCAAATTACCCACGCTGCAAAGGGAGAGGTGAGGGATCCCATTGCAAGTCACTACCTCCAGTGTTCTTGCATTTCTGGAGAACAAGTCACAAAGAAGTCAGGGGTGCCTCAGCAGTTGGTTCTCTGGGTATTTTTGACAAGTCATGCACTAAGGTGATTCTCTGTTGGAGGTTAAGGATACTCTTAGTGTTTTGCTTTCCAAGATTTGATGGCACCCTGTCTTAAAAATGTCAAGTACACAGCACTGCTAGGAAACCAGAGGAGGAGAAGGAAGAGATGTCAAAACTTTCAGGAACAGCTTTTTGACTCCTCAGTTACCATCACTGTATTGATGTCAGCGCTTGCTGTCCATGACGGTTCTACCCAGAGGAAGCAATGAAAGGGTGAAGTAGAAAATGGGCTCCTTAAAATAAATAAAATAGGGGCAGTCAATATTCACAGCTGTAAAAATCCATTATAAAGATTATGCGAGGATGTTTTATTTTGAAATGATTCATAAAAGAGTCATAATTTTTAAGGCAATAGAAAATACCAGATGCATATTTGAGTGCTGCAGGGTGCAAATAGAAAGTTAATGAAGTTAGTTGATGGGAAATTATTCAGAGTAGCAAGGATGAAGGCAGACAAGGACTTCAAAAGGGCTGTACAAAACTGACTGGAGAGGAAATTCAGGCATGAGCTTGAGCATGAAGTGATAGACATAGGGAAGAGCGCCACATATATCAGGAATGGGTTGGGAGCTGAGCATTGCTATTCAGGAAGAAGATCTTGATGCTTTAGATAGCTTTGTGAAAGCAAATTGGTGCTTTGTGGCAGTTAAAAAGGCAAGTCAGATACTAGAAATGAGATGGGAAAAGTCTAGAGAACTGAACAGAAAATATAATTACACCACAATGTAAGTTTAGTCATGTTCTCACTTTGAGTTTTGTGTATTTCTGACCTCACTTCACAAAAGATATGGAATGGAGATGAAGCTGCTTCAGAAAAGGGTAGTCATAAAATGATCAAATATTTTGAATGGTTTCTGTAAAAAAAAAAAAAAAGAAAAAGAGATTGAGTGGGCAAGGACTCTTTAGACTTAGACTTCTTGGGGACAGAGGGAATACAAAGTCATGTGGTATTTCTCCACCAGGAGGTAGTAGCCCTGTGGAACTCCATGCCAAAGCGTGTTAGAAATTGAAAACCTAAGCTCATGGGGAGACGTGAGCAGTACTTGGAAGAAAGAGTCATTGCAGGTTTCTGAACTGGTAGATATCCATCAGGCTCAGGAAATCCTGTAAACAGATCATAGCTGAAGGATGAGAATCCTGGGCAAGGGAAAAAGTGTCATATACACTGTGTTGGTTTTGCTTTTCCCTGAGTGTTTTCCATTGCAAATAATTGTAGGAAAGGTACATTGTTACTCTTGATTTTTTTTTTTTAAAGTTCATTTAATACATTAAGGAAAACTTTAGCGATGGCCTTCTTCAAGCTGTTGGGTCATAGGGACATACAGCAAAAAGTGTCCTAAAGAAATGTCCTATATCTGCATGGAGTTCTGAGGTGCCTGCAGACTATGCTTTTAGAGACAGCTGATCACTAGCTGGTGTGCTCTTGGCTGTCTTGATGCCATTTTTTTCCTTCCTAGCACTTCTAGGCTAGGAATTGCTCCATTTAGTGGCTAGGTTGAAAAAACTAGGAACAAGCTGTGACAAATTCACTTGTTAGGAAGAAGTACTTTTTCATGGTCCTTCATCTGTTCCCGTAGGAACTGCGCGTCATTCCTTGCACTCACCGATTCCACAAGAAATGTGTGGATCCCTGGCTGCTGCAGCATCACACCTGCCCTCACTGCCGCCATAACATCATAGGTAAGTGCTGCTGCAGTGCGGATGCTCTGTTGTGTTGCTCATTTCAGACAGCTTACAAGAGGAAATAAAAAGTGGGCCTTTTTGTGGATCTCCATGGATCTCTCAGTCCTTATTGTAACACAGCCCTAGAAATACAGTTAGCCCTAAACTCTTTGAGAACAGCTGAGTGCCACTGGCATAACCTTGGGGGGATGATGCCCAGCTGAGGGCAGTGTTGTGCAGCCCTGAGTGCAAGGACACATGGAGAAGAGGGATATATTTTTCCATGGGAATTATGAAGAAGACAATGTATGGGCTTTTATTTTTCCATGGTGTTGTAACTTGGAACGTGGTTTCCCTTACTCGCCCTCTTCCTGCTTTCATTTCCTCTGTCTTAAGAAAGTTTTCTGGCACCGCACATTTATGTAAAAATGTGTAAAGTGAAAATTTGAGCAATGACTTCCAGCCTCTCGCAGCCCCTGCAAGATGTAAGCAGAAGATTTTGTGTATATGAGAACAGTATCTGAAATAAATTTGCTTTTTAAGCAAATACATTTGTGTGTTTCAAGGTCTTCTAGACAGATGCTTTTGACTTTTGTTTTGTTCTTATTTCCTTCTGTGTAAAAATTGCTGCATAATGTAATGACCTGGAAAACAAAACATCCTTCTTTCTTGCGTAAAGTATATTCCCTTTTATTCCCTGCTAGTTCTACTTCTCCATTCTTATTTCCCTCATTCAGAACAGAAGAAGGGAAATGCAGCTCCAATCTGTCTGGAATCCATCAACCCAGCACGCAGCCGGCAGCAGAGGGTGATTCTGCCTGTCCATTACCCGGGCCGAGTGCACAGAGCAAACCAGATAACGGCATATCCCACTCGGACGAGCATGGACCCTCACGGAAACCCCATCACCTTACTGACGGTTGAGCGACACGGCGAACAGAGCCTCTACCAAGCCCCGTCCCCAGCCTATATTCGCAGTTATCAGCCCATTCATTTGGACCATGCTTTAAACACGCATCACTGTAGCCTGGAGCACAGGGCTTACTCTCCAGCTCACAACTTCCGACGACCCAAGTTGGGTGGACGTAACTTTTCCAAAGCAGCGTGCTTTTCCCGATACGAGACCATGTATCAGCACTACTACTTCCAAGGCCTTAGTTACCCTGAGCAAGATGGACAGCTTCCAGCTGGCATTTCCTCAAAGGGTCCTTCCCGTGCCTTTCAGCCTGGTAGCAGCATGCTTTTCCCTCCTGTGGTACATGTAATGCCCTCGTCCCGCTTGGAGAGCGGCAGTACCTCCAGCTTTAGCTGCTATCATGGTCATCGTTCAGTGTGCAGTGGATATTTGGCCGACTGCCCTGGGAGTGACAGCAGCAGCAGCAGTTCTGGTCAGTGCCACTGCTCCTCCAGTGATTCCATGGTTGACTGCACCGAGGTCAGTAACCAGGGGGTTTACGGGAGCTGCTCCACCTTCCGCAGCTCTTTGAGCAGTGACTATGACCCGTACGTTTACCGCAGTAGGAGCCCTTGCCGCGTGGGTGAGGTCGGTGGTGCAAACAGGGGTGCAATTGTTCTCTTGGAGGGCCCCCACCAGGACGAGCTTCCAGCTCACAGTCACAGTATGGTGGGTGCTGACTGCCGGCCCGTGCCAGCTTCTTCCTCAGGGGACCAACTGTCTAATTGCAGCATGGATATGAACTATAGCAGTAATTCCTCACTAGAGCACAGGGATCCAAATGGCACTACCTCAGAGGGAGGACCTGAGGCCACTCCTGGTGCTGCCTTGGATGTTAAAAGGAACTGGAAGAATCCAGAGCTAGCAGGGTCGATTTCGGAGCAAGCATGCGCGTGCTGCTTTGAATTCCAGCACTCTGCCCTGGAGCCTAGCAATGGGACAGCTGACTGTAGTGCACTCTTCCTTAGCTCTCCGCTGTGGGGGACGTGTGGCCAAGGAATCGAACCACAGTCAGGGAACACCCCAGGCTTGTACAGTATTAACTCAGACCACTTACATAGGACAGATGGGGTAAAATATGAGGGGTTGCCCTGCTGCTTCTATGAAGAGAAGCAGGTAGCCTGTAGTAGCAACAGCGGCAGTGGAGGTGGTGGCTGCTATACAGAAGACTATGCAGTGAATGTGCAGTACACGCTTCCTGATGACACCTTGCCGAACTGTTGTAAGGGTGTATGTGATCTGGGTCAACGCATTCCCATAATTCCTGAAGACAGAGACTGTGAGCTGATTCTACCGACAGAGCACCAAGGGACCCACATAGGAGGCTGTAGCTCCTGGGATGGAACACCTGAGCTAGACACTTACCTGCACTGTCAAGGTATCGGAGAGGTACAGGTCGAGAGGGAGGTGTGCTATGAGGCCACATCGTTCCTGCGGCAGAACTACTCTCAGGAGGAGGAAACTGGAATGCCCTTTCCCAGTCCCACTCTGAACTCCCAGAAGCTTATGACGACCACAAAGGCCACAGGTAATATATGTGCTTTTTTTGATTACTTGCTACCTTTCTGTCTTAGCGTATGAAATGCTGCCGGCTGCCTAGGTACCTGCAGCCACTTTGCATAAGAGCAGTTACTGACTAACCATTCGTTCCAAAGTACTATTCTCTGGTTACCTGTGCTCATTTGGTCATAGCTGGAGGAGGAGATGATGATTGTGCACAATCTAACCCTATAAAAGCTTGCATGCTAACCTGTGGGGGGAGGGCCTACAGCAAGGGACACTGCTAGTCATGGCAGCTGTGGTGAGTTGCCTAAGTAGGTGTCCTGGTTTGAGACAAAACTCGGTGGCAAGGCCACCATGAGAGACAACAGACAAGTTGAAGGGTGTTTTTTTAAAAAAAGTGAAAATCTTGGAATTGCCATAGAAGAATATGTGGGAAGGTCTCTGCTGTGGACATAGACAAGGGGGAAAAAATAACCACTCACAGAAGGAAGGGGATATTTCTTACCTGCCTTGCCAGGGTTATTTTAAAGGGTGTTCATAGAATCACAAGGTACCCTAGGTTGGAAGGGACCTCAGGCCGTCATCGAGTCCAACCCCCTGCTCAAAGCAGAGCCAGCTCTGAGACCAGACCAAGTTTGTCAGATTAGACCAAGTTTATTCCAGTCCTGCTGGATAAACCTTCAGGGACACCGAGTGCAGTCCCCCTACTGGACTTCTGTGCCTGTGTTTGACTGCCAGCATGGCCAAAAGATTTTCCTTATATCCAGTCTGAAGATCTCATGCTTCAACTTAACTTCCTCACCTCTTGTTCAGAATGCATGTCTGTGAAGGCTGTGGTTCCATCACTGGGACAACCTCCACGTAGGTATTGCAAAGCTGCTAGGGATGCCTCTACTGCAGGCTGAACAACCCAAATCCCTCAGCCTCTTCACACAAAGTGCTCCAGCCCTCTGAGCATCTTGGTTCTCTGCTGAACTCCAGTCAGCGAGTGTCTTGTTCTGGGGGCCCAAAACTGTATGCAATATTCGAGATGCAATGTTCCTTAGTTTTGTTTATCCTTCAGGTGCTGGATCTCATCCCTTGGAGAGAAGCCAAATCAGTGACTAGACCTGCCCAGATGATCCCAGACGGAGAAGCGGAGCTTATCAGAGACTCCAAATTCTCATGGACTTCATTTTTTTTAAGCTTTGACAAACACACAAAAGTGGTAATGCGGAGAAGTCCCTCCCCTACTTCCTCTGTGTTCACATCAGTTTGATTGTCTCCTTTGTCCCTCCTGCCTGAAGCCTTCAGGCCTTGATTTGTGTGCAAAGCCCATGTGGGGACGTGGTGTGGAGCATTTCTGAGCTCTAGTTCCATTTCTATATTAATGACAAAGTGTTATTTATATTTTCTTTTTAGAAGTGACCTCTTGCTGAGAGGTAACACAGTGTGTTAAATAGGCCAGGCTATGTGTAGATGCTGTTATCTCCTACTTGAAGGAGTCCAGCCTTTGATAAGCTCAGGGCTACACCTGCCTTAGAAACCAGATAGCACCTTGAAATATAGTAGTCCAGAGGGATACAGCTGCTGAATGGATGCTCAGATACTGATTAATACCAGTAGCAAATCCTAGCAGCCAGCAAGTTATGTGAGCGATTTTGAGGCAGGTGAAGCATTGGACTGTCTCCTTTCTCCTCTTCCCTTCTCCCCCCTTTCATGCTGCTCTGATGGTTTGGCTAGGAAGGTGTCCTGCCATTATGATTCGTTTTCAACAGAGTGGGGGTAAGTAAACTGATAGCTCAGAATGTTCTCATCCTCACTTCCTGTATTTGAACCGTGGACCTCATTGTATCTTCTGACCAGTGAAGAATGCTGGGGACCTCTCCCTCAAGCAGATGCTAGAACAAAGTGCTTAGAAAGGCTATTACCTTTGTAGGTAATGAACTTTTCCTTCCATAGGAAGTTTTTCAGGCACCTGTAGCCCCCGTTACGGCTGTGAGGAATGCTGGCACGTGCAGGAAAAGAGAGCTTGCAGTGTGCTTGCAGCTTTGCTGGCTCCTTTTGGAAACAGGTCATAGGGTTTCTTGTTTCCTTAAAGGCTGCAAGCATGCCTAAGGGAAGCAGTGCTTGTCACCTTTTGTGCATGTGGGAAAGTGAGGGACTTGGTTTAATCATTGTTTTCTTCTTTGCTGTGCTTGATGTAGCTTCCATAGATGGATCTGTTTTAAAGGTTTCTTGGGCCCAGCCAGCTGTGCTTCATTTTTGTCTTGTGTACAGAGTGCTCTCTGTACCTCATTAGCCTGGGCACATACTTTTGTTCTTGTTCTTGTCCTAGTGGGGATGTTTGTTATCATGAGATAATTTATGTCGTCACTTCTGATAGCAATTGTTTCCTGTGGAAACAGCAGCTTCTGAGTAAGAGGCTACCATAGCATGGGTTAAATTGCCTGTCATGCTGCATGTGCCTGAGGACACAGTGTCATCCTGTGGTGTATTCACAGCAGGAATTCTTCTAAAGGGAAACTAAGTATTTAATGCCCACTGTGCCAGTCTTCTGAAAAGATTTGTCCTAAGTTCAGTACACTTTGGAGATGTACACTTCATATTCTGCCAAAGCGATGTCCTTGACAGCACTGGGCTGGTTGTGAGACCCAGCAAAGCTAACTTGTATTCTCTGTAGTCCCAAATGAACGATTTTAAAAGAAGGAAACATCTAAGAAGTAACAAATACATTTGTCTATTCCTTTTGCTTTTGTACCCAGTAAGCTAGGGAAAAAAGTTCCATCTAAAGGAATTCACATTACATCTTTTCAATCAACAAGCACCAAAATTCAGCTGTTCAGAGAATTAATACGAGGCAATATCTGGGTACAGGATTAAAAGAAAAACTTCAATAAACACATTTTGTGTGTATAAAGCTTATTAAAAACTTATTCATTCTCTGAATGACTGAAGTAAGTGGTATGTGTTGGGAGAATAAACTCTAAAGGTTTGTGATTTTTGGATTTTTTTTTTTTTTTAATTTTTAAGTCTTACCCTCTCCTTCTTCCACTAAAAAAGAAATGCATTGTAGAAGGTATGGTATACTAGCTTGGTTATTCTGCTTGGTGTTTTGTGAGGCACTGTAAAGGCCACCTAAGATACATTGTACTCTGTAACTGTACAGCACGTTGTGGTACAACGTGGTTCTTAAAAGAGATTTGAATATTCTGGCTCGTGGCGATCCCGGGTGATCCCATACACACTGGGGAAATCTGTGCCGGTACAAACCTCTGCAGGCCATGCCACAGACACCCTACACCTGCTTTCTGTGTTGGGTTTGACATTTAACATACAACTCTCTGTCCAGTGCAGACTTACAGGCTAGCTGGCCATGATAGATGGTTTTTATAACAAAATGCCTTTCTACTACTTACATGAACAGTTGTCATTGTGTTTGGCTCATGAGGCACTATTTAAAATGTTTTTAATTAAAATTGTCTTATAGCACTTAAAATTGTTTTGTATAAAATTTGCTGTAAAGATTTGTAATATGGTCAAAGGGCTCTTTCTCCTTCATTACCATTTTTAAAAATGTTTTAAAAGCTAGAAAGCATCTTGTATATATTCTGTATATGTATAGCAGCACATTTCATGTATGGAAATATGTTCTCAGAATATTTATTTACTAATATATTTATCTTAAGCCATGTCTTATGTTGAGAGTGTGTGACATTATTGTAATAATCAGTGAAAATCACTAACACGAGGCCCTGTAAATACATGATAATTGCACACAAAGATTTTACAGTACTTGCCGACCAAAAATGATTTAAGAGAAGTGTAGTTACTTGCAGTTTTGTAAGAAAGTGTACAAATGTCTGTATTAAAAGAAAAAAAAAGGCAAAACCACACAAAAAATACAGTTTTATTGCATATACATGTGGGAGTTGTCCTTCTTGTTTTGGGGGAAAGGACATAGATAGCTGTTCTCCTCAAAGTGTAGTCCTAGATATACTGAGATGAACTCTAATAAACAACATTTTTTCCTCCTTTTTTTTTTTTTAATACCAGGTGGATATGTATATGCCTTTACACAGCACACAGGTTATTGGGGGGCAGCGGGGAGTAAGTGTCACACAAGCCCCTGAACCCTCCAGGCACATGAGAAATACCACATCTGCTAAAAGAGATCCTCATTTATGTTTGGAACCTGCCTGTTCCTTGTGGCAGGGGAACTTAACTCTGGTGTAATTTCAGGTAAAAGTAATTTATTGTCCTGAAATAAAATCGTTTTGGGACAGCATGATACAGGTGGACACAACTGGGTCAGTCATAGCTTGAATAGTCACAGTAGATCCAGGTCCTTGCCCTGGATCATGGAATCACTGGTTCTGCTGAAGTGAAAATCAATACTGTGGTACTCATTTTGTCAGCAGAGAGCACAATTTGATCAGAGGTGTTTACGCAGACACCAGAAGAGGGGAGCCTGGGGGTGCGTGGCTCTATGTGTGTATGTACATGTGGATTTATGTGTGCTATTTCATGTATTATTTATTTCCCATGCAGTGGTACACACACACACACACACACAGTCTTTTCCAGGATTCTTCAGTTTCTTCCTTTTCCCAAGGATTTTCACCTGGTAATCCCCTGGACTTTCCCCATGTCTCATCCATGTTCAAATGCACTGTAATTCAATCACCTCAGGATGCAGCCAAGAAATGAGCCTTACTTCTCTCTGCCCCTCGTTCCATGTGTGAAAACTCCATTTGGGATGACACATTGTTGAGGAGTATCATTTTGTAGAGGAGCCTTTGTGGCACGAGGAGCAGTTACCATCCTGATCTCAGGTATGATGGAAGAGCCTGGTGTGTGTGCAAAGACTGACACAATAATGGAAGAGCAAAAGGAGCAAGTGCTGCCCAATTAAAGTACGTGCCCCTTTTTTCACTCAGTGAGCAGAATCTTGGCAATTGCCAATGATTACAGATGTGCCTTTTCTCTGCAAATTAGCTTGTGAAACAACTGTTTTTACAAATAGCACAAACCCTGCTGTAAGTGGATGGCTGGTAATGCGTGTGTTGGGTCACATCCGAGTCTCCTTCCTCTTCCCTCCCTCCATCCCCCGTTTACTGTTGCTGCTGCTGTTCTGTTTTCTCGTTCCCTGTTCAGAAGAAAACCTTTAGGTGACTGTGCTTTTAAGAACAGGCCATACCACCACCCTCGGTGTCCCACAGAATCATCAGCGAGCCCATATTCTGTCTCTGAGAAAGGCAGAACTCTGCTGGCTGAACTTGTATGTGGCGCTTTGCTGTGTGTGATATTCTCTCTGGTCTGTGTTGTGGCTTTTTTAAAATGACTAAATGTAAATATTTTCTATCCAAAAATGAACATTTTGATACTTGGCGGGGGGGAGGTTCTTGTTACTTTTCAGGTTCGATGTTTAAGGAACAGATTTGTGACAAAATGAGAGTCCTGTGGGGCACCACAAACCTCCACAGAACCTCGATATGGTAAAGAAAGTCAAGCAGGAGCAGACTATTCTTGATGGATTGTACATTATCGTAACACTTGGTGTTTCTGTAACACTATCTGCGATATCGTGTGCATCTGTCAAATCCTGGGACAGCTGTTAGGTAACGTTTGTTGTTAACTTGGGTAGTGTGAAGAGAAAAATGCCCTTAAAAGGATGGCCATGTTCATACCCCATGGAGCCAGCCTGGCCTAATTCTCTGGCCAGGGAGACAATAGCATACCTGAAACCAGATATTTTATCTTGCACTGAAAGCACCGTACTCTGTGACTTAAACGCTTCATAGAAAAGTGTCTCTTTCAGAATAAAGAACACGTTTCTCTCATGGGGAATGAAACTGCTGCTTAGGAAACAACCAGGAAAAAAGAAGGGAACAGTTCCCAGAAAGAACCAAAGTGCAAGAGTCTCCTAACCGGAATGGCAAGAAAGGAGAGCAGAGTAACCTCCCCTGTGTAAGGGGAGGCCGGTCCCCTGTGACAGTTGTGTTTCTAAAAGAAAAACGAGTCTTCACATGAAAAGCTGGGGACAGTTTTGGCATTTGTCACTGGTTTTCTGGTGTTTGCATAAAAGGTTGCTGAAGGTTTCTTAAACTGTAGCATTATTTTGGCCAGGAGGAATTAATTAGAGAGAAAAGATGAATCTTGCAAGAAAGTGGAAACAGCATTACACATTGCTGCAATTTGCACAGCAAACACAGAAAGAATTGTTACAGTTCTTTTTAAAAAAGTTTGAAAACACGTAAACTGAAAACTTTCAGTTTGCTGTTACCTCAGAAATTGTGTCTCAGAGCAGTATCATACTTTATATAAGCAATCATTCTCAGCTCTAATAGTCTCTTCTAACCTGTACAGCAAGCAGTGCTCTTGTAATCTGCTGGTGAACTGCAGCAGTTTCTGCCTCCTTTGCTCCATGTCTGTATACACACTTCAGCCATCCTCACTTAACTCCTCCTGCACAAATACATTGTATTTATTTTTTCATAATTATTATTTACAACCATTTGCTGAATGCAGTTATAAACACAGCGCATACTTCAGCAGTGAGTCATCTCAAGTTTGATTTATTCTGGTTTCTTGACAGCCTTATGTGGTTCATGTGATAGCTTTTTGGATTTGTAGCAAAATGTCTTGAGACTGAAGTTCACAATGCCAGATTTTATCCCAAAGCACAGGTGCTCAGTAAATTTGAGAAAGTATGAGTGGCGTGAAATGGATGTGTACTGGGGATGTGTTGTTACAGAAAAAATGGTATGGGCTGAAGGCAACGGTATTTTTCACTCTCAAGGTAGCAGAATTGTTCATAAATGTCCAGAACAATATTCAGGTGAAACTATCAGTGAACTGTATTTCATTGGAAGATTGTGAAATACTGCTGCAAGGTAGTAAGAACTAGTTGGACAAGTTTTTGTCAGGAGTTGTTTTTGTAGTTCACCCTTCCTTTAGGCAAAGTGGTGCACTAGAAAAATCTGTTCCTTCCCACTGCCTGAGAAGGCTTATTAAGCAGAAGATGAAAGTGGAATAGCTACTTATGCTCATTCAGTGGCAGCAATGTGTCTGCTGATGTGTTTGGCCTGTAGTCATCCAGGCTGCAGATTCAGTACAGTTTCCAGGACCATCCATAGAAATCTCCTATGTATACTATTGCCAGGGGGAGTTGGAATACATAGACTTCAATTCTGCAACCCCACTGGATTGTCTGCCTGAGCAATGTGATAAACTCCCTCAGCATTGTCCTGGCTGTAGAAAATCTGGCAGAAACAAATCCTGAAGATGATTTTGTTAATGCTTGATTGAAAAAGCAGATTACGTGTTTGATGGTAAAAATCGTCCAGAGAGGGATATGCACATGAATTTGCAGAATCTGATGAACAGCCTAATACAATTACAGGCTAGAAATGAGATTCAAAGGAGGAAAGTGTTTCTTACAGCAATTGTTTTATCAACATCTATTCTGTCACAAAACTGAGTCTGAGTTACCCTATTCTCAATGTCTTTCTATCATATATACCACAGAAGTATCTTTGATTTTTTTTCCCTATGGTTACAGTGTATAGAAAATTTATTTTTCCCAGAGTGTAAACTAACATCTTTTTTTCCTATAAAATGTTAGCAAAATACAAGCATAGTATGCTGTATTAAATAATGCATTTCCTATACATATACAAATATATATATTACTATGATAACACATCACACATTTTTACATAACACAGTCTCTGTTTTCCCACAACATAACAATATTAAGACAAAAATACATATAAAATCATGTCGTCAACAAACTAAACTAGTTTTAAATGTAGATTTTGAATGAGGGAAGGCACTTGTCCAGCTGGCCCCTTTCCACCTGAGGTCCACATGCAGTGCAGGCTGCTGGAACCGGGGTGCTGTGTGAAGGCAGCAGGCTCACAGATCGCTGTGAGCAGCTCCAGCAGCACTCACTGCCCCAGCCTCTGGGGCAGACATCTGTCCTTGGCCTATGGCTTATTGTCTGTCTGTGGACTCGGCGAGCTCTTAGCTCATCTCTCTGTGCAACCACCCAATGAACGAGATCAGAGAGCTCGGCTCTGTAAAAAGTAACTCAGAAGAAAAAGCCATGGCAGTTTTTGACCCGATCGGTTTATTGCACCACTACACAGCTGGTCACACCAACACGAGACTGAGGAGGGACCGGAGCAGGGGCTGAAATCCATGGATGTGAGGAGGCAGCCCCTCATGATGATCTGGTTGTCAAAGCAGTTGCTTTTGACATTGTAGCCAGTGTCACATTTGCAGCCTGCCCAGGCTCTTGAGGGGACTGCTAGGCAGGAGGTCAGGCGGCCATTCCGATACAATTCCAAACCAATTCCTCTTCTGCAGTTATTTTCAATTTGTCGAAGAAAACGGTGCCAACACCGACACCCTGAGGTGTCCCTGCTCTCCAGCTGCCAGCTCTCAGCTGGCTGTGTAGTAGGGGCATTTCTTTTGTGGCATTACAACAGTTGTGCACGTCACACTTTTTGCTTCTTTCTCCCCCAAACCCTTACAGCAAAGATCAAAACGTGCTGTGTTAATGGATCCCATGTATCTTGGCCATAAATCACCATACCCTGAAGTGTCTGTACTAGGAGTGTGCGTGACCAGACCACATTCTGAAAAAATCCACACCAGAGATCTACCTGCTCTTCATGGTACCAGCCCTGTAAAGTAATAAGTGCTATTTAAGGGACCCTGTCCATGAATTTCCATCTGTTGCTCTGTTTGCTAGCACTAGAAGTATCTAGAATCAGACAATCTGAATTATTTGGTGGAACATAATTTCTTCTATGCTTTTATCAGTGTATTACCCATGCACTGTCTAATACCTTATGCATAGTCATGTTTATTGTTGCCATGACCATTGAATCTGCTGTAAGTGCTGCTTTTATGGGTCTTTTCTACAGAAATGTGATAAATGTTCCCCATGAAAGTCCCATGAAATACAATTTTATTTAAAAAATAGCTGAGGAGCTAAGGGACTGATGCAAAAATCTCACTTCCTAAGTTCTCTAGATTTTGCATTGGTAGCATCTGTCTTTGTTGTCGTTTGTAATGAGATTTTCTCTAATATTATAGTGAAATTAAACTCTTCACTAAGGAAGAGAAGCGTAACAGTTCTGTATTTTTTCCTTCTGCAGAAGGTGTCAGTCAGTCACTGGGTGTTCCTGATGTTTTTTCAGTTTGTCACCATTAGGTAACTGCTTTATGAATGTCTCTCTGACAAAACGTTTAACTTGCATTTGGCAAGCAAACAAAGCATCCTCACTTTGTGATAAGCACTGAGTGCTCATAACAGCTCCTAAGGATCTGGCACCACACTGATCTCTCTGCCTGGTTCCCTGTTAGTGCACCCTATTAGGGATGCTTAGGAACCTGCCTGCTTTGTTTTGCTGTGAGTCTCTGAGGTGAACTCTTTCTCCACACAGCATGATGCAAAACCTTACTTTTAAAAAAAGGCCATTTCAGAACTTTCCTTGGGTCCGAAACAGACAATGGTTTTTGGTCCAACATGATGACACGCAAGAGAGAACCAGCGTAGGTTTTACAACTTGTCCTGTCTTCATTGTAGCTAATACTGTAATTATATTTTCCTGTATTCTTTCCAGCGGCTCATGCAAGAAAGTACTAGATGTTCCCATGCTATTCCATTTTTTATATAAACAATTCCTTAATTGCTGGCTTAGTAAAGTCTGGTTTCTTTTAAGCATGCATTGTGATATTGTTCAGCTGTCTCTAGCACTCAGCTGTGGTACATAAATGCAGCTGGACTGAATTCAGTTCAGGTAAAAGACCAGATCTGCAATGGAAAGTAAGGCACAGTATTTCACTGCTTAATTCTTCAATGCCCTGTTTTTTCAAGGAAATCTGTAGCCCTCATGAAGGGGAGGAGTTATATGTTAAAAAACACAAGGGCAGATACTAGAATGAATTTAAACTCAGTGACAATTTTCTTACTTTTCTTAGTTACCTTTTGCAGAGGCACTTAATAGATGGTCTCTGACTGCACATCTGGTATATGCAGACCATTGGTTTATGTTCACACTTAACCAGAATTACTGTAGTTTAATGGTTCTCACTGAACCTCCTCTAAGTTTGAGGAGCTGCCCACTGTAAGTTTTGCCAGTCAATTTGACTTCTGCATTGACAGTTTTTCCTAAGTCTCTTGCTGGTCTGAACTTGCTGAGGCTGAAAGACTCACTGCTGATCCTTGGAATCACCTGTTTCCCACTTGTGGTGGTGGGATGAGAAATCTGAGTATTGTGGATGGACAGTCAGTCTACCAGAGAGAAGAAACAGTTAATGCTGTCTGTTGCAGCCAAAGAGAAAAAATAGTTCACAGATCAGAACCCCACAGATGTTTTAGTTCTGTGACAATTAAGGCAATTACCTTAAAAATTCAGTCCAGTTTTAATGTTGCAGGCAAGGAGACACCTCTTCTCACAGGTGAATACCAAGGCAGCTGTTCCACGTGTGTTCAGCTGCACAGCCTGGCACAGGTGAGTTGGTGATAGCAGCCTACAACTTCATAAATGGTTTGGGCTGCTGAGATTAATACACGTGGCTTCAGAGTAAAAATTTGTTAGTCAGCCTCACTGTTAAAAATTCAGTGGATTACAGTATCTTTGGACAATCCTTTAAGAAGTGCTAAGCTTATACCCAGGATGAATGCTGGATGTCAGGCTGGAGTACAATAATTTTTTAAAGGATCGCTGTGAATATGAACAAAATTATCATAAACATCAGTGAATGATGGGTCAGGCACAGTCATTTAAAAGGCTTCAATGCTCATGGCAGGCCTGGAGCTGGTGAGCATTAGTCCATCAAAATGCATATTTGCAGCCAAATCTTGTTTTAGGGGCCTCCTGAATTGAATTTTTAATGTGTGCATCTCTGCTTGTAGACAGAAACAGAAAATGCAGAAAGAGCAGAGCACTGAGCAACCAGGCTGACAGCTTTTCCAGTCTCTGATTCCCATTTTACTGCATGGTACCATTTAGATGTGTTTACATCAA
The DNA here is from genome assembly GCA_013398855.1 of Mohoua ochrocephala. NCBI lineage: Eukaryota > Metazoa > Chordata > Aves > Passeriformes > Acanthizidae > Mohoua > Mohoua ochrocephala. Next base: position 56,889 of record VZTA01006300.1, on the reverse strand, counting down.
GGCAGGTAAGTTCTGTTGGCTGTGGAAGCCAAACAGGTTATCAGTGCCCACCTCTGCCTGCAGCCTTGAGAAGAGAAGGACTAAAGTAGCCTGATGTGGTACAGGCAAGTGGGACACAACAAGTCCTGAACCTGTAGATACCCCTTCAGTTACCTTTGGCAGGGGTACAGAACATTTTGAATGCTATGAGTTTTTACATCTATTTTAAGTGCAATGGTTTAAAGGCAGTAATTAACAGCACTACAGACTTGAGGAGCACCAGATATTTCAAAATTATTGCTGCAATTAAATCCGTTGTCACTAGGATACCCAAGAGAACAGCAGATAGGCAAAGTCACTCAAAGGCCTTTGGAAATGGACTTTTTGGAAAACAGGTATGAGATTGGGAGGAAAAAAAGGAAGATTAATCTCAAGTCACCTGGATTTTAAGAAGATCAATTCTTGCAAAATAAAAGGCGCTTCAGTTTCCCACTAGTGGGTTGCAATCGTCTTGTTGGTTTCGAAGCTTTTTCTTGAAGATGGATATGGATGTGGATGGCTGGTAGAATATACTCCAGATCTCACCAGCAGTAGTAACATCACTGCAATCTTCTGTTTCAGCTGCAGCTGGAATCTGATGTGACCTAGGAAACAGGAGTTAATTCACTCTCGTGATAATGTGCTTGGGTATAAGATATTGTTATGTCTGCAGTACTGCTACACTGGGAATGCTCACAGCTTCCACTGCATGTGTGACACTTTCTCTTTCTACCTGCTGTGCAAAATGGAGGGGTTTGGAGTGGTTCTTGGTTGTCTTGACCAAATGAGAAGTTAGGTGTTCTGCTGCCACCCTAATGACAGCAGTGACATCAGGCTAAGAGGGCTCTACAGGCTGCAGTTGGTTTTGTTGTTATTATGGTTGCTATTAATACAAATTAATTTCCTTGTAAATTTAAGCATGTTTGTGCTATGTAAATACAATATTCAACATTTTGATTTGCTGTTAACTCACCATCATTTCATTTCATTCAATGAGTGTCCATCTAGAGGACACAAAATTTACTTGGTATGAATGTAGAGGTTTTCATTTTTTTCCCTACAAAGTATTATCATAATTTGACCTCACCAAATCTGGATGTCTGGTAACATTTTCCTCTTTCCTTCTTCCTCCTAAAGTACAAATCTTGTCAAATCAAGAGCAGAAGAGATATTCCAGCAGCAAATGCTATCCTAACTGACTGGAAAGTTAACAAATGTGCTTATTTAGGATCTTTTATGAGGATACAAATCTGTAATAACTAACTTGGTTTTGAATATGGCCAACCTGACTATCAGAAGGCAGAGAGGAGGCCCAGGTCTGGTTCAGAGCTGAGATCTTGGCTCTCTGTGGTTGGTTTTGCTCCACACTCACCTCATGGTAATGTGCAGAAGTATCTTTGCTATTATGGCTGTAACACTTAGGATGAGCAGTGCTGTCAGACTGTATATTGTCCACTCTGCAGAAGAGAAGAGGGGTAGCTCTCAGTACATTTATTTTACAGTAAGAACATTGCACGAGAGAAACAAACAGCCTTCTGATGCTCTGTTCAAATCTGTAATTCAACACTGCCCTAAACCTGTAAGTATTTTCTGCAGCCTGGCAGAAACTGTACAGCTTTCAGTTAGAACTGATTTTTTCCCTTGCAGGACACCTCCCTAAAAAGACAGCTTCAGGATGTGGGGGTGTCCACAGTGGCATGGAGGCCCAGCTTCAGGGACACACAAAAGCAGGTGCCCAGGGTGGTTTAACAGTAGGAGAGACTAACAGTGACATTCACCAAGAGTGCATTTCCAGCCTGCAATTATTTACAGCTCAGTAATTTCCTGAATGAAGTGATGCCCTGAAGTCGAGTTCTAGACACGTGACAGTTCTCAGTGACACCTCTCCTACACCCATTAACTTTTCTAGTCCTCTTTGTATTATTGATGAAGCTTTTGTTAATTGGGGTAACAGGGACTCCACAGAAGTTTGCTCTTTTTTCAGCAACTTGTGCCCTTCTGTGGCATGCAGTGGTCACTGAAGCTGATTTCAGTAAGGAGGCTGCTCTGACTGACATATTTTGATGTGCTTCCATTCTCAGGAACTCACCATCCTCACACTATTTCTGACTTAGGCTGAGAAGTGTTTTGAAATGTAATGAGAGAATCCCAGTTAGTGCTAATTAGACCAAGTGAAAATTCATCTGTTAGTAAGATGCACAGTGGATCTGCTGATGTGGAGAAGGCAGCAAAGGAAATAGGGACTCCAGATTTTCCTTTGGCAAATTGCTTTTTCCTGTTTCCACACGTTATTGTCTCATTACCAGGCATGGAGCTAGTTGGATGGCTCGGGCTGGTTGTGATGACATAGAGTATCTTTGATGACCGGGCTGCATTGATGCTGAGATTTGCTTGTTCATTTATCCTCTCTGAAAGGGTGTGATTCACTGGGATCTTGTTTTGATGCACATTGTCCTTCACAGCTGAAAACACGAGAGTGTGGTTACAACAATTTCTTAACAGGTGTAACTGGACTTTCTTTTGTGCTTGTAAACAGACCTGCTGCTCTCTGCTTTACTTAAGAGAACTCAAATAATCAAATTATATCTGATTCCAGAAAAAGCCTGTACTTCAGCAGGTTGGGGTTCTCAGATTTTTTCTGGAAGCTAATTGTTCATCCTAACAGGAGGTACAACTCAAGGACCAGAACATTTTCTCTTGATGCCTTTAGATTGGAGAGGAACAGACTGTTGGAAGGAGCCAAGATGAACCAACATGCAGATGGATTACTGGTTTTTGTTTTGTTTCCCTTTATCATTTTCCAATCTGTTTTAACAGGAAGGCGTAGAACTGAATTTTTGAAAATCTGTATTTTGCTGTTTATGGCGTAACTGACCTGGAGTGTTCTAAACTGAGGGAAATTTTGGTGAAGCTTTCACCCACTGAGCAGTGGCAACAAGAGAAATGGAACACCTGCTAGATCAGAGCTAAAATGTTTGCTCTTTAGTTGCCACTTCAGAAATCTTCTGTGTGAATTAAATGCTTCACTGAAAGGTACAATCAGCAAAGGTAGCCTCTTACCTCTATACCTGATAGCAAATCCCTGGGCTTGATTGATGTCATCTGAGAAAAAGTACAAAATGACAAAATCCAAAGAGATGTTAAAGGTGTGGGGAGGCCGGTTCTTGCCGTTAAAGCGAGCTAGAACGTGATAGGTGTAACCATCCAGCAATTCCACCATATCTGTAGCATCTTTGATTTCAAACAGGACAAAGCTGAAGTGGATTTGAGATGCTCCTGGAACTTGTATGGTCCAATAACAGACTTTGCCTGTGCCATATGTGTCAGGAAAATCTGGGGAGTAGATCACAGCTGTAGCAGAAGTGTAATTCCCTCCACAGGCACCAATAAGGGCTGTGAAAACAAGAGGGAAGGGAGAAGAATGGAAAGAAACAAAGAAAAAAAAAATGAGGTAACACATTAATTTTGCAAAGTTTTAGCACCCTGTAGATTCTAATACTTAAATGTGACTAGAAGGTACAGACTTGCTAGGCCAGCAGGATGCACGCACTGTCTCTGCAACTGCTCTTCCCCTCCCACAGCATGGGCAGCACAGCCTGTGATGCCTTTGCTTGGAATACTCTGCTTATGCCTCATTACTCTGTGCATCAATCTTGAATGCTGCAACTGTCCCTTGTCCTTGTATGTAACCACGTACCCTTCCGTGCATCCCTGCAGGAATGGGATAAAAGACAAATCACTGAATCAGGGGCTTCTACTCCATCCCTGGCAGGCAGGCAGGCAAGTGGATTAGTGACTATTAACTCTCACTGCTTAATTACTGACATTCCTTCACAGCTGTATGAAATTGAAAGAACAACTCTTCACAGAACAGGTGAAGTTGAAAGGGACCCTGAAGATTGTCTATAGTCAAATCCCCCTTCTGAAAGTAGGAGACAGTATCTTGTTTTGAGTCTCCAAGGATGGAGACTCTTCAGCCTCTCTGGGCAACCTGTTCCAGTGTCACCCTCACCATAAAACAAAAAGTTTTTCATTATGTTTAAATGGATTTTCCTGTATTTCAGTTTGTGCCTGTTGCCTCTTGTCTATTCACTAGAGACAGCACTGAGAAGGGGATGGCTTCATCTTTACACTCTCCCATCAGTCAGCTTTACAAATTGAAAAGGTTCCTCCCTAGGCCTTCTTTTATCGAGGCTAAACAATCCAAGATCTCTCAGTCTCTCCTATAATACCTCAGTCACCTCTGTGGCCATACCTGTGTGCTTTCCAAGCATCCTGTCTTTTGATCTTGTCCAAGTAATATTTCACCTTACCTCCGCTGAGTAACTTGAAAAAGAGACTTTTACAAAGTCTAAAGAAAAGATTTGTTGCTACTTTTTGTATAAGAAACCATTTCCATGCAAGTAAATTGTTGTATTCCATGATAACTGTCCAGATTCCCAGTGCAAACTCAAACACCAGTGAATCCAGAGAGAACTCAAATGCCACCAACTGACAATGCATATCCCTACACGCATGTACAATTTTTTACTCTCTAGTAAGATCAATTCTCAGGGAGTCTTTCTGTGACATGCTGCTTCTGATAGCTGACTGAGCACCACTTGTGAGGATTGTGAGAGAACCTCTGGAGCACGAGCAAGCATAATTTCTTGGAAGAGCTATTTCACATTATTAGTGGATGAGAGTTTTATGCAGAAATGGAAAGCAGCTTTATTTTATACCGAATTGAGGTGTTTTGCTGTTTTGTGTGCAACAGTTCTCGTCGTTCTTGAGCCTTTTCCCAAATTTGCTGAACATGTGAGGCCTCTCCTTTGGGAAAAACTGAGCCTGCTTCAGTACTTACTGTCAAAAAGAATGACTCTGCCATCCCCACCGCAAGGCTGAGTGTGGTCTCCAAAGCAAACACTGTTGCATTCCGTACTGGCTGCCTCCCCGTATCTCCAGTAGTCAGGATTATTTCCACAGAAACAAGCATAACCTGATTCCATGCCTGCAAACTTTGACAACAAAGATGCATAAGGAAGGGAGGAATTGTATTTGAAGGAGTGACAGCGGGAGGTTGTTTGAGCAAGAAAGCTGGCAGCAGAATGTGTGTGTTTTGGAGAAGTAGGATTAGTCAGAGGAACCACCACAGGCTATTTCTGTTTGGGCTGTGAGGATGCTACTTTAGAGAGAAGAAAGATGGAATGGAGGGCATCCTGACACTCACAACTGCAGTGAGCAACCGTATTTTCTCCTGGCGTTATTCATTAGTCATTTGTCCAAATTCCCCTGGATGCAGAGACAGGGCTGGATCTCTCGGAGTGGAAGTGCAAACTTAGACCTCCCAAAGGTTAAACAAAAATGGGGAACAGGAGAAATACGATAGAGAGCTTTAGGCATGTTGCCATTTTTGCCTTTGAAAACATTTTGTAAATGTATGTCAGAGAGATCACCTTAAATTGCTGACTCCGGCAGGAGCTGATGCACGTTTGGATTGTCAGTTTATTGGAGGTCTCGCTGGTGCCAGTCAAAGGTGGTGGCTCTCCATGGTCCTTGTAACACCCCAGATTTCCTGGCACTGGCAAGAGTAACACACAACAGTCATCCTACAGGTGTGCCTGTAAACATGCAAGACACAGCCCCTCTATGCACAACCTGAGCAGCTCTCTCTATGTTCTGGCCTGGGTTTTGCACTATGGGAAGCGTTACTCTTTGTTACTCATGCTCTATCTGATTCTTGTCAGATTTTCCAAACACGCCCAGGGATGAGTGATGGGGCAGAAGAGTATCATATCTTCTCAGCAATATACCTGTAAGACTCTCTAGCTGGTTTCAGTAAAATAGGCAAGATAAATACCTTGTTCATTTCTCCGGACAATTAAAAAAACCCAAGGCCTTAAGTGGGTTCAGGGGGATTGTGGTTTTCTTTTTTCTACTACTGGCATGCATGTTCTGAAAATGTAAATTAAACTATGTGATTTCTGTCTGATCTTCCACACAATGACATTTTGCAAGTTTTCAAAACAGGGTATTTTGAGGAAGGGAACCTAAACTGTTTCAGGATGGAGTTTGGCAAGTTTTATGGGAGGGACTATATACTTATATAGGGGAATTCCCTAATATTTAAAACTTGAATTCTGATATGAATCTGAAGTATCATACAAAGAGATTAAAAATGAGCAATATTACTTTAACACCACCCCCCCACCCCCCATCTATTTACGTGAATATGATGTTTCAAGGCTCCTTGGTCACTACGGGAGATCAGAGTTTTCCCCCTTCAGCATAATTTGTCCTCTGGTTTGGTTTTTTTTTTTCGGTTTTGCACTTTTCTTCAAAGCACTGGAATTTAGCCATGACCACCCCCCAGAGAGGATGTGGAGTACAATACAGTGCTGTGGTAATGGCATAAAATTATCCCTTGCCCACTTGTCATATCTGCTCACATACTTGAAATTAAATCTGTTACCAGCTCTATGTTGAGATAAGTTTTATCCCTGTGCCAGATTGACAAGGATTCTTTTTGTCCACCGAACTGCCACAGCTCTGTCTGACACGATGTGGTCAGAGACCTGTATGAGTGATTTATTTATGCAGTCATTGGTTATTACAGTACCCGGTAAACTTATTATAAATAATGACATAATGTTGCTTCAAATATTGTTCATAAATTAATTTTGTTTTCTAAGAATACAATTTCAATTATAAATACTTGCATGGAGTTATGGCTTTGATATGCCCTGCAGCAACATTCACATAAGTACTGAGACTTCAAGTTACAGCCTGATTTAATATACCTTTGGAAATCCCCATTTGCAGCCCCACCCCAGCTGAGTACAGCTGGGCAGATAACTCTGAGAGAGCTCATTCTTTTTTGTATTGTGCATGATTTCACTGCCCTGAAAAACCTTCCTACTTATCCAACCTAAGTCATTTTCCTACGAGACCTGGGATTTTGAATTTATTTTTTTTTTAAGTAGCTTTATTAGTAAGACCTTTCAACCTTGGCTCCAGAGGATTAGTACTTCAGTATGTTCCATGCTAAGAAACCTGACTGAGTAATTTGAAAACTTCTTAAATTTTGTAACTAAATCAAGTGTACATCCTAAAACTAATTAGTTTCTTTGGTGTCCCAGCAGTATTTGAACCATATATGCTCTTAATATTTAGCCTGCTAAAGAAACTTGGCATAAAACGAGGTAGTCAGTGTTCTGCAATCACTGTTCATGCTCACCAGTGATGTTTCACTATTACACTGTCTTCACTCATTTGGATCTATTTTTCTTCTTGTGCTTAAAAGGTCACCTCTTTTGCACAAGCACATTACTTTTCTTTTAAGCAGCATTTGACATAATGAGGTCCTGGCAAACATCGCAGCTTCTGCGTTTTACATGTTAAGGCATGTATTAAATGTATTAAAATATGGAATTAATCATTTTGAGCTCAAAGCCATGTTCCAGCTATGCTCATCCAGCTGTCTTTGAAGAGCCTCCTAGCTTTTTGCAATGGCAGTGTGCACAAACTGTTTTGAGCTATCCTTGTTCCTGTGTTCCACACAGCTCTGTGTAACCTACCTGGCCCTGCCATTTAACACCTCATCGATATTTCAGTCGAATTTATTACACTGCATACATGCACACTGGAAATATGATTCCAGTAATGAAATCTGTTTATGGGGAGAGAGTCATGTGAGTCATAAACATGAAGATGTAATTAAGTGGTACAGCAAGCCTTTCTTTCTTTCACATTTTGGGAGTGTAAGTTGTTATTTCCTTTGAACTTAAACCTAACCTCATTAACAAGGAGACCAGAAAAGTCAGGAATAGCTGCAACACTGCAAACAAACCATGTGAAGCATTCAGTTCTGAATCCTCCATGTGAGACACACATGTTCTCTCAGGACTCGGAGCTGCCGTCCTGCCTTTTACTTTGTTTATGTCCATTCCAGTCTGCTTAGCAGACATCAAGAAGAAGAAGAGAGGAAGAAAAGGGAAGGCTAAGCTCCTCCTGGAGTAACTGCCACTGTCTTCTGTGATTCTGCTCGTGCACCTTCATCTAACACTGCTAAATTCTGCAGAGAATTTAGAAAAGCCTTGTTTACATGTGCAGGATGTCAGCACGCATTTCTGACTGAGGCATGCAGTGCTGTGTATGAACATTAGGGAATGAGACACATGATATAATCATGTGAATTCATCACCATAATGAAAAATCCTTAACTGCAGATTCTTAATTACTGTTACAATGAATCATTGCATGCAAATCTCTCTGGGCAATCAAGATGCTGCATGTTGTTGGCATTGCCATGGTATTATGTGGGCATGGTTAATAGGTAACTTATGCTCCAGATATTTTTCTAGCAGTAAATATCATTAAGGAAAAGAAGCTTATATAAGAAATTTTTCTCTAAAAATTTTCAAATAGGATTTTTTTACACAACTGCTTTCATCACGAAACTCAAGTTTCGTGTTGTACACTTCACAAGATAGTTTTGATGGTCCTATGACTTAGCATCATGCTTACTGAAAACATAAAGTCTGGTGAAGAATAAAAGATTTTTTTTTTACTTCCACAGCTTCGTAAACCATGAGGTTTGTATTAAGATTTGGATGGGCTTGCAATGTACAGTTTGCTCTAAATTGCTGCAATTCCTTTTTCTAGTATCGAGTTTCAGTGCAATGCTTGAAGCAGCTGCTACTGGTCAAAAGGACATTTTGTAAATGTAAGTCTGGATTATCTGTGCAAGTAAGTGTCCAAGTTTAAATCCTCTGCTCCCCACCACAGAGAAAACGAGCGAGGCTGGTTTTAAAAGGATCCTTTGTGTAGAACAAATGGAGTGGAGAGAATTTGCCTTTCAGCTTTTTTCCTGGTGCCATATCCAGATAATTTGTTAACATCTGTGGTCTTTAAAGAAAATGCAAATTCTTTCATTTTTGACCAAGTTAAATTTCTTAATTAGGAGGGTCAGGTTTCTTAAATCGTGCCTGGTATATTAGAAAAAATAAGAGTAAGATGTCCTCTGAACAATGAATATCAGAGTGTTAATTGATTTTGTGCTATTTAAATTAGACCCCTTAATCTGTATTTAAGTCTAGGTAAAAGGCATCTGTGTTACAGTCACACTTATGTATTTGTTTGCCTAGCTTGAAGATGGGAATCACTCACATTCATTAAAAAAAACAAACAACAAAACTATGAACAAAGTAAAAAAAAATCACTTTGGATCCATTTTTCTTGTCTGGTTTTGTTTTCTTAACTTCAAGTAGGAAATATACTTCTTCTAATTGAATGTGTGCCTATATATGGACACCTGCTCTGGAGCTTAGCAGTGAAGACCTAAGTTATGCCTTAGAAACTGAGGGTAATTGCATGGGAGAAGTTAGGAAAGCAAGTGAAGACATTAAGGATTAGATTTACTAAAATGTGTAGCTATGGTTGCTTGTTAGCATGCAAAACTAGAATTTCTTCATATTTAAGCGTATTTTAAAGAATGGGATTGGGGAAAGAAAATTTTGGAACATACTTACACAAATCATGACATTGTGGACACGGTAAAAAATAGAATACATTAAAAATATTAAATTCTGGAAAGGAGCTTCATGTGAGTAGCTTGTGAATGATCTGATTTAAAAAAAATCAAAGTCCAGGTTGTGGTTTCACAGCAATGCTAAGCATCTGCACCTGCCAGAGACAGAATTCTAGCCCAGAGTACCACACAGACACCTTTTCCCTATGTCCTCTCATACTGTCTTTTGTTTCCTCCAAGCAATGCTGTGTATGATGCACTATACACTAATTAAACTAATGTAATTCGTTTTAATTGCAATGGATGGACACGTACATACCTTGTGAAAACGTTCCTTTTCTTTTTTTGTCCTCTAGATTTCAATAAATTAATGATCTATTTCTATGGATTCAAAGAACTAGCAGTACTTCATAAGTTTGGTGTGATTCCCTGTCACGCAGTGTTATTTGTAAATAATACAATCCAGTAATTCTGAGATAAGATGAAAAGGATAGCAGTGGAGGAACAATTCAGTAAGCTTGTCATTAACTCTAAAAAAACTGTGTAAAATATAGCTTAGTCTGCAATGAAAATCAGCTGTTTTGCCTCATCCTGGTTTCTGTTTGGAAATCACCACCCACTGTGGTACAACTGCCAATCTCTGTTCAGCTGAGACACAGGCCTAAAAAAATCTCACGGAGCTCTTACTTCGGCAGGATGGAATCTCACAGTACTTCCAATATATTCCATCTTCATGTTCTGCAATATAGCACCACGGGCTGACATCCCCGTCAGGGTTTCTGAAAGAGAAAAATCGTGAGCAAAATTCAATTTTTTTTCAAAAACCACCAAAAAAAAAAAATCAATCTTATTCAACGGCATCACTATTGTTGCTCTAATACCTCCCGTTGACTTTATTTACCAAGAAAAATGTGAAGTTTTGCATTATGAGGAAGTTCAGATAGCTTTGGTTATTACAGTATTCATCAGGCCTAAGATGCTAGTAATGTCTAAAATGTAGGGGTTTTTTTGATTCTAAGTTTAAAAGGTGCAGAGCTATTTCTGGTCAGTACTGACAGGGAGGAAGATTTTCTGTCCCACATCCTATCTATGGGTTCCATAGACTCATAAACTTGATTTTTTGCCTTGGTACAAAATAGTCCAGACTCCAACTTTCTGTATGTGTGGTGATAAAAACACTTAGCTGATAAAGTCTTCTGGAAAGGAGTTATTTTCTTTCCCTTCAGTAAAATGGACTAAATCCACTCCAGTGATCTCTGCATTGATGGTTAATTCCTTATGTGTCCATGATGATGATGATCACTATTTTTATAATTACTTGCTGTTGAATAGCATCCCTTACAAATGCACACCTAATTAGTCATCAGGTTATTTAAAGCTTTTTCTATGTACGCTTTGAAAAGCTATTCACGTTGTAAAATTCTATTTAAGAGAATAAATTGTTATTTTGGACAGTCAGGGTGAAATATGACCTTTACTTTTAACTAGGACCAGTCACAATCTTTTTATCACGTACTTTGGCACGAATTCTATTAATGACACAGCCCCACTGAAGTGTCAGTTCAGCTGCACGTTGTCATTTACACGTATTAACAACTCTTTTGTGGGAGATCCAATTTTAGAAATTCTGTGGATGTTTTTTTGGTCAAATAACAGACTGCTGGAAACAACTGGTGAGCCGAGTTCAGTTTAGATGACTAAAATGTTGCTAGTTAGGCTTTCAAACAGATTAGTGAAGAGAGTGGACAGTGAAAGTCTAAGACTAGCTATGCTAGGAATTTAGGTGTAATGCAAGAGCTTCCAGTAGCTAAAAAAAGTAGAAGACTAAACCCAAGCAAGGCTTGTACTCGAACTAACCCATTTTCCCTTGTTTCCAGAGTTACAGGAATTTTTGCGTTTACATCTTCATGACAGAAACCGTATGTCTGGAATTGAATCATGATAATGGCACTCTACATGTAAATGTTTCAAAAATGCGAGGAAATTGTAGAGAAACGTGATGAATGTCTTTAGAAATCTTTGTCTTGAACCTCAGAAGTGCACAGAGTTAGAAAACAACTCTCTGCCTTTCAAAATCTCCAAAAATTTCAGTCTTCGTAATTTTGTTATGGTTGAAATGAGTGGAACGCTACGAGGCATTTCCATCTCAAAAGGGTGTCTTGAAGTAAACAAAGTGTTCCAAGTAAGGACCACCCATGGAGAGGTAACATGCTTCTGATTAATACTTCAAGTGTAAAATTAGATTATTCAAATATTGTCCCGAAAATCAAATCTCAAAGCAATGTACTGTGCCTTAAAAAAAGCCTCGTGAGGTATGTGCTGCCTGAGAAAAGGGAAGATCAACTTGTCCATTGCCATCAAACAGATGAACGTCAGAGAAAGAGCTAAAACAGCTGTATCCCAGGCCTCGACAACATTTGCACGCTAAAGATATACTCTGGCACTCTCAGTCACTTTCCAAGCTTTCTTTCAGGAGAATGTGAAGTAAAAATTTTGTCATCCATTAGTTAGGACTGTCATTCCATGCACCTGTGAGAATATTCCTAGGCCGAGTGATACAGCACAAGGAAGAAAATGCCAAACCTTCCAGACAAACTCCATCTCAACGAGGATAATCTAATACCGAGCAGACTGAGGTAAAAAAGCTCTATTTGGTAATTAAGTAATTTCTCAGGTTTATAATATCAGATTATAGGCTTCTTGCTCCTTGCAACACTTACCCAGGTCTCATTTGCTAGGTAAAGCAAGTCTCAAGTGTTTTTTGAGTATCTGGATAAACATTCCGTTTCTTATACATGTTTTTGCACAGCTTGTGCATGTTTTGCTTTGTACTAACCAAAATATTAGCCAGAAATGACTGCCAAAAGTAAGATCCTGCATATAAAGTCTGTCTAGAATATTGCCACACAGCAACAACCAAAATTACATTCTTGATTCTGCTGTTTGTATCAGAGAGAATTCAGTGGCCACTGTATTTTTCATAGCTCTGTATTAGTATGCCTACTGAGACACAGAGCTGAAAAACAGGCTGCAGAGCCCAAACATCTCTGAACTTAAGTTCTGATTTGGCTCCTAAATTCTGAAGTTCTTATTGAAGTTTTGTTCTATCCATAGTTATGGAGGACTTCTCTAGAAGGCAAGGAAACAGAAGTGCATCTGCCATGGTTTAATCTGGTATTGTAACTCCTGACAGATGAGCTTCTGAATTCAAATAACTACTCTTAACTCACTGATGCTCACTTAGAATTTTTAGTGACTACATAACTTTCATTAGCACAAAACTTGGAAACAGAGTGTGTAACAGAACCAGGCTTGTGTGTGAGGATAAAAACCATCCAGAGACTCCTCCAGACACTCGCTGCACTGCTGTACTTCTGATTTGGATAATTTTTTTTTTTATCTCCACCTTTTCATTTAAGTAATCCAAAGTCTTTCTCTGTCATGCCAACTTACAGATTGGACACATGATAAGGGACAGTGCTGAAAAAGTGTGGGAGCTAGGGGGGGAAAAGTTATTCTGCTAATGGTGCTCATAGATCCAGGGTCCTAATTACAGGATAAACCAAACAGTGTTAGACACGGTTCTGACATTCTTCACTGCGTGACAGGAAGTTTCCTCATTTTCTTTCAACTGCTGAAAGTAACACTGGGTATACAGGCAATGTTAAAGCAATGTGATATTTCTTACCTGCAGTAGTTATGCTCTCCAAGCCCTCCCTCCCCATTGGGATATTTCACAGTGTTATAAGGATGCTCAAAGGTCTCATTCCAAAAAAGACAAGGTTTCCCTGCATATTGGGAGGTCTGGTTCTGAGTGCCACGATAATCAGCCCCATTTGCTGTATAGCATTCTGGGAAGAAAGAGAAATGAAAAAAAGAAAGAATGTATGTAGGTTTAGTGTTTGTTCTTCCCTCACCCTCCACCCCATCTCCAATAGAACACGTTTCCTGCATTGTTTAGGCAGCTAAAGATGCTGCCTAGGATTTAAGATTTCTCTCAGTCAAACCTTTATTCAAGAGATTGTGATGTCATTACTTTAACAAACAATGTATAAGACAGGTCTGAAGAGAGGTTTACACAATTAACATGCATTTTCTGAATAAGCATAATACTTTTTTTACTGTTTTCCCTGTGTTTTACTCATTAGCACAACTCTGTAACTTGTTAATTTTCCAAAAATGAAATTATATGACATTACCAGTCTGCTAGTTATCAGCATATTAACCAACATCTCATGCCACTTCAGCTAAAGTTGTGACTATCTGTACTTTATAAAGTGAAAGACTTTGTAGGCAGGGACCTTACCAACATTTCCATTCTGATTTAGAAAAATTCTTAGGGATTGAATTGCCTTAGAAAGGGACCTCCTTCAGCAGAGTATAATCATGATTTGCTACTAAAGCATTTATGCTTTCGGATTAAAAAGTATGGATCAGTATTCTTCTGCCTCACTCATATTTTCTCCCACTTAGGTTTGTTTTCCTAGCTTTCTAATACTCCCCAAGTTAGAAATCAAAGTAGAGAATGATTTCTCTAGTTACTAAATACATTGGTCCCTTCTCAGCTGAACTACACATTTCATGCTGCCTGGCTTTGCTGGGTCTTGTTAATCATAGAATGGTCTGGGCTGAAAGGGACCTCAAGGATCACCTGGTTCCAACCCCCCTGCCACGGGCATGGACACGCTCACTGGACATCTTCTGATCAAATATTCAAATGCATGAACAATTTTACTTTTGCTGAAACTGCAAAACATTTCTGATTAAACTATTCAATGTGAGTGTGACAGAGCATGGGAACATGCCCAGTGAGACTGTAGAATCTCCATCCTTGGAGATCTTCACAAGTCACCTGGACATGGTCCTGGACACCCTGCTTCAGGTGACCGTGCTCGAGCACAGCAGTTGGACACCATGACCTCCAGAGGTCACTTTGATCTCAACCATTCTGTGATTATCTTCCAAAACCAGTCATTACAATTAGTGTACCATAAATAAGTCCATCCTGTTTATAATTAATACTTGCTAGCATTTATCATCCTTGCATTTATTTAAGAATAGGATTAAAATGTAACAGTCCGAGACAGAATTAAAACTGCTGCATTACAGTGCTATAAACATTTATTTGTACTGGACAGCATTACTGGGGAAATTCACAAATGCTTTCTGCTAACTACAGGCTGTGAAACCTCCTGTTCCATCTGATAGTGTTCTCTGCAGAAACCATATTACAGCTGCAGAGACGTTCTACTGCCCTGAGGGAGTGGGAGAGTGCTCTGAAGTATGTGCTGATCTCAGGTGTCCCTCATGAGATCTAACTTACAAAACAAGTCTAGAAAGACCTGTGTGGCTGCAGTTGGAAGAGGAAAAAAAAAACCCCATCCACATCTTAATCCTGATATTAACAGTACACCGTTTTTGTATTTAGAACTACTGCAGAAGAAGGAAAAATGCATTATTAAAACCATGCCTCTGAAATTAGTTTAGTCTGGGCTCACAAATATCAGAATGGTACAATTATAATAATTATTTCAGAGTTCTGTTACACAGCAGATGAAAGACAATGGTTTTGTGCTTTCACTGTGCATTTTCATGCCTAGGCAAGTTTGGATTTCTGTTAAATGAAATTTTGTTGCTGAAGGCGCACAGAAGAGGTGTCTGCACAGCCATTAATGTATTCTGCTATCATCTGTGGACAGAAAGCTACATAATTTAACCAAAACAAGCTTCAGGTCAATACTCCTCCTTACTGTAATTTACCTGACTGCCTTAGCAATACAGGTGGGCTGCATACATTTGCTTAAAAATGCAAATCTGAGTTTCCAGTATTCAGGCCACCACAGATATTTGTGTAAACATGAAAAAAAAACCCCACTTTAAGGTCACGACTGTGTTGCAACTTTCTTCAATACCTCTTTTGCTTTGCAGTTAATAGAAAAGCTTTTGTAGGTTATAGCTGAAAATATAAGCTGATGAATTTAGCAGAAAAGAGAGAAAAATGTAATCAAAATAGATAATATGCAGGATAAAGAATTTGTTAAAAGTGATAAACACATCCAGAAAAGATATCTACATTAGCTTTGTGCTACTACTTTTTTTTTTGCTTCTCACTCCTAAATGAGAAGCAATATATACTTCTATCTACTCAGAAATGTAAGGAATGCTACAATACCTGAATTTAGTCTGGCACACAAACTAAACTGAAGTTAACTTCAGTCCATTTGAGGATCTGCTGAGACTGGCCCACGCTTTAACTTGCAGTAGTGACTGACTTAGGTTTTCATGTCAGCTTTTTTTAACTGATTTTCTTCAAACTTCACTGCACTTCAAGAACAAAAGGAAGAGTCAGATGTCTCTTCGTTCCTCTGAGCTGCAGCTTTTTGTTCCCAAGACAACAGGTAGCTGTATCAGTGCCTCCTGTGTTCCTTTATCAAGAGATTTGGTGCAAATGTGCCAGCCGAGCTGTAACAAAGCTCCCCTGGCTTAGATGTGGATGTGGAAAGGGGAGGAATGAGATACCAGACAAAATCATTGATTATCCCTGAAACACTGAAGTGAAAACTTTAAGTCACGGAACTCAGCAGCTGTTATCAGATGAAATAAAAACGCTTTTGTGTTACAGGGAATTTGGATTTTGTTAAGGATTAGTAATAGTTTTGCCATAGCATGGGAGTGCAATCTTTTCAAATAAATATTGGCATTTAAGAAAATCAGGTGAGTTGTCCTTGCTACACTCCCTCCTGGCTTCTTGTGCACCTGCTCACTGGCTAAGCATGGGAAACTGAGAAGTCCTTGATTTAGAGTAAGCACTACTTGGCAACAACTAAAAAATCAGTGTGTTATCAACATTATTCTCACACTAAATATAAAACACAGCACTGTACCAGCTACTAAGATGAAAATTATACCAGCTGAAACCTGGACACAACCCTACATTCTTTTACCTTGAACAGTCAGCTTTGAGATCTGCTGAGATATATTTTGTACAGTTTTCTGTAAAATTCCTAATAGCATAGTTACAGATGTCAGCATATTCAATATCTTGGCAGTAAACAACTCAATTCTCCTGTTTATCACATGCAGTGATTTCATCATATTTTGCTGCATGACAGCCAAGACACTATCTTAGGGATTTCACCATGAAATTAATATTCCCAATGTGCTGAAGGTGCATGTTTCGTCTGCAGAAAGGCCACTGTCCTCTCTTATTTCAAATCCAAGCCCTAAGAGCTTCTGGAGAACAGGATGTTAGAATCTCCACCCTACTTTTCATCTTGTACCACTGGTGCAATAATTCAGTGAAAAGAGGAGTTTAAAAACAGCTCTTCACCTAGATTTGTCTGCACAAAACTAATTCATATGAGGTCATCTAAATTAAACAGTCAGAACAGACTGGACTGAACACTATTGGTAAAACTCTTTGGTTTACTCCAATCTCAAATTACTGATTTCTCTTCGGTAGGTTATGTAGAAGGGAGGGGGAAAAGAGTAAATCAACCGGCAACAACCACCTCCCTGTGTTGTGGCACCCACTGGATCCAACTACTAAGATTTGACTGATACTTCTATGATACTTTAGGCTATGAAGCCCTTCACTTGGAATGTAACATCGGAACTGTGTCTCAAGACAATTAATACCGGTTCTATGAATTTCAGCAAGCCTTATTCCTTAAAGTTTTGTAAGACTACGGTAAACGAGGACAGAACTTGCACTGCATCCAAGTCCTCTCCCAGTGGCAAAGACAGCAAGGGGAGAACAGACACCTTGTGGACACCACAGCCTCTGAGAAGGCATCAGGATGTCCCTGTGCTCGGTAGATTTGCCAGGTGGTTTTTGTTCGTGCACGCAAGGCTCAAACTATCCTGTCAGCCATAAAGCTCTATTAAAACACCAGGGTTTCAGCGAGGACATGAAGAAAGCTGTGACCAGTCAAATCTAGAAGTGTGTGACCTCATACTTCTAAGATCTTAGTCAGTTGGGTTTCAGACAGAGTCTGAAGTAGAGGCTTATGTCAAATCTGTGATTAGAATCGGTGTCCACGATGATTTCACTCAATTAACTGCCTAATGACCCTGCCGCTTCTACTGTTTCATGGGGATGTCTGTAAACAGAATTAATCGGAGATTAATCAGAGATAATTAATCAGAGAACCTTTGCAGTGGTTCTAGTCACGAAAGGTTCCAACAGGTGCTGTTCAGGCTAACGTTTATGAGCCCCAGTGAGAAAACACGGACAGCACTTTGTTGTCAGGGCTCTTTTGTTTTCAACATATCAGGTGCCACGGCTGACAGAAAAGTAACTTTTAAAAATGAATGCTGAGACCAGGTCAGAATGTATTGAGTGACAACTGCTAGAACAAAAAAGCAGCAAACAAGACCAGGGATGTTGTCCACTCTAAGTGAATACTCAGTGTGTGATACAGGTTCACAATTAGTTTTATTAGAGCCAGATCAACATTTGGAAGATCAAACAGCAGCTGTTGTAGAAATTCTTTCCATCTGTGTCGGTTTCTTCTTCAATGTAGGGACCTTACAATGATCATTTTCCTTTGTTACTTTGGGACTGCATGGCTGCCTGCACTCCACATGGGCGCCACTTTAGGATCATTTGAAAAATTAAGGTAGTGCAGACTATAATAGCCTGGCTTTTTTACTTATGATAAATCACTGACATTTCGGAGTCTGCACTGGCTTCCAATGATTTTCTCAAGGACATCTATCTAGAGACGCTACAAATTGCAGACTGAAGGGATGGAGGTTTCAGGGTGTTTTAAATGACTTCTTAGAGTACTTTCCAAGTTTGAGGCCTGTACATAGCTTTTGAGACTGAAAATTCAGAATGACAAACTTCTTCCTATTCCACTGGAGAGAAAAAAAAAAAAAGAAACCACTTTGTTTGCTTAATGTTTTGGAAGCTACTTGGAGCATTGACTGGTGTCCAGAGAGACTGACAACAATTATCAACCTGAAACTAGCCTACCCAAGCCAGAAATTATCCTACCACCTACTGCCCAACAAAAAGCAAGGTTTTCTTTTAAAGATCTGCAGATTAATGAAAGATAAATGAAAGTGGCTGCTATTTAAATCTTGGGTTTCATTACAGCGGTGTAATTAAATGTTCTGTAAGGTTGGACCAAAAATTAAAGGTTCCTTGAATTTACATGGTATAACTGCCTGCTCAGTTTTCATTTGTTTTTCCTACAGCCTTTTAGAAAAGTCAGGAAAATGCTTCAGCAGAATATAAGGGTATGAAACCAAGGGTGCCGGGTCCGATAATGACTCAGTGTGGGTTGCTTGATGCACAGTAGTCTAAGAATAGTTTTAAGTCATTTCCATTCTACCTAAACTGTTCTAGTTCTTGCTGGAGATCGCAATTTAAGCACTCCTCCTTAAATGAAAGCACTGTATCTAGGTGCAGATGGCAACAGTTACAGGCACTAACCAGATGCTGCAGTCTCTAATTTGATTGAAAGGGTATAATTAGACAGCAGAAACACTTCAATGAGAAAGTAACGCACAGAGGAAAGGACAGAAACCACTTAACTGATGCCAAGATACCCCGGCAGTAACAGAGGCAGGGGCCCACGGATGGAAGGGGCAAAACACCACATCACCTTCTTCAAATGAGAACATTTTTGTTTCCCTAGAGATGTGAATAGGGATTCTATTATCATAGGTTGCCACAGTTCTTCATGTGGGAACACTGATTAAAACCAGAAGAAGCTTCAGGAGATGAAAGACACAAATATGGCTTCTGTGGTCATTATTAAAAATATTTTTAGCATTGCAATGGTTTTCTTTGAAGATGCAGTTTTATCGACCGAACCAAAAGTTAATTTGCATACTATCATATGAGTGGTCAGGAAAAAATAAATCTCGTTCCATATTATGTTATGATGCAAAATAAATGCTTTTGGGAAGTACAGGGCTGATTTAGATCTACCCAAGGAAAATAATAGTGTAGTATTCCTACATTTCAATACTTTTCTATTCCAATTCGTACTGATACAATACAAGCACTCATCAAAACTATCAGGCTTCTGTGCCTGTGCTGTAACAGTAAAAACCCCCCACAACACAACAGCTGAAACAAGCCAAAGAAAAGCCATCACAAAAGAATTATCTTTGTTTAAAATTGCAATTTTCGAAATTGCTAGGAAAAAACCTCCCCATCTGTTAAATCAGACAGTTAAATTGTGATGTGATGCTGTGTGAGGGCACTTGGTTAGCTGATCATTCTTCCTTTACAATGTAGGGCCACTCCACATGTTGTTTAAAAATTGTATCTTGCTCATTCTACATATCCATGCAAACGCACACACAGACATACACATATCATTTTTGAAAGTCCTCAAATGCAATCATTTTTGCTGGTCAGAATTAGAGACTTAATTAGCATTGGTCCGAGCCAGAGAGTAGCCACAGTGAATGATTATAGTTGAATTATGCCACCTGAGATTTGATCAAACCTTGACTGAAGCGTCTGTCTTGTAAAAATGTGCATTCCTGGAAATGTACAGACACGCAGAGTTGATGCTTGTGTTCCCTGGCAGTGTGTGAGCTGTCATATATGTGAACTTGCTATCCTTGTGAAATATTGACTCTAATCGTCAAGCTAATCACTTTTCATCACTTTCAAAAAAAAAAACAAAACAACAAACTGACTGGCCAGACCTTTTCTGGAATATGTTGGAAGCAGGCAAGTTAGGTTATGAGCACAAGAGGCAGTTCCTATTATTTCTAAATGCTTAGAAGTATGCATTCTGTCCCTTTTTTCGTTTCATTGGTACAATACAAACATGCTATATTAGCCAGAGCTCTGCAGCTGCTGGCTGGTCCTCAGCCTCAAGATGCAAACACACTTGCTCGCCTTGTGATTCTTTATCACTGGAAGTAAGAATGCGTGATGTGGCCCCATAAGAATTTCTGTTCCTTAATACACCCATTTGTTTTCTTCCTTTGTGAAGTTTTAAAACTGTTGTTCCCTTGTCAAGCGTGGCAGACTGAATCCCTTTGGCAATTTCAGCAGGATGCGCCATAGCCACTGTGTGGACGAAGGGAGTGGCCAATTGCACAACCATTATGGTGTGATATGAGAAAATTGAAAATTTTGCAGCTGGCAGCACGTAATCCCTGCCTCCCTCCCACTTCTTTGGCTCCATCCTGCTTAAATCCATTCGCATAACTCTGGATTTTGAGTTATGCTCTATGCGTGTACAAGCATGATATGCTGAACTGTCTGACTATTTCATCCCCTACTGCCTAGTTAGAAAGAAGGAAAAAAAAATAAAATTGCTTTTTCAAGTATTTCCATGACGCTTGCTTATGGCATATCAAGTAGAACTGCTTCTCTGAATCACCCAGGCACAGGCAGAGTAAGATGACAAGAGATACAAGGTTTGTAAGAGAAGGCTGGAATAACAGCTCAAAGGAAAGGCTCAGCTGGGAAAAAAACCAAGGACGTGGTGACTCAGTATTGCTAAATGGAAAGAAAACAGAGGAAGGAAAAAGAGATTGATAATCATATACATTTCTGATGGGGGAAATTAAATAAATGCTATAAATACAGAAACTAGAAATTATAACTTTTTGCACTGAGTATATAAAATAACATTTGTTCACCAAAACTAACATTTGCTGAAGGCATTTCCGTTTCTTTGGCCTTGTAACACAAAAGTCAGCAAATTCAAACAGTCCTTTAATGGTAGGTAATCTATTCACACATCTCTTATTTCTGATTTACTTGAGAAATGATGTATGGCTGATGTCTGAATGCACAAATGCCAAGGTTTGAAGGCAGAAATGTCAGTGCTTGAATTAATAGGAACTGTCAGACATCACACGGCGAAGCAGAAACATTCTGTGAAAAGTAGCACAGTAGTATGTGCAAAAATGGCTGTCAATTCACTTTCATTTCTGACAACTGGAGTAATTTTTCATATCGTAATTCCAGAAGTTTCTCTCCTGTCTTAGCAAATGATGGTGACGCAGTCTTTATTTTGACTGCACTTTACAATAGCTTATTAAGACATGCATTGGAAAAACAAAGAAAGGAACAGGCATTAAAAACATACCACATAACAAACTGCCTTCCAAAAACAACTGTAATGTTTGTCACTTCACGAATTCTGCTAGTTTCAAGTGCAACCTGACACGGCTGATGCCATTTCAGTTCTGTGGGATTAAGGGTCAAGATGAAGATCCTGACGTGTGCCTTGTGCAGATTAGGAACTCTGCAGATCCTGTACGTGCCATACGAAGTACAGGTTGTTGCTGAAATGCAGATTTGCACTGTTTCCAGGTTCTTTAGCAGAAGACACATAGGTGGCAGTACTTTCTAGATCCATCCTCCTTTGCTACACCTTCATTCTGAGGCAATATACAATTGTCTCTATAATCTAATCCATTCCCTTCTTCCCCTGCCCCAGCTGCTTGTGCTCAGGCGTTTCTGTCCCCTTTAACAGCCAAGCATTCACACTGGGCCACATCCTCCACTGGCTGTCACGCAGCCCTCTGTGAGAGACACGGTTACACATGGAGTGTCCTGTCCACAGTTCTGTTCCAAAACCTTACAAGCAAACGTTCTTCAACCTAAGCAAAGGAAGGAGTAACCACTGTGTGCACCAAACATGTCCTAATGGTACTGGGAACAGGCTGTTAGACACGGTCCCTGTCTAGGCAGCTCTCTAAACGCTTATCTGAAAATACTCTCATGTTTCACTTCTGAGAAGAAGTAAAGTTTACCAGAACTTTTTCTTGTGAAAGGTTTTTTATTCCCTGAAAAAGTCTAAGTAAGTATTTTCCATGTCTAATTAGGTACATCTACAAAAACTTGATGAGCAAGTATGTGTTCAAAAAGAAGTAGAGCAAGTATGGATTCGAAAAGAAGTAGAGCAAATTCTGCTTTGTAAGAAGGAACAGCAATTAAGAACACACAAAACGTATCCAGAAGGACCACACATCCGATGGCTGTGACACTGTGATCATCTGGAACCGCCACTTCAGATCGTGCAAAGCATGGCCAATGTTTACCAGAGGAGAACCGCGGTACTACTTGAAATCACTAGTAGCGACTAAAATGAGGACAAAAGTGTGCAGAGAAATTTTAAGTGAAAAATCACCTTAGGAAGTGAAGCTTCAGGCTGCCCAGACTCTTTAGCTGAAGGAGAACCTAAGTGGTCAGAGGAGTTCAGGCTTGACTGGGAGCTGGAGCAGCACACTGCGGACAGGCAGGACGGCCACTCTTCAAGCTCTGGCTCTGCTGCCACAGGGTTTTTTTCCCCCAGTGACACAAACAATCGCACGCCCCTCTCCCTTTAAATGCCTCCGTTCCACAGTTCTAGCTATCGAACCACTTTTACAGAGAAACGTGCTGCTCTTCTTCCTCTTACATCATGCTTTCAATACAGTTCCCGAGCTCCCAGTTCAGCAAGCACAGAGAGAGCCTCAAATACCCACGAACTCCACGCAAAAACACCCGCAGCATGTTTGCACGAGCAGCTTCGAGCCCGGCACCGCTCTGGCGAGCAGGAAGGGACGTCGTCGCGACCTCGAAGAGGCGCTGCCGGGCGGCAGAGCCCTTCCGCGGGAGGCTGCGCGCCAGCTGCGGGTCCGCGGAGCTCGGGGAGAGGCTGCCCGGCTCCCTCGCCGCTCAGCCCTGCGAGGAGCTCGGGGAGCAGCCCCAAACGCGCCCCCCTCCCGGCTCCCCGCGGAGCGTCACTCACCGGAGAGAACGGGCTCGCGGCAGCAGCTCAGCGCCAGCCCGGAGAAGGCCAGGACGGCGGCGAGGGCGGGAGGCTCCATAGGCAGCGGCCGCCGGGCCGCACCGCGCTCGCAGGCGGCAGCCCCGGCTCTCCGGGGGTGGCAGACGGCCGGGAAGAGCGCAAAGTGCGGGAAGCGGAGGCCCTACAGCATGGGTCCTGTAAGTGCGCCCCGGCGAGGTGCCGAGTGGCAGATGAGGGATCCTATTACCAGCCATGTGACAGGAAAGGATAGAGACCGACATCCCAACCTGCTGCAGCGCGGGACCGCAGAACTGCCGCTTCCACTTCTGACACCGACAGGTTCGGGCTGACGGCGTTCGCCCCGGGGCAGCGCTTTGGCCCCGCGGAGCCCTCCTCGCAGGCCGGGACGCCTCGCCACACACACACACACACGCACACACACACACACATACACATACACACAAAAACAAACACAGAAACTCCTCCATCCCAGCAGCGACCCAAGTCTCGCTCTCGTCACTCCCCTCGTACCCAGTGTCCCGCTGCGGCCGCGGAAGAGGTCGGGCAAGAGCCCGTCAGCCCCGTGGCCTAGCGCGGCCGGCCGCTGCCCCTGCCCCGCGCACGCCCTCCGCCCGCCGGGTTCCCCTGGGGGTGTCAGAGCCCACGGGAGTGCGCAGGTGCAGCCCCGCTCTCCTCTCCCGCAGCCGCGAAGGCACGGACGGACACGGCACAGGAACAGAACGCTGCAAACTCTCTGAGGGACTCGGGCACGAGCGGCTCCGCGGGCGGCGAGGTGCCAGCGCCGCACGCTGCGATTTGGGGCGTCGTTCTAAGAGTGAAAAGGCACCTCCCGCCCGACAGAAGTGACCGGGCGGCGGAGCCACGCCGAGGGAGCGCTGGCAGAAAGCAGCGCGGGCGCTGAGCCCCCCGTGTCCCCCGTAGGCCGCGTCCCGAGGCGGGCGGAGCTGCGGCCGCCGTCCCGGCCCCGGGTCGCGGGGAGAGGCACAGGGCCGGGCACGCAGCGCCCGCCACGCCCGGAGACCCGAGGGCGGGCACGGACACGGACACGGACACGGGGACGGGGACGGGGACGTGAGGGGACACCCACGCCTACAGCGCAACGCACACCCAGCGCGACAAACACAAACACAGCAGCCAACAGGCTCCGGAACCGAAAGAGAAGGAGCAGCGTTGCTTTCTGAGAAAGCACATGCAGAAAGATAGGGTTTGTGGTTTGTTTTGGTTTTGTTTTTTTTTTAAATCTACCTGAAGATACCAAAGGACAAAGCGTCAAGGTGATAATGTCAAGCTGTTGTCTAAACTTCTGCAAAGTCTTATTGCCTGGCCTGTGAGATGTTCTGGCAATGGCAGTACAGCTTTGCTAAGAAACAACCAACAGAAAACCCCCCCATGCTAACAGCAAAAAACACAGAGAAAGTTGCTATGTCGAGAACAGAAAGAGAACAAAGGTCCTTGTAGCCCCTTTACACCATTGCTGTGTAATCAAATAGCAACCCATACAGGGAGAGAACAATTTGCTATTCTGAAAGGAGAAGAAACAAAATACAGTTTGTAGGCCTTACCTATTGTATCAATACACAGTATGAATGCATCTCACTTTCAGCATACAGAAACCTCCCATCATATAAAGCTGTAAGGTTGATTTTGAGGGGGAAAATATGCTTACATTTGGCATTCGTGACACATATAAAAAGGACTCCATATAGCAGCATGGCTTTACACATAAATTTTAATACCACAGCATAATATGCCACATTCTTATTTCTTTGAGCTGAATTCCTAGTGAATGTAGCATCTTTAAGCTGATGAAATACTGGAAAACAATAGCAGTGTTCTGTTAGCTTGGTGGTGTGCTTTTTTTTTTTTTGATGATAAATTCAGAAGTATTTAGTTCTTCCTCACACATACAGTCTTCTTTCCAAGGACTGTAACCCCTTTGTATTTCCATTCACTCAATTTCGATTCCATTTTATCAGACATTCTGTTCCTTGCGGTCACTGGAAGAGAGAAGGCTTAAAAATTGGTAACAGTTGATAACAAAGTTCAGAAAATCAGCCATATCTCCATTTCAATCTGCCAGTATTCCTAGGCAGAACCATTTTCATTTGCTCTGCTGCCCTCTTTCTCCACCAGTCAGTTGCACACACAGTTTGATAAGCATTTATAGATCAGTTGCACTTTGTTTTACCTGTAGTACACTGGCAGTTTGTTGCCAGTGGTCATTATTAAATTATTATTAAAAAGGTCATAACAGTTGCTATTTCTTTAGGAGGTTCATCTGTGTTTTCAGTTCAGTTAAGGCTTACCTCTGTTTTCTGCATAAATAAGCCAGACGTGCCAGGATTGCAAGACCGACTACTCCAAACACACTGCCAATAAGAATTACTTGTTTGATAGCTGAAAAACAGAGACCGACCACAAAAAAAAACATGAAGACTTTGATACACATTTCTTCATCTCTGTCTGAATGCAGTCATGTGACAATTTTTGAAATTGTACGTATTGTGTTAAATTTTCTCTTTATTTGTGGAACAAACCGCGTCCCTTGGCAGTGGGACTGGACTAAATGATGTCCAGGGGTCCCTTCCAACCCTTTACCCTTTCAGATTCTCTGAAACTGGTGAAGATTAGGAACTCACAGAACTATTACATTTGGCTGTTAGAGCAGGTGGCTGCAAAAGCTTTGTAACACAGAGGGTGGCTAGTGGTTAATATGTAGTCAACATTGTGAGTGTGCAGTATTGATGTAGAACTGTCAATCCCAACAACTGAATTTTTTTTCAATCCTTATTCCATACAGTTTGATTACTTTAAAAACGACCCCTGTTTTGTCATTAAATTTTGAAACCGCCTTTGCTGCTTAATAATCTACGTAGAAGAGAGCAGAAGTGACTGTTCTGATGTGGGTACATTGAACTGCATCAGAGAGTTTGAACACACTACAACACGAAAAGTCTCAACTTGATTCTGTGACTGCCTAATAAGGGCACCTGAAAGAGAGAAAGAAACCAGATAGGAAACAAATTTTTGAATAAAAGTTCTCATTTTGTTTTCTTACTCAACTAAATAGTGGCACATTACCATGACACATGAGAATATTCATAAAAGTTAGGAGATGCAGCATCAGCATGGAGTGAACTGTCTGGGAGCAACAATGATTCCTGCATTTTGTATTTGAGCCCTAATCCATCGGGGCTCATATTTACCAGCCCTGCCTTCCATGGCTTTGTCACACCTGCAGCAAGAGCTGCCCAAACCACAGCCTAGCACACAGTGATGGCAGAGTGACGTAGCAGACACTTCTGTGAGCCTAGAACAGATTATTCAGCCGTTAATTTGGTTTACAGTGAAGTTTAAGGAAAGAATTAAACTGTTTCACAAGCACTGGTCTGCCATCCAGTAATTTCTGAACAAGGCCCAAGACCTAATGTTTGCCTTGCACATCCTTCACAGGGGGTACCCAGTCTCTGCCAGGTGATGAGAGCCCACCATTCTGGGTGGGTTCAGTAGTTAGTCCAGTAGTGATTTGCCTCGGTTGTGAAATCTTTGTGTTTAGAAAAAGCACAGAAGACTAATGAGATTTCTGACAGCTGTTCAAAATGAGCTGTATTTACACAGAGCCTGGGCCTGGAAAAGGAAATCTAAAAGTGAGTAGAGGAGGGGGAGGAAAAGAGAAAATAGCCTAAAAGACAAACAAAACTGGATTGTCCTTACTATCACCAAATTATTGTCTGTCTCAAAAAGACTGTATATACATGTATTGCTAATATCTTATGGTTTTTAGCTGGATGTTACATCTGATTTTACTAGAATCTCCTTGTTGCTTTTGCTGGATGGCTTCTTTGTTCTTCCTCTTTGTGATATTCCATGAGGAGAGGTTGCTGTGGTACTGGCAAGACTTGCAGTGGGATTGTAATTAGAAGCATAGCAAAATAATTATTAGCAGAGGATTTCCATGGAAACTTTAGTCCAAGGAAGCAAAACTCAAAAACAACAATATGCAGGCCCAACAACATAATTTGTATTTGAAGTTTCAAAATACCAAAATGGATTTTGTAAAGTAACTGGCATTACATTTTCTTGTTTCTATCTCTTTTCCTATCCAATTTTCCTAGTTCTCATGGCCTTATTTTAACTGTTCTATCTTGAAAAATGGAAGCATGTAGCAACAAAAACCTCGGTGATTTGCAAGACAGAGCTTGAATCTGATGTGCCACAAAACTGCAGCAAGCATCATGAACACAGCACTGTAAAGAAGTACACCTGTAAGCTTGGGATAACAGAGGGCTGGGCCCTGTGCTCTTGGCCAGAATGGAAGAAATAATTTGAGAAAGTGTGTGTTTAATAGTTCACTCTCAAAGCAAAAATGTGACTGCTGATCACAGGGGCTATGTCAGTGGTCACCCATTCAGGCGCCCAGAAATTGGGAAGGGCCGCCCATTAATTTTGTCAGCATTTTCCTGGTGTCAGGAAGGTCTTTGCCACAGGACTTGATAAAATGGATGTTGGTGAAGCAGCAGCATGCTGCTGTGTAAAGAGAAAAACAATAAAGAAAACTGACCTCATGAACAACAGATTTTGACAACACAAGGACCTTTTCTGTACTGGAGAAGAGAAGGCTTAGGGGTTGGAGAATAGAGAAAATAGCCAAAAAGAGAAATAACAGAAAACTGGCACTGGATTTCAACTACATCTTGGACCAGAGGCAGAAATGTATGTACTGGAAAGCAGGTAATAGCTGTCCATGCTATAAAAATACGAGAAGTTTAGATAGAAGTGAAAGAAACTTTGAACTGTATTGCCTCTCTTCTCTATAGAGACCTGGACCTCTCAATAAAACAGCCTCCTCACACAAACACTGATATCTAGCAGAATACCTTATGGAAGAAGGAGGGACAAGGCTAGATATAAATGCCATTATTAGGGCATAGCAGTAAGAAAAAAAGAATGGAGAAACTTGTATTTTATATTGTGTTGATCAGTTGTTGGTATTGTCAGCATCCTGTTGCTATGGTCAGCACTGCCATACTCCAGCTTCCTGAGGCTAATAAAAACCATCATTTTTGGTTCACATTGCAAATGAACTAGAACCCCAAATATCAAACAGTAAGGAGGGGAAGGTCTTTGTTGCAGTCAGATCAAAAAAAATTCTTTCACACCTTGTTTTTCTTCGTCATCTTTCAGGAAAGCGTTGGAAGACATTGTGGGTTTTGTTTGCTTATCCCCAAAGCCACGTCATGTCTCCATCATTCTGAATGCAGTCAATCACTGCGTATCTTCCAGCTCCCTTCCTCTGATCTCACAGGGCTGCCTTTCTGCCCCCCTTTTGCTAGTGTAAATGTCAGCATCTGTTTTGCTTATTGAGACTGACTGGCTCTTATCCAGTATGAATGTGGTCGATGGCAGCAATGGAAAAATATTCTTAGCTTTCAGCTTGGCAGAATGTTTTGCCACTGCCTTTTTAAGATCCGGCCTTTGCAAATTTGTCTGCTGCCCAAACTCACTGCAGTTCATCTTACCAATATCACTAAATGTTCAGAACTGTGTTGGGAATGTACAAGCAATTGGTACAGGCCAGCAGAGGCTGCTGAAATGTGTCAGCATGGCAGGAATTCATTGCTGATGTGAAGTGCACTTTCCACATTTCTTTGGAAGGGTCTTAGAATGGAGAGTCTGTTAGTAAGAATTATTTGATGAGTGCTTTTGGGAACTATTAACTCAGCATTAAAAGTGCTTCAACATGCCATCTGGCCTTGCATTACCCTGGTGCTTTGAAATATTGCCATCTTGAGGACATTTGGAGTGTATGTGGTGAATGAATAAAAAGAAAATTTTGGGCCATTTTCTGTAAATCATAGAGACTGCCTAACTGCTACTAAATCCAACAATCCCAGGCTAATTGATAATCTATTAGTAGTAACACAAGAGAGTTAATAAATTTATGTTATTTATACTAAATACTATTGCATCATTCACAATAGTTTCACTGCTATAGAATAATAGAATTATGTTTTGAGATAACATAATCTTTTAGAAGAAAAGAGTGAAAGTGTTCAACAAGTGTGGGCTGTGTCTGCACTTGAATCACAGAATGGTGGAACAGCTGAGGTGGGATGGGACCTCTGGAGGTCATTTTGTCCCCTGTTCAAGGAGGACCACCCAGAGTCAGTGGCCCAGGCCCATGACCTGACAACTTCCGAATATCTCCAGGGAGGGAGACTCTGTAACTTCTCTGGGCAAGCTGTGCCAATGTTCAGTCATAATCACAATAAAAAAGGGGTTTCTGATGTTCAGAGGGAAGCTCCTGTGTTTCAGAGCATGCCTATGGCCTCTGCTCTTGTCCCTGGGCACCACTGAAAAAAGCCTGGCTCCATTCTCTTTTTGCCCACCCTTCAGGTACCTGTACCCATTGATAAAACAAAAGCTTTTAACCCCCCACCAAAATGCACAAAACCACCATAAGTCACCTGTTATTTAGATTTGAATAATAATCTTTCTGGAAATTCAGACATCTCATGTCCGATGTGTTCCCAAGTAAGAGAAGTTGCTTTTGTCAAGGGCCATTATGTTACACTGAGATTGCCCTGTCCTTGGTAATGATTTTTTAGTGACAATATGTAATATTGTCTAAAAGGCAACAGACCTGTTGCTGGTCTGCAATGGGGTGTGTCTCCTGACCAGGCTCCTGACACTTGGCAGGTTCTTTGCTGTGACCCAGTGAGTTCATAGCCCGGGTTGCAGGTGAAACTGATGGTTGAGCCCAGCAGGTAATTAGTTCCGTTCTTGCTTCCGTTGGTTGGATGATCCAGCCAGCCACAAGAGATCACTAATAAAAGAGACATATCTGGTTAGAGTATTTAGGATTTGGACCAGCAAATCTCCATTACAATGACCAAAACGGCATTTTAGTGGCAACTCATGGAAAAACAAAGATTTTTAGGCTATCTGAAAGACAATACTTCCTGCTAAGTTTTAAAATTATTTTTAAGTCCAAGAAAGACAGGTTAATGCATATAAAATGAAGATGAAGTTTCTACGCTGTGGTGCTGTAGTGGAAGAAATGGAAAGAAATTTATTTTGAGTTTGCCCAAGTATTCTATCAGTACAGAGTTCTCCTGGTACAAGGATGACTCCCCACTATAAGAGTATTTATAGGTGCAGGAACCTACAGCTGAGCAAAGCCTCCTCAAACAGTCTTAACTCTTTAGATGCCCTGTAGAAATAACTGTAGTGATGCTCCCTATGGGCCGTTCACTTAAGAGTTGGACTTGATGATCCCAGCGTGTCCCTTCCAACTCAGAATATCCTGTGAGCCTGTAATGATGTTTCCTGGAATGTTGCATCACCTGGCTTTAGGTGTTCTACCAGCAGCTTGTGATTCTGATGGGAAAGTCTTGTGGAACTTCCCACTTGAAGGCTTCTTGTTGTCAGGACATCGAATCTGCAGAATGGGTCAGAGTCACAGAGTGAGACCATCTCTTCTACCAGGGGGTCAGCAGGGTCTTCATCAGGGGAGAACACGGGCAGAAAGGAAGCGTTGTGCTTTTCCCCGTAAAAGAAACTGTTCAGTAAGAACTCTGTGTCGTAAGTAAAGAGAGAAGTTCCATTTTCAATAGCCCCTTGGGAGACAGAGAAAGAAAGAGAGATTCACATGTAACATTGCCAACATACACCACCTTCTGCTACTAATCCAAGTGTTTATTTACAGAAATGTGGTCAGAGCTGGAAGGGATACAGGAAGCCCTACAGCATCCTTCCAGCTCAAGATTATTTTCCTTTTCATATGCAGCATCTTAACTTAGCACCAGAGTTGGTGTCCATTTCACCTGCTGTTTGACCATTTTCTTAAAATTAGATCCAAATAATTGTGTAGCTATGATTTTCCATAAACATGGTTTTATATGCCTCCTAGCAAAATGGTGACAACAGACAGAGCTACCTAAAGCAAGCACTACAAGCAAGACAGATCCTGAGACTATGTGTCCCTAAATTCATCATATCTGCCATGGCCCTGCTCTTTGTTTTCACTCTGTTATATCAGAAGCTTGCTGAGGCTGAAGCAGTGAGACTTTTCAGTATGATCTGAACTCTGGAGGTTACACTGTGCTCAATACAGAGATCACCTGGTAGCCAGAGAGTGTTTTGCATTATGTTTCTGGCCCGTCTCCTAACCTGATGTCAGAAGGAATGCTGACCAATCTAATGCTGCAGGTTAGATAGAGCAGCCCAATCACTCATTAAATGATAGGAGCCATTCTTTTACACACATCCCCCCACACCCTCTATTTTAAAGGGACAATTACTAAACTGTGATTTAATAAATGATTTTTTAAATTGTCAGCATGGTACATGATGAAAACATCGCTGATATTCTGGGAAAAGATAGCTGGCCTTGGCTTTTGCTGTACTTCTGTAACACTGTAGTCTGCTGATGCTATGTTCAGCTGACCACAGTAGATGGTATTCTGAAAGTGTAAGCTGTGAAATACGAGGTCTGACTCTTGATGGAACAAAGTGCTGAACACTCCATCATGGTTCTGTTTTCACTCCCCACTTGGCTAGGGGAGGGCATATTTCTCTTACTCCCTTCTCTTCCCCCCCAGTACTGGTTGCTTGGCATAGACTTCATTTCCTATTCCTTAAATCACGAGCTGTTTTGAATTTGTAAAGAAAATGTAATAATAGACCAGAGAAATGACTTACAGTTAGCTCCAAACTCAAAGACCTGCTGGGGACTTGCATGAACTGACATGGTGGTTTTATTCTTGAAGGTGTAGTCATCCTCTGGATTGTCATTCATTACCCCAAAGAGACCCTGTGTGTGATTCATAAACTTCTCTGGGAGCAGAATTGTCAGGGTCAGAAATCCTCCACTCCCCTTTATTTCCACTCCAGACCCAGAAGAGAACATCACTGTGATGTTCTGATCAGGTGTAGAATAGAGATAGAGACCTATAACAACGAGAGGAAGAGGACAAAATAGCACATTATCCGTAGTGAAACATTCGTTGTGCTTTAGCATCAGTCAAAATCATCGTCACCGTTTTTCATAAAGCTTTTCCTCCCTTCCACTCTGAGCTGCACTCTGAGAAGCATTTCAAGGGAAGCCACACCTTTATATTTCACTGTATTTCATTTTATTTGGTAGGCTTCATTGCTTTAGATGCATTAAGCTCAAAGCAGAATGTAGAGTACAGAGTTTTTAATTCCATTCATTGTCCACAGGATGAGAAGGAAAACCATAGCTCTACAAACCATTGAAAGAGGATGTAGAAGACATGGACATTGAAGCCACCTGTTAAAACACTTCACAAAAGGATGCTGAGAAGAGAGCTGAAATGCATGCATCTAGAGGTATTTTTAACTATACACGGGCTCCATCAGAATATAATTGCTTACAAGGCTGATATTTGTAACTAACCTTTCAAATCCATCCAGCTTTGTTCAGAGAAGCTGAGAACCCTCTGGTTCAAGAGGACCTCCAGATTCAAATCCTCAGAGTAGCGTACTTCAATCACATCAGAGTTGTTCTCCTTCATGGCCACCGCAGACAAGCCTGTCCCCTGAGCCCCAGTTCCTTCCAAATAAAAAACACCAACAATGCTATCAAAATTCTGGCTATCAGCTGGCAGCTGTGCCTATTGACTGATTTCTAGAAATGGCCTTATGTTTCCTTATTGATGAGAATGGGCATGGAGAGAAATGAGAATTTTTTTGGAGCTCTTTAACACAGCAGAAAACCTTACACTTCCATTACTCACACCCAATAAAACCAGCAATTAAACTTTGATTGGGAAGTTTTTCCTGAAGATGTTGTCTGCTTTCTGATTATCTTCAGAATGGTGACCCTTCACAAATGGCCAAAAATGAAGACTAGAGACGATAGGAGGATTGCTGCAAAGTGCAAATCAAGCAAGTTCAGAAGCTAATTTTTGTTATCACTCTTCCATCACTCTTCCTCTCTTACTGACTTACCATTGGGAAAACGTGCCTGCTGTGTCCTCCCCTGCACTCTCAGGGATGTGAGATCAGACTCTACCAACGTGTATTCTCCTAGGCCATTGAAGGTGAAGTTCAGACCATCAAATGTGAGGAAATGAGGATCCCCAAAAGAAGATGCTATTTTTAAAAGCAAAAAAAAGAACTAAGAACAAGCAAAAATCACAACCTATTACTCCTCAAGTTCATGAGAAAGGAAAGAGGCTAGAAGCCTGCACCACATGCAGTATATGTGGAGCTTTGGACATGAATACAGGGCTATTGCCCTATCTTTGCATCCATATCCTTTGCACCCTTATCCCCTTTTGCATTTCCAACTTCCATGTAAATCACTCCAAACTGCTTCTAATTTATCTCCTTTTGTGTCCTTTAATGTGTATAGTAACTAATACAATGCACCTTGCCATCGAACTCCCTAAAGTTGTATTTTCACAAATTCGTATTCAACTCTGCTTTTGCCAATACTTTTGATGGGGTTTCTTTAAGCAGCCAAACCACTCATTTGTGACCCCCAACTACCTCATCCAATGGCCTCTACAGTTTTCTCCTTTTTTCCTGATGCAAACTGCTGCCTCTTTGCATTCTTTTATGGGAAGCCAAGTCCTGCTGGACACCTCAGCACCTCAGCAGCATAGAGGGCAAAACATGTGGGAGCAACAGAGATGTGGGAAGACTTGAAGACTGAGTTAAAAGCAAGCGAGAGTAAAACAGACACACTGTAAACTGTAAAACTTTCTTATTTGATACGAATATTTCTCATCATGATAGCTTTTCTAGCTACTTCCTAGCTGTCATCAACCATCTCTAACCACCTTTTTTTCTGAAAAAGTGCACGCTGATGATATAAAGTCGTGGACACTGACTACTATGCTTTGGCTATTTAGGTTCTAGGGATGAACGAGATGCTCAGCAGCAGAAAATCTTGCAGCACAATTAAAAAACACCTACAGATTTTGTAAGTGACAGATCAATAGAAACCTTCCATGGAATTTTTCCACAGGACATTGTACCCCCCCCACTGTCAACACATATGTGCACATATACAAACATTCTAAAAGCCAACACGGTATCAAAAATCTGTACTCCATGAGGAAATCCTGAAGCCCTTACCAGCTCGGGGCGGGCGGTACGTCCTGCAGTCACTAGAGGGCCGCCTTTTCATGTAGAAGTCGCAATTATCAGACCACAGGCAGCAGTAGTAGAAGCTGATAACATCATAAAGCCAGTGGGAAAAGCCGGGTATCCGGGGAGGCTTCAGGAACGGCGGTGAACCCCAGTCGTGTCCTCGATCAGGTGTGCTGCCTCCGGTGGAGTCGTGCGTGAGGATTTGGGTTCCCGTGGAGTCGTAGCAGCACTGCTGTCCGGCCCCGTACTGGGGACTGATTGAGAAAAGCAGCAACAAAGTCATCGTTTAGCTCTGTGAGGCCCATTTCTATTTAGGGGTTACTTATGGCCTTTTTATGGATGCAGCTAAATATTTTGGTTGCCAAGCTTTATCTGATGTCCAGTTAGACTTCACCCCTGACTTCTGCGATGCTGCTGTCTCTGAGGTGAAAGGATTAATCAAAAAATGCAGTTTAAAAAGTTTTCTTTACCTGGCTTGAATGGCTCTTACACAATGCACAGCACCAGGGTGATAAGTACACACACTCCCCTTTTCAATGTCACAGCCATAATCTGTCTGAAAAAGATCAATATTCACACTTAATGGGGTTCTTTCCTCATTGTCCTTTCTATTCTTACATCCTGTCCCTACCCTTTGTATCTGACACATGTGTAAAGTTGACATGAACTGGTTGAGGTTCTGTGTTGAATAGCATGGAATTATAGGAAAAACGGTGAATTTAATACTGAAGTGTCTGAAGCAGCATGTCTAACCTGAGCATTTTGCAGTCTGCTACAACAGACCTTGAAGAACAAATGCAGCCAGATGGGGATTCAACTATAAGTGTACAACAGACACAACAGAGTAACTGTTTGTCCTATGTTCTTAGACAGAGGCAGTAGATCTACTTTTTTTCTTCACAAGCTTTTGACTGTACACATCATGTTTGGAGCTTCATAACCAGAATAGTAACAAGGTTTACTTAACCTTTTTTTTTAAAATATGCACAAACACATGCCACCATTTGGTATCATAAATAGGAGAGGAAGTCGCTCTCATCTGGTCCTCAGATCAGCAGCGTAAGTGAAAGTGTAGACTAAATGGCAATTGATTTCTTAGCTTTTGTCAGTTCCTTGATAACAGTGAAGCTGAGAAGCAGGAAGGAAGCAGGATAAAGGAAATAATGGATTACAGCTCTGGGCTTGAGCTCTGAAGTGCAAAGCAGAAGGGTTTGCAGCAAAGTATGATTTACTAGGCAGAAATGTGGCCTGTTTGTTACAGCATGGGATATCACCTACAAACACAGTCTGTCAGCCTGTAGGATCTCAAAGAAGTCATCCCTGCTCCCAACTCCCCAGAGCTCACTGTCCTCTCTGAGTGCTTTCAGTCTACCTTTGGAACGACTGTCTTAATTCCCTGTTGGAATGTAATTTCCATCTCCCATCCTATAGGCACTTTTACCCCTACTACCTGGATAAGCTGTATTTACCTCTGCCATTTGATATGCTACTTGTGCAAATCTAAATAGAACTTAATTTCCCTGTAACGATGTTTAGAGAGGGAACACAGGTGCGTGTGGAGTTTGGCACTCTTTTAATCTTCCACTTGGAATTGTAATAAGCCAGAGGGATCAACTAATAACTTACATGGAACCTGCCAGTGTCAGCTCTTGCCTGTGCCAAAGTGCAAGGGCAGTCTATAATTTCTTCCAAGAAGTTTGGAAGCGACTTTTCCTTTCTGTCCCATTCTAGACATTTTGCAGTTGCCCATGCATTTGGGTCATTTCTGAAGTCTTCCTCAAGGTGCCAAGCCAATGCATGCTCTGAGCTCCAGAATGATGGAATGTTGCTGGAAAAAAAAAAAAGAAACAAAAAATAGATCTGATAGCTGAACAAGCACTATTTTGCCAGTAACACTGTGGCTTAATTGCTAATTATAACTAAGAAGCATCTTTTGACTTGCAAGTTATTTCATTGCAAAGCCCACTGCTTTCTTCTTCCCTCAAAAAGTTACGGCAAATCAAAATTTTCCAAATTCAGGAGGTGATAGGACAGCATGCAGCAAGTATGCAATAATCAGAATACATTTTAGTAATCATGATTCTGGCTTACATGGATCCTTTTAGAGGCAGGTTTTCTATTCACACCTTTTGACATTGGAGTTTCATTTAGGCCAGAATGGAGAATATCTGGATTCTTTAACAAAACATAACACTGCACCCCCAGTACTGTCGGGGCTAATGGCAACAGATGGGGACAAAGCATTCAGAACCCTTGAAATGTTCCAAAGCCACTCAGCTTTTCCCCCCATGACAAAATGTCATATACAAAGTGCAATAAAAAACTCTCTAGAAGGAGAAAAGTTTACCCTTCTCTGGGTGGCGACTCCTAAATGCCAAAAAAGGTTCTGACATATTAGCAATATGTTGTAACACTGAAGAGGTGGCATTTATATATTCAGAGAGTCTACGCCATCTACATCAAAAACTGCACTCGTGGAAGAATTATAAAGGAATATCTATGGAGCACTTAGGTAGTTCACCAAAAATCATGGGGAGATATGCAATGAAATAAAAGGAAATGGGCATAAAACTTGTAGGAATGCAAAAGATTGCATACCTACAAAAAATAGAAAAACAATTAAATACAGTGGCTGCAGTGACAGAAGTTCCACAATTAGACACTCCTCCACAGCTGTGACAAAACAAAAGACTCAGCAGGTCCTAGTCTGGTGAGAGTTCTGGGTTTGGCTGGGGTAGTTTTCTTCAGAGCAGCCCGTACGGTGCCACGTTTCAGATTTGTGACCAGAACAGTGCTGATAACACACCAGTGTTGTGGCTGCTGCCCAGCAGTGCTGGCACGGTGTCAGGGTCTTCTCTGTTCCTCATGCTGGGCCCCAGGGAGAAGGACACAGCCATGGCAGCCAACCCAAACTGACCAAAGGGACAGTCCATGCCCTAGACCATCATGTTCATTAATAAAACTGCAGGGGTGTTTTTCCAAAGCAGCCCTTACTGGGTGAATAATGCAGACTGTGCATCAGTCTGCTTCTGGCAGACTTTGTGATATTTCCTCCATGCTCCTCTGTACTTAGTAAACTATCTTTATGTCGGCCCATGAGTTTTTCTCACTTTTGACCTTCCAGTTTTCTCCCCACTTTTTCACGTGAAATGGAACCCGAGTCTCAGTTTTAAATGCCAAAGGAGACAGCAGCTTATAAGGTAGCTGCTATTATTCTTATTCTTATTCTTATTCTTATTCTTATTCTTAATGGATGTTGTGATGCACTTGCCTCTGCCCATCTGAATACGTGCTGGGTATAATCCTCAAAATTCCAAAGTCCCATGTATTGTGATTTCCTGTAGCAGGTACGGGAATGAAAGAAAATTTCCCTGTGTTGGGGGTTTCTCTTGCCAGAGTATAAAGATATTTCCATTCAGCCATCCAGTTTTCCGAGTAACTGTCACCTGTCAGACAGAGGAAGAAAATGGTTTTGGACGCTGGAAAAGAACAATTGCCACAAGATTGAAATTAGATGTCTCCACCCATGCGTGAATGAAGAGGAAAAGCTGACATCATGAGTTATTTATACTTGCAGGCCTCTTCTTGAGGCCTCAGTGAAAGCGATCACGAGCTGTGCAGAGCTCTGCACGTCAGTTACGTGTGTGATAAACTTGTGCACGGGTAGGAAGAGGGTCACTTTACCTGTTTCCTGGTATCCCCAGACTTCTATGTTGACGTGGGTTGCTGCAAGTGTCTGGTGTGTCCAGGTGAGAGTTAGGTTCCCACCAGTGTTGGGGGTGCCATAGTACTGCCATTTTGTCTCGTTTACCAAGGTGCATTTCTCTTCATCTGAAACTTTGTTGTGATGCACTGCATTGCAGAGCAGAAAAAGAGGGCTAATGACATTTTTGCTTTGCATAAAAAGTGCTGCTACATTATTTAAGAGTTAGCAGTACTTCCCCTGGGTATGTTTTCCACAGCACAGGATGCATGACATGAAAAGAATAAGCTGAAGCTGAGAGAGTGCAACCTTTCCTAATGTCTGCAGCCCTTAGATTGCAACACCACAATGCAGTTACTTGAAGAGGGGACAAAAAGGGATAAAAGCACAGACAAAGTGGGAATTGTTTTGCTCAACCTCATTTTTAAGCAGGAGTTTTTATGAGTTAATGCTGCTGCTGCTACTCAATTGCTGTGAAAGTTCATCTCTCAGAAGATGAATTAACATGAGGCCAGCAAGACTTACTTTTCTGAGGCCTGTTAAGGAAGAAGAAAACTCATCAAAAGGGAAAGGCTTATATAATCTTGCATCCATGGAGGAAGAATATAGGAAGAAGAGGGGTGCTGTAGATTTAAGTAAGTAACCTGATAACCAAGTTCCAGAGTAGGGAAACGTTAACCCATCATCTGTAGAAACGTCAAAAGGGATGAAACCAGTCTCATAAAGCAACGGGGAGATGCAGTGGGCTCTTCCATCCTTGTCAACATAGCCACTGGTTATGATTTGCTGCTTGAACCTGTAGGTGTTGAAAACACTTTTCAGTGTCCCCATAGATAGAAGGAAAATTCTGAATGTGTTTCATCAAACAGCCTTGTGTCATGAGTGGATCATTTCGAGTCTGGGGCTGTTTTGCTTGTAGCAGGGAATATAAACTGGAAAAATCTGTGCTTACTACATCAGTGTGGATTCTGCTGTGAACTGCACAAATAGACAGCAATCCACAAACCTTCAATTTCCTATTTAATTACTGGGGGAGGGAGACACGATAAATTAGCAACAAAGGGACAGGAGGAAGAGGAAGATAACGTTACGGCATTAGTAGGATTACAGGGTGGCTGACACTGACCATGATGCACAGTTATTGCAAATTTCTGATTTGTTTATTTTTTTTCCTGCTAAGTCCTATGAAGGCAATGAAAGTAATTTCATGCTGTTCTGGAATTTCCATTGCAAAGGTTAACTCAGAACTCACTGCTTGTTATTTAACCATTTCATTCCCGTTAGGGCTCTTGCCCAGGGTCCTAGGGTATAACCCCACCTGTGACTCTTCAGGACTGGTATGTGGGGACTGCATATCTACTCCAAGTATCAGAGGGAGCTGGGGCCTGCCAGGAAATAGCTCCTTTGCTTGTCTGCACTGAAATTTGCCTTGGCTATAATAATGTAACTGTGTAGGTAATTCAAAGTACACAGTTGTGTTCTACAGAATGAATGCCTCGGTCAAAGGTTTTCCAAATCAAGAATTGAAAACCTTTTCAAGGTGCTGCTATCCGTATGGGAAGGACTCCAAAATCTCACTCACTCACAAAATCTCACTTTCTGTGGAAATAATAGCAGGACATCGGGGTCATCAAAATTCAGTGTACTGTATGTATTGCACATGTGTGTGCACCTAAGTGTGACACACCCTGGCACATTTAGGATCCACAGTTTTCTCTTACAGGAAAAACATAAGGCATCCTACCTACATTTCTTTCTTGCTGTTTTCTCATTCAGATTAAGAAATAAACTCTTCTTTCCCACAAAGGGAAATGCTAAAGAAATATTGACAACCAAGTGCTCTGAAAGGAAACTCTTTTAGAAAAGTCACTGTTTTAACATGTTAAGGGAAGAATGAGCAGAGTAATGACTGTACCACACAATAACTTGACCTAAAAGAAACGACCCTGTGTAGAAATAGAGTCAACAGGTATCCTTGAGGGTGAGGGTCAGCAGAACTTCAGGATTCTAACAACTTTACAAAGTCTTCACTCTTGTATAGACTGGCAGAGGAATATAAAATCATGGCCCACCTGCATTTTACCACAGAAGAGGCATTAAGATCCGTGCTGTTAATCAAAAAGTCTTTGCCTCCCATGAGAGATCCCGAGTATGGAGAAATCTGAAGACAAAATTCTTTATAATCAGGACAGCATATCCCCAGGGACTGGCATGTCACCTGGCAGGAACAGGTACCAAGCAGCTCCCCACATCGGTTTGCGCAAGAGTCTTGAGCTCCTTGTTAAAGGAAGAAAAAACCAGTCAGGAATGTTATTGAACTCTTCTAGATGTTCTCTGAGGCAGAAGTACATCACCCAAAGGACTGCTGCAAGTAAATAAAAGAGGCTGGTTATGTTAGTTTAAGAATGTGTTTAGGTGAATGTTGTAATCACCTGCGTATTAAGGTTGCTCCATTTTGAGTAGCAAAATACACTTATTTACCTCCCAGCCACTACATCATTTCATCAATTCCATGGGTATTTCTACGTGTAATAGACAGATATATCTCCAGAGCAGCCCCTCAGTGAGTGCCACTAATGACATTTATTTTTGAGAGTAAGTCTTAAACATACCGGAATGGGGGTCCCCCACCATCAACCTTACATGGGAATCAATAGGAACGGAAGGCCAGTGCTCTTGGAAAGTTAACATCAGCAACAAAGTGGGCTCCAACACAAGGTTATTAAGAGCTACTGAAATGTCTTTGTTTTGTGCATTTCATTTGAGTCTGGCCTTAAAAAGGTAGGTGTTATGAGTCCTGGGTACACAGGTGAGTGGGCTCTTGGCTTAGGTCTGGCTGAAGTCTGGCTGAACAGGCTGAGTAATTTCTGGACATCACACGGAAAACTACTCAAATAAAACAGTGAGAAGAAGACAGACATTACAGTAACACTGCCAAGAACAGCTGGATTTCACAAACAGTTAAAGGGGAGTCAAGTGAGATGGACATGCTGCACACACAGCTGGGAGCACCGAGGACCTTTTGGGAAGTGGAATCTTGCAAGGATGACACTGCTTGGGAACTATATCAATAACACCATGCAATGCTGAAACGACCTAGGCAAGTATCAGAAATTCTAAATTTGGACGTGGGTCTTGCAAAATTGGAACCAATTATGAAAAAGTAACTAAGGGAGGATTGATTGATTGATTGTGAGGACACAAGCAA
The DNA here is from genome assembly GCA_013398855.1 of Mohoua ochrocephala. Classification (NCBI taxonomy): domain Eukaryota; kingdom Metazoa; phylum Chordata; class Aves; order Passeriformes; family Acanthizidae; genus Mohoua; species Mohoua ochrocephala. The sequence goes on along the minus strand of VZTA01006300.1, from coordinate 15,583 downwards.
AAAGAAAGGCAGGGATCAAGGTGGGTGGTGAAGAACAAGCATGGGAAAATGCAAAGAAGGGAAGTAAAAATGCTTGTTCAATATGGGAAGCTAGAAAGCTTTTCTCTGTCTTTAAAGATATTTACTGCATTCTCCAGATTGTCTGTTTACTTACAGAAGAGATACCCTGACCTGCTGGAAATTATAGAGGAAGGGATTGGAAATGACACCATGCAGGTAAAAGCATGTGTGTCTTTGCTTTAGCTTGTACCGATGGTATCAGCAATTTCTTACCAAGGTGTGTATTCTGAAGCAGAGAAATCAAAAAAAGTTTGCAGTTAAAAAGCAGCAAAATGTTTGAAAATCACTTACCTGCATTCCAAAGAGCAGTGAGGGTGGAGAGAATGAAGACAGAAACATCTAAGCCAATGAATTTCATATTTTGTCCAGATGATTCAGGATGGCTGATTGTGGTAGTCTTTGTGCTAGTCTGGGAAAAGCCTTTAATGGAAACAGGTGTCCAGAAATAAACAAGATTCTTGCTGTTCAAAGGTTTGTTGTAAATTACTGAAGCAAAACAAATTGAACTAAATGCTCCATTTCAGAGGTCATCTCCAGTCCAGGAAAAGATAGAAAGGGAGATAGTCACTGCAACTCCTTCACATGAATAGTCAAGTTTTTCTGAAAGGGGGGTAGATGTTTATTGTTTTACAAGCATTTCTGCTTCAAAGTTCAAGACTACAGGGCCATTGGCACAAGGTTCCATGCTTCAATTTTGCTGGAGGAACGAAAGCCTGTTATCACTTAGAAGAATAATAAAGAATACATGCTGACAGCACAGTTTTGTTCAGAAGATAATGAGATATTGAGGACGCATGTTCACGGCACAGTATGTGACAGCATGAGGGCTGATTTAAGTGAAGGCAGACCCCTCCTTTTCCCTCATTTTAAGGGGTTAAATTGAAAGAAACTCACCCTTTTCTATCATTTTAAGGGCTTAAATCAGGGCGTTCCCCTCCATTTCAGGGCACTCCTACCCGTGCCCCGGCACCACCTCTCTTGCGTGGGAGCAACCCTTGGATACGCGCAATTTTGGAGGTGGAATCGAAATTCCGGCAGTGGGATCCGGAAAGAGAACGGCGGCTCTTTTCCATAGGAAGGCAAACACGCAGCCCCAGCGGTGCAGGTGCAGGTGAGGGGCTGTCCTGGGGAGGAAAAGGCCCACAAGTCCTCTCTGTCCCGGCAGCTTTTTGTCCGGGAACAATCTCTGGATGTATGGAATTTTGTAGGTGGAATCTGAGCACGGGCACATGAGCAGTGACTTCAGCGACTCGCTGGTGTCACCTGGTGACTGAGAGCGCCACTGCGAATCGGGAACGAGCCCGAGTGCGGGGCTCGCAAAGGATGCGTGTGCTCGGTGACTGCAAACCATCACGCGAGCATGGGAACAAGGAACCGCAGGCTGGAGCTGGGCTCTGAAAGCAAGGAGGCTGAAACTGTTTCTTTGGATAAACCCCTATGTAGAAATTCCCTTTTTGTCTCATCACGCTGGGTCTGTGAGACCGAATCTTTGCAATCAAGAGACAATAGAGTTGGTATTCATACTTAAAAACTCCCAAATGTTGTTATCTCTCAGAGAACTGGGTCAGCACTGAGCTACTCCCGTGTGCCTGGAGTGCTTTGGGGAGGGGAAAGGTGGTGTCCCACTTCTGTCTGGAAAAATGGCAAGAAAATAAAAAGTAACTTCCCTTCTCTCTCTCTGACCCATAACCGAAGCAGTTCTGTAGGACAACATGGACATCACCCAATTTGGATGAAATATTCATATAGTTTATAAATAGCCCCCTTTCCTGCTCCTCAGTCCTTCACTGCACAGAGAGCAGATTTACTCCATCCTCTGTTCCCAACACCACCTTTCCAGCCCAAATCCCAGTTCTCACAGACACAAACTAAACAGACCTAAGCCATTGGTTCGATCATCACCTGGAATTCCCAGTTCTCCCTGTTCCTGGACTGCTCATCCAAACACTCACAGCAGTCTCACCTCAGCCCAGAGACTGTCCTCAGACTAAGCCCATCACCAGTGGTGGTGGTCCAGATCAGAAAGGGGTAGGAGCCACAGTGTTGGGGCCCTGCTGGAATTGCCTTTTCCAGCCCCAGTGTTCCTGGAGCTCCGGGCTCTTTGACTCTCTCAACTCTAACCCTAAGGGTAACCCTAACCCTTAGCCTAAGCCCTTAACCCAAACCCAATGCCATGGGTTTTCCAGCTCAGAAAGATGTAGGAGCAGCAATGCTGGGCCCCTGCCGGGATGGCCTTGGCATGCCTTTTCCAGCGCCAGTGTTCCTGGAGCTCCAGGCTCTTTGACTCTCTCAAGCCTAAGCCTAGCCCTAACCCTCGCCAAACATAATGCCTCGTGTAGGCTGGTGAGTCCTCTACTGGAAGAGAGGGAGCAGCTCATCAGGAATGCACTTCCTTCATCTCTCTTGGCTCTGGAAGGCTTTCATTATCATGCACAACCAGGATAAACAAGTGAGACTAGAAACCCTCTAAGCAAAATCCATGCTCGGGCGAGTAGAGCTTTGCAGGACCCATGCTAATCCTGCTCTACAAAGCACATTCCAAACATTTGGCACCTCCTGCATTTATAGGAATGAAGGAAGTCATGTCCCTACTGGCCTTCACCTCTTTCAGGAGTATAGATAGGCCCTACCTCTCAAAGATCTTTGTCCAGTGAGCCTGCCAGGGAATCAAGCTCATGGCTGTGTTCAGCCCTTGGAACATGTCTCTAAATAGTTTCATTCTGGCAGGATGATGTAGTGGAGCCTGGCTGTTATTCCTACCCCCTGGGTCACACAAGGTAGCAGTGATGTGATGGAAGAACTTGGGCTCTGTCACGGCAACTCATCTGTCGCTGCCCCGCTGAGATCTGCAGCAGAACTGGTGTCATTCTGTTTGGTGCAGAGGGGGAAGGTCCCACTGCTGCTCCACTGCCCACAGCAGGAGCTGTTTCTCGTTAGGAAAGCGAAATGCTTTTTTCCACACTGCCAAAGGCCATCTGTCTATTTTATTTGTTGCTGTCCACCCTGCTGAGAGCCGGCGCAGGTGTCCTTCCCTCCGTGCTACCGTAAGCAAAGCTTTGTGCTTTGCCCTCTCCTACCAGTGCCTTTGGCATGGGCAGGACGAGGTGGCTGCAGCTGTGGGAGCTGGCACCTCTGCAGATCCTGAGCAAAGCCATTCGGGTAATGTCTCTCCTTCCATGAGTATCTGAAGGCTGGTACAGGCTGACTTGGGAAGTGCTTGCCGAGAGATGCTGATCCTTCAGCAGTTCCTGTTTTCTTTGGTTCCAACAGGAGGCTGCCAAGAGAAATGGGCTCGACCAACACCTGAAGGGGCTACTTTACCAGCTCTGAAGAAGTATCCCGCCTGCTGTGCTCCCAAAGCATGGGAAGGGCTCTAATGCTCTCCTGAACCTTGCAAACACAAGCGTTGAGTTGTACTTGCGCTCTGCTCCCTACTCGCTCGCCCGTGCCTCTATGGGTGAGCAAGCGAAGAGCTGCCAGCAGGCTGCACTGACAGGCAGAGCTGTGTGCCTTCCTGCCCACGCTATCTCAGGTTTGTTTGGGCTGGGCCAGGCAGGTGTGCCCAGGGGAGCTCCGGGGCTGTACCCGAGTGGCAGATTGCAGAGAGAAAGTGCTGCATTGTTCTCTGCCTGGAGTCACCTTGCCTGAACCCGGCCCTGAAGCACGCTGGCAGAGGGGGATGCGAAGAGCTACGGTAAATGTTAAGGAGTAATTCTAACATGGATCAGGGAATATCCAACATAGCACTGAACTTCTGAAGACAGATATTTTGGGTTGCTGTTCCCAGCACTGCAGAAGAGCAGTTTGTGTAGCTGCCGTGTCTGGTTGAGCCCGTTGCTGTGGGCAGAGCAGCAAAGAGAGTGTTTCCTTCACTTCTTACTTCTTGGAGCCATGATTGTAGAGCAGATTCAATTTTTTTTAATGTCAGAAGAAAGGCCTAAATGTACTAGTTAGTGTTGTTTAGTATTTGGCAAACCATGCTGGATTAGGGCAGGGTGAACAGTAGGAGAAATATTAGAAGTGAATTCTAATCTTGCCTTTTATACGGATTACAAGTTCTGTCACTAGGGACTCGTATTCCAAACTGGAGACAAGCAGCCCCTTGTGGTTGCTGGTGAAATCCAGCACCAGGAGGGAGAACGGAGCAGCAGCCAGCTGGGAGACAGTGCCTTCACAGGAGCTCCTCAGCTCAGTCCCAAGCAGTATAGGTCCCTGGTCACAAACCTCTGTGGTGGGTGTTTGACTCAAGGCCTGCCTTCTGAAACCTTTCCTCAGGGCTCCCAAGCTTCCCTCCTTGGGCCACGAGCCAAGGAATCGGGCGTATCAACCGGCAGACCGTTTGTTTTTCCGCTGGCTGTGTAAATTGTGCCGGTGTTATCAGTGAAACCAGGTCTGCTCATGGCCTCCTGCTCTGCGGGCAGTGGAGGGCTCTGATCTCCTGCTCCTGTGCTTTTTAAGGGTGGGGGAACACCTTGCACGAGTTTCCAGAGCACCAAACACAAGGCGAGCACTCTGCAACTGCTCCCAAAGACAAGCTGGCCCTGCCACAGCTGTGTATTTGGACTTGTAGCAGATGTGAAAGTGGTGGGACACGATAACTTTGTGGTGGTGCAGCCAGAATTGCTGAGCTTTCCAGTGGTCCTGGCCTTGCTCTGAAATAAGGACAGGAAAATGCTGTTGCTTTGAAGGTGCTGTTTATCTGGTTAAAGGTTTGCTCTGGTCAAGTGGGATGTAACAAGGCTGGAGCAGTTTTGAAGAAGGTCCAGGTCTGGGTTTTTGCTCAGATCTGGAGCAAAAGATCTGTATCTTTTGATGGCTGGTTCAGTTCGGCTCATAGCCCCACAGACAGAGGATTTACCCGTGGGAGATTCTGCCCTGTGCTGTTCTTCAGAATCAACAACCATCCTTGATGTACACCCTGATAAGGCTCCAGGAATCAACTCATCCTGCTGTGATAGAACTACCTGTGCTGGTGCTCCAGCCCTGCACACCTGGGCACAGCCCTGGGAGTGGACTCTGCCTCTCTTGTGCGCTGGATTTGGCTCATACCCAGCTCTGTCTCTCTTTTGCTTCTCCCATCCTCACAAAACCAAACGCAATCTGCTCGTGTCTGTGCTTCAAGAGCCCTGCCAGGAACAAAGAGAAGTCCAAATATTTGTGTTGGGCTGTTACTCTTTCCATTCAGGCAATAAATGACAGACTGCAGCAGAGTCTTTTTGCGCCGTGTGGGATTTCCACTGCACTGGCTCCAGCTTCACAACCTCAGCAAGATGAAACACCTACAATTAACAGTTGGATTTTAGCTTGAGGGAAAATGACTGAGCGTGATTGAAATATGGCCTTTAAAAAAACCCCCACCAAAACCCCAAACAAAGACCCACAAACAAACCAACCACAAAAAAACATCAGAGCTTCCCTATGTCAAATGAGAAGTGCCCGGTCTCTGTGTGCAGTTTTGTGCAGAACAGCATTTTCACTCTGAACTCTGGAGCTCTGCTGGTGGTTTCTGTCCCAGTGCCTGGGACACAAGCTGTCAGTCTGCACGCAAGTATTTCGGAGCTGCCTTCCTCTTCAAAGTTCCAAGCTTAAACCCATGTGGAGCCCTGAGTTTCCTTGGGACTGAACCTCTTTTTGGCTGAGCTGACCAAGTGGATGAAGATGTTTGCTAACAAATTAATTCCTGAACTTCAGATCTCTGCTTCTGGGAAGCTGCTGGGCTTCAGTGCTTGGTAAACCCGAGAAGAGACAAGGACACAAGCTGGTCTGGTGTCGCTGGGCCTGTTCAAAACTCGGGGTAAAGGAAGGAAAGGCATAATCCAGCCTTGTGGGATTTCACATACCAACGTGCCAGACAAATTCTGTTTGCTTTCTCAAGTAAACCTGGTGTTCCCTTCTAGTGTCACCATGAGTTTTCTCACTCAGAAGTTTCTTATCAGGAATTCATTAGCCCTGAAACTTTAAGGATTGACTCTTCAAACATAAATACTCCCTATAATTACCTTCTCTTTGTGCTGTACTTTGGATGATATCTTTAGTGTTTCATTTTACACAGCAGACAGTACTAATATTATAACATCAAGTTAAATCACATCTACTTTGGGCAACTGAAAAGCTATCAAAAGTGACAGGAGATTCAGAAAAAAAACTAATGTCAGAAAAAAACAATGTCAGAAATCTTTCTGGCTTCATTTTTTATCCTATTCATTACACACAGCAGAGACAAGAAGCACTGTTTGAATCTGCTTCAGCTGCTGTTTCCAGGCAGGATCCATTTTGGCAGACTCTTTAAGCTCCTTCCTTCTTACTTAGGTCACTTCTGAGATCATGTAGGAGCCGAGGAACCTCCCAGTAGCCTGTTTCTCTAAGTGCTCTGTCCTGTTTTCCTTCTGGGCTCAGGCTGGCACTTGACAGTTACGCCTACCTGGGCTGTAATAAAGTATGGATTAAACTGTAGATGCTCCAGGCAGAGAGCAGAAGGTGGATAGAATCGATATTGTCCACATTAGACCTGCCTCAATTCAATTTATTGCCACAGCCTGACCCTAACCTTCACTGACTGACACCTTTGAGAGTTGGGGAGCAAAGGGATCAATCCTTTACTGCCCTTGAGTCTTCATCACTGGCAGTTGGGAGAGGTCAAGGGTACAAGGAGAGAACTTTGCTAAACATATTTATTTTTCAAGATAAATGAAATAGAGGGCTCAAACCCTTTGCCAAGACTATGTGTGCATCACTGTTTAAAAACAGTTGATTGATAACAGTTCTCGCAATCAGCACAAGGAATTCTGTTGGAAATTTTCTGGAAAATACATGTACACAGCAAACCTGTGACAGCCAAGTGCATGATAAGAGGTATTACTCTTTAATGAAACCAGAGGGTAAACAGCAAAGAGGCCTTGGTTGTTTGTTTGGTTTTTTTTGTACAATAGGGGGGAAAAATAAGCAGATGGTATGTAAGCCAGCAATGTATAAGATGGTCACTTTATGTAGTTACAGAATAGGTTTAACACTGTCTTAAATCATTGCTCGTTGCGAATCTGAAACATGTTCTCATTACTTATGTTCTCCTGAAATTTTGCATCTCTCCTCCCCTGCTATAAACAGTCAGGCAGGGATTCTGGCACCCTTGTCCACCAGCCCAGTGGTTCTTCATTCCCACTCGAATCCTGTGGCACTCCAATGAGGGGGCATTTGTATGGAAACAGCCTAACACTGGCAAGTCTGTTCTGAACAGCTGAAGGAGCTTTGCTACAGAAAAGCAAAGGGTGACAAGCTGGAACCTGGGATGTGGTGTGCTGCTCAGGAGCTGCCAGCTGGGATGCTCAGCACCTCATGCTGTGATGCAATGATGGCCTCACATGGCCCATGCCAAGCTGCTGGCCAGGGCCAGGCAGGACATTTCCTGTGTGATGCAGACAGCTGTGCCTCCTGGGTCATGGGGAGCTGGCCAGAAGATGACATGGGGGACACTTGATTCACCGTGTCACTGCAGACCCTCTATGATTCAGATAAGAGCACACTTATGTTGTTAAAATGGCATAATTTGCTCTAGGACCTATTTGTGCAGAGTCTTTCTGAAGGAATCCAACCACAAGAATTTCTCTGATTAAATTAGGCAGGTTGGCTCGACGTGGGTGGATCTGTGGGTGGCAGTTCTCATCTTCAGTGACAGAGCTGACTTGCAGTGCCTGGCAATGTTTGTGTTTCCATTGTTTCTGGTATATTTTCTCTTTTTTTATATTTTCCTTTAAGTGCTCTTGGGGCATCCTGTTTAAATGCGGGAGACCTTCCTCTGAAGCTCACTGTCAGAAAAAACTAAACCTCCCATGTCCAAAGGCCCGTTCCTCCCCGCTCTCCCTCACCTGGGAGGATCAGAATGAACTCGCAGGCATGACAGGGAATGAGTGTGCACCTTGCTATGGCTGTTCCTACCCATGTCCAATGGCTTTTTCTGTGTCAGAGTCACAGGGGACAGCTCTTCTGTGCCTTACACAACAGGCTGTGCTCACCTGGGTATCAGCAGATTTCTTCTTTATCATGGCCTCAGTTTCATGTCCTGTGACACATTAAATTGATGTCACAATGATTACACATGTCTTACAAGTTGATTCTCCTCCTAAGCATGCTGGCTGGCATTAGCCAGCTCCTCTGCTGGCTCAAGTCAGTGTAATTAGAATTGTTTCATCTGGCTGACGGAGGCCCCAAGCTCCTATATGGGTGCTACAGTAAATTGAGAATGGTTGAGTAAGGTCTGAAAACACACAGCCTGAGGATGATGAAGCACTTGGAGTTGTTCATGAAAGATATTATACTAGTTTAAAAGATTAAGATTGTTGACAGAAAAATCCGATTCTCAATGTAAAATCTGAAATCTAAAGCAAGTTGTGCCAAGCACAAATCCTAGTCTTGTAAACCACGGGACAATGTCACTAAAAATAAACACAACGAATAGTCGCAGTGTTCCTCTCTTTCCCCTAGCTGCCATTTAAACTCTATTCTTTTACCTTTTGGTTTTCCCTCTTTATCCATCATATATAGCTTCTGAAGGAGAAAATCTTAAACATCCAATCAGTGTTGCTGAAATGATACAATATGTTATTTAAACCAAACAGACTGTGATGTTTTGAATACAAAATGTATTACATTGCTCCCCAGGCTTAGGTCTGTAGTATTATGTCTACACAAGAGAGCTCAATCAGGCCTTTAGGGTCCTGGATATGGGAAGGGTCAGGCTGAGACTGAATGCCAAATTAAAACTATGGGGCATTTTCTATCTCCTGTAAGTCCCACAGTGGATAAGCTTTCCAATATCAATTCCTTTGTGTTCCTCAGGAATTTACATGTTTGACTGGCATGATCCCAGGCTTTCCTATGGTCTCTGTTAATGCAGTTGATCACTGGCCCCACAATATTTAATGTGTTTCATCCTCTCTACTCTGCAATTCCACTCACCCTATTTTACAGAGGGACAGAGGTATAGAGGGGTTAGAGAAGTCTGTTCATGACTTAATATTGGTTATGTTGTTGCTGATGAAGAGGTGCCCAGGGTTTCCCAGGAAATTCATTGCAAAGCAGGGAGCACAAATGCACCCAGGACTTTGGAAATGTGTGTTCAAACCCCCCTTCCATGCCCTGTCCGTGGGGTTAGACTATTCTTTTTACAGTGTTAAGCAAGTTCATAACCTTTTGGCAGAAGGGGAGACAGATAACCTTGTTTACTGTATTTTATCTTGTGGTTCATTTGTGGCTCCATTCTGGTTTCCATGTATTTGTCTGATTTTGTTTATTTGCACTAGAATGGAAGGGAACTGCAATTAAATACAAGTGGTATTAATAGCTGGCTGCATGTGGTTCTGCTTTCTGTAACTGGATTATACTAATGTTGCTATTCAAGCCTCGAAGCTGCAAAAAGTGTCCCATCCTAATTACATAACCCCAGCTGAGGTCCCTTGGTAATAGGTGAGTGCATAAAACTCTTCCTGACGAGTCTCTCACGAGTCAGAGGACGTTGGTATTCTGCTTATTATGCCGTGTTAATTTTAAAAGGCTCTTGTCAACCAATAACCCAATAACTTTTCTTCCCTCTGGGTTTTGTTAGGTTAATCCATGAGTCATGGAATATTTGACTCTGAATTCATGACTCATGGGAAAGCACCACAGCCATCACAGTCCTGGATGATCTTGCTGCCAGGTCAAGTGTCTTCCCAGTGCTTGGATGTACATCACAAACGCATCCTGCAACATTTCAGAGTGTCAATAAACCCAAACCCCTCTACTGGGAAATATTTCTGTTAACCTGGCTTATTAGCACAACAATTCTTGTGGCCTGTACCCAGCCCTGGGGAGAGCATTGGTCATGGACAGAGAATTCAAAGAACCAGGGTCAGCCTTTTGTCTTTTTTCTCTTGCTTTTATTCAGATATTTGCTTTTATTAGTGATGGTGTCTTGTTGCATTTGACAAGGGACAAATGACAAATGCTGAGCCATGTACATTTCTGATCTTTAATTGGGCATAACCATCACTGCATTAGTTGCTACCAAAATCAAAGTAGTACAGAAATAATGATGAGAAATTAGGTCTTCAAATGCCTTGTCATTTACACAGATAAGGGAAAGGGAAAGATAGCAGTCTAGGGGACTGAAATACCTAAATACTTCTCAGAAATGCATCTCTGATTTGTCAGGCAAGAACTCAACAGCTAGAGATCTTCAGTCTCAGGCAAGTGCTTCACCTAAAGTGCATTTCTGGGAAATTGCTCTGCAAATTTGTGGAGACGAGAGCTCAGGTGTGAAAAAGAAAAAAAAAAAAGGAGGAAAGAAATAATTTAAAAAACAGATTAAAATTAACTTGTTTATTATCACCTTGCCCTTAGGTCTTCCTCTTTGCTTTGGGGTTATAAGTGCTGGGGTATAGATATGGGTGGGTCTGATGTCTTAGCAGAGCAGCTGTTTATATAGATCTATTTAAATTTTTTATTTTTAAAAAAAAATTTTAATGAGTTTGAAAGCACTAAACACCAAAGAAACCTTACTGATGCTCCACTAAGAACTTTTCTTGCATGCCACTAATTGCTGCAGGCTTTCATGTGGGAGAATTGTCTCTCCAGTCTCCTAGAAATACACAAAGACAAGGCATCATTGCTTTGGAGTGTTGCAACATGGGGACAGATCCCAGCTGCTGCACCCAGCAGTTTCCAGGCTCGCTGCAGGGAGCTTCTGTGCTGCCTTTCACACTCCTGTGAGCAGCCTGTCCTTGTCAGTTGAGAAAACTGATAACAGGTCCGGAGGAAGAGCCTGCATTTTTCTTTTTTCAAGTGATCTTTCCTTGTATCCATAGGAGGGGTACTGGGATGATAACTTTCAAGGCCTGTTTTTGGAGTAACTCCTCATCTCGGGCTTTTAGGGAAACTTTCAGCCTCTGCCCAAAACCAAAACACTGAAAACAAACCACAGAACAGGGGAGAGAGCTGGGCACGACACAGTTTGCTTGTCCAAGGACACAGTTGTCACTCCTGCCAGATGTTTGCCCAACCTGTCCCAGGGGGGCTCTAGCAGTGATCTGGGCAGCCCACTCCCCTCCTGAACCCATCAGCAGGGGGAGAGATCTCCTTCATGACTGGTGAAGCTTCTTATGCCTTGTCCTATCTCCTGGGGCCATTCCTCACTGTTATTTACACGTCTGTAAATAAAGGAAGCTATCATTTCTGCCCAGGCTTTACACTGGGTGAACAAGGCCGTGGCTGGAACAATGCCTACTTCAAATTGTATGTGCTACTGGTCTACTTGAAAACAGAGACACCTCCGAGCCAGTTAGTCATAACGAGGAAAGTTTATTAACAATCCCTTCCCAGGGCAAAGCTGGAAGCTTGCTGGGAGCAGTTAGGAATCCCAAATGAGCTGGTCCCAGGAGCGAGGTGCTCCTGGGCATGCCTCCCTTCTCCTGGGGCAGCAGTGCTGAGGCACCAAACCTCAGAGAGAGCCCAGCTGCAAAGAAAATGCCTGAGAATCCCATTTTTAAACTGGTGCGTGTCCTGGACCTCCCAGGTTCATGAGAGAGAGGAAGAAATGACTGTTCTATAAGCCTTCATTCTTCTGTGGCTCTTTGCCATAATTCAGCAGTGAAAGGAGGTTAAACCTGCTCTCAAATGGGCACCTCTTAGAGAAGGAAAAACAACAAGGCCTCTGATTCATAATAGGACAGATACAGGTTTCTCTGAGAAGTCGCTGCAGACTTGTAATATTTTAGATTTCATTGGTGATTTTTGTCTCAAGGCTGCTTTTGAGAAGGACAGAGACACCTGAGGTGGCAAATGTGAATTCACTGTCCACTTTATTTGGCTCAAAGGTTCTTTCTGACCATGAATTTCAGCTCTCTCCTGGAGAAGGAGATGGTCCTTAAACCTGGAGGCTTCCCCCGTATTAGTCATGCAGAGGCCACCAAAGCAAGGGCTGACGCTGGAGCGTGTTGGAGCTGTTGCAGAGGATCCTGTTGACTTGAATGGACATTGGAGAGGATCCCAGGGCACAGGCTAAAGTGAGGCCCGTGTCCCTCCCTGAACAAACCTTGGCTTCACCAAGACTGACACGAGGGACCCCATGGCACACCCCAAAGTGTGTGGGTAGCTGTGGAGGGAAGCTGAGGGTGGTGAGAGTGGGTCTGTTCCCAAGCAGGACAGAGATGACATCTTGTAAGGAACTGCACGATGAAACCTGCTGATTTACGGACAAGCAGTACTTGTTCTGGCAAAAAATAGCTTCCAATTAGCCTGAAAACAGACTGCTCTGGGTGGATTTGCAGACTCTTATTTATTGGCAAACTTCATTTTAATATAATCAGCCGCTTGACAGGCAGGTTAGGTAATGATCCTTGATGTGAGCACTAACAGATTTGAACACTGAGCACAGAGCCTTTAGTGCCCAGAGCCCTCTGCCAGTTGCTGAAATGCATTTGATATTAAAATGCCATGGGAACCCAGGAAGCCCCTTGCCAGAGCACCTTGCTGAGTACATTAAAATGCCGCCTTCAATAATTCATAATGTCTATTCAGTAAGCTGCTGTGTATGTGCAGGGAGGGGGGTAATAAAACATCTCAGACCTGGCCTGCCAGGATAATTCAGTGGCTAGTTAAATCTCTCAGCACTATTAATCAATCAGGTGGCTCACAGCATAAATAAACCCAGAATGTAATGCGACAGGGCTGTGGAAGCGCGTGGAAAGCGACTCTTCCTCTCCTCTGTGTGATGCTAAGTGCCATACTGCTCCAGCAATTATTTGAACAACCTCAATGCTCTAATATTTCAAATATTCAGACCTCCCACCTGAGTTATCTCATGTTTGAATGTCACCTAAATGTTTTAAACTCTGCTCTGTGTGTGATGCAGGGAGCTGGCTGTGAAAGTTAGGGAGCAGATTGCAGACTCCCATCACTTAATTGAGTGTTTCGTGTCACTGATCAAGAGCTTATGTTGTGAGTGGAGGATCACTCCTTTCCTAAGACAAAAGCATTTTACCAGAGCTGGAATGCTGTTTCTGCAGATCCCTGGTGGGGTATGAACAAATACTCTTGATACAACTTCTACTGCTGCTGTAAATCTGCAGGTGTTTTCCGGGCTCCAAATTAATCTGCTCCTTCAGCCTCTGCAGGAATGCAACACAACAAAGCAGCGTTCAAAACTCGCTTATCCTGGTGAATTTGGTGCAATTGTACTGTAATCTCTGTCTTATCCTTACTGTAACCGAGCCAGAATCCAGCCTACCAGCAGACATCAGAAACCGGTATGATTAAACAACATAATTTTAATTTTCCATTAAATTCAGCTCGTAGCTTCCCTTCTATTCATGAATGCCAGGCTAATATTTACTTTTACGATTTACAGATATTTGTAGACCTTCCACATATTTCTTCCACCAAACTGATCTTCAGCCAAGCACTGCATATTCAGTACCTTCACTCCGTCCTGATGAATCTGGCAAAAATTCCAGCTTTCAGGTTAGTGCTGGCTGTGCCCAGACACTGGTGATGGTGCTCAGCTATCAGGATGTTTGTGGAAAGCGGATGTGGAACTGCCTTAACACGCCTGAATTTGCATCGGATTTTGAATCCACACGAATACAGTGTCTGCTTTTCATCCAGATGTACTCTGAAACTCAAACTCTGATCTTTCCTCCTGTGCTACTCTGTCCATCTTCTTTGGCTGTGAAGTATCCAGAATAAGTTCCAAGCACACATTTCTGTGAAGAAAATAATCACCCAGCAGCAGCACTACCTACAGCTGAGCTACGGCACATGTTAAAGCTCATCTTCAGGCTTCAGTGCTCGTTTCACACAAAGAGGAGACGTGGGACAAATTATAAGGCTCAGCCCATGTGCAGTAACATGTTCAACCACATCTTGCTCATGCGCCCAAGCCTCATAGTCCAGCACTTCCTCCAGAAATATTGATTTGCTGTCCTGGCCCTTAGTGCTTGTGTCCCTGGGGCAGTCGCTGTAATGAAAAGATTCCACAGCAAGGCCTTGGAGATTCCCTCTGCATCGAGCAGAACTTTGATTTCAAAATAGAGACACGCAGCAAGGGAAAGAACTTGTTCTTTGTGATTGTATCTGGGCAAGGATTCCCCCCACGCCTTTCAGACACAGAGGTTCAGCTTCATGGGTGGCTGCTGGGAGGCTTCTGATCTCTCACTGGGCAGTGTGGGGAACACCGGGCTGGAGCTGCTGAACTAGAAAAGCAAAGACAGCATCTTGGGAAAGGCTGTCTGGCCCGCAGCAGATGCTTGTATTAAGAAGCTGGAACTGTCTACAAAGGCATCACGAAAAGATGGAAATTTCCTACTGGAAATCTTAATTCTGTCTTTATTATAAATCTATACTCCGAGTTTGCTTACATAATTCCCTCGCATTTCTGTAGCTTTAACCAATCCCCCAGCTCAGAGATAATTACATTGTGCCTCTGCAGCCAAGAGGTAAGGATGGCACTCTTGGATTACAGGAGGTAGAAACAGCCGTATTTATGACTCCTGATTAAAACATGGTATTGGAAAAGAGTATTACTCGAGTCATTAGGATATCACTTGACCATCGCTTTCCTTTACATTCAAATTAGAAAAAAAGAATAAAGTTGCATTAAATTAAAAAGACAATTTCAAGACACTATTCCAAGGCTTCCCACAGTGGGTGTATCGTATGCTTATATTATTCTCCACCCATTGTAAATCTCAGCAGTAGATCTTCCCCCACTGATGTTTTGCATTAGTAAATTGAACTCTCTACTCTGTCCCCTCAAAGATTAATGCCTCCATCTGAGGAAGTAGTTGAATACGTGCTGGCAGTAGTGCTTTCATGATTAGCAAATGGGAGGCTGTGGGAGGAGAACAGAATTTGCATGTGTTGGATGTTGGCCTGAACATACTCTCACTGAATTCTGGACATCAGGGAAGAATTGATAGAGCACAAGCTTTTAATCAGCAAACCACAGAAAAAAAACCCCCTGAAGAATCCTACATTTAATTAAAAAGCTTTTCAGCCCTCTTTGTTCCAAAATGAACAAACGTGTCTGCAGAGTGCACTCCAAACATCCCAAACCCATATTTGCTGTCAAGGGGCATTACATTTTATTAGTAGTCCTGGGGGAAGTTTCTAAGTTTTTGTAGAAGTTTGAAATATTTTCACCAACTTATTTTTTTGAAGACACACACTTGAAAGACATTTAACTGCTACAAATGTTAACCTGATAGTTCAAAGTGAGTGTGATGCCTCATGTGCTCGTGGCATCCGGTGCAACTTGGTCCTGATCCTTGTACAGACCTTTCTTCTGCTACCTTGAAGTTCCTTTTACCCACTAGCAAGGTACCCAGTGAGCCTGCTTAAAAACAAAACAAATTTGCCTAAAACAAAACCAAAATGTCAGCAGAGAGGAGGTTGACTTTGCCACCTGGCTCTGTAAACAGCTGCATGCAAAGAGCCACCTTAGGACCCACGTTTAGTCAAATCTAACTTACGTTTAACTTTTTTTTTTTTTTTT
>VZTA01006298.1:650601-674547 GCA_013398855.1 Mohoua ochrocephala | reverse complement strand
GTGGGGGGCTTTTTATCTTTTAATGATCCTCAGTAAAAATGATATTTTCTATTTACAGGACAGCAAAGAGGTAAGTATAGTATCTGAATTATGAAAGGAATAAAAAAATTCCTACATAATTTTATGTGGATGTGAAGTATCTTGAATGTTTATTCATCAAATTGTTAGCAGTAAACCAGTTGTATTTTGAAACAGTTGTACTCCAGTATTAAGGTGCTATAGTATAAAGATAAATGAATACAGATTTTTCTCAAATTCTTTTTGCATCCAGAATTTCTTTGGAAAGCCAATGTGTGAGACTCTGTTTGCTACAGACAGCATTACTCTTGGGAAGGTCTCACACTTGCGTTAATGATTCATGACTGATTTATTCAGAGTTTGAAAAAGTAAATTGTCACCTGCAGGGATAAAGGAATGTTTAAATCATACTCCAGTTGGAGCGTATGGAGCATGTTTATCCAGCTTTTGAAGATTGACAAATGAATTTAAATTTGCATGACAGGAAAGCTATGGTTTTTTCGTATACTTACTTCTTTATGTTACTTAAACATTTGTATTATTCAAGTGTAGATGGTATATTGTTAACACTTCTTAAAACTTACAATTCCTTTTCAAAGTTTAAAAAATATGTAAAGGAAATGCATTATGTATTGATCAGATAAATTTAAATGCAAATGTTTATTAGACTCCACTTCCTTCCTGTCATTGATGAATAGATGAATAGTTTTAGACGTCACCTTTTAAATAGAAGTGGTCCTGCTGTTTAAAGTACATACGGTCACATTCATGATGTTTGCTCTATGTTGTGATAGTAAATGCAGATGGTAAAATTTTGCATTTCACTTCTGACAACTTATTGAATTTGTATTTCCTCAAGCCATGGATCTCTGGTTTCGATGTCCTTTTCAGTGTCCCTGTTCTGGAAATCTTCTAATTGTAACAATTAGAAGGCGTTTTAGAAAACCACATTTTTACATGTCTTGTTTGGGGGGTAGAGGAAGAGGAGGAAGGGAGGAAAATAAGTGCATTTGAAAGCCTGAAGTCATGAGATGAATCAAAAATTTATTATTTATAATTTATTTCATGAATATTTGGGTACTGGACTCACAATTATATTTTTTTTTACATTTTAGTAAGCAAAACAAAGCATTTCCAAACCTGAAAAGTGTTCATTAGCTTCCAAGGTGTAAGATGAAGAAATTCTTCTTTATATGAGGTCACTGAACATGTTTAGTCACATTCTATGAGTATTGTCCAATTTGGTCATGTACACTCCTCTCTTATTTTTTCATTTCATTCAGAAAATGCTATCCAAAAACATCTGCTGCAGTGGAAAGTCTCTGGCTACAGAGCACAGCAAAGGGCCGGTAACAATGTTTTTTGCCCGTATAAATTTAATGACTCACAATCTGTGGCAGATAATTCTGTGATGGTTCAATTCAATTCAGCATGCAAAAAATTTTGTTGCTATAAATCCATATATTTAAAATCATCAGAATTAATACCTTGTAAAGATGTAACCTTCTAGTGATGGTTTTAAAATAATATACTGGAAGATTGAATTAATTTTCCTCGCTTTCCCTTATTTTGTTATTTAATTGAATGACATTTGTTTTCTGTGAAAGCATTTTTATATGTGGGCCATGCTTTTTTGACATTTTATGCAGTTTCAGAAAAAACTAAGCAAGCTAGAAGAACAGCTCAGTAATGAATTACAAGCCAAAGATGAACTAGAACAGAAGTACAGGTGAGAATGTTTCAACATGTTTGGTATGTTTATAAAGAAGTTTTATTAGACCTTTTGTTTTTGAATGCTTAAAAGCCTTTTAAATCCACTTCGGGGATTCCCAACCCTGCAAGCAGACCTCACTGCAAGTTGCTTGCTTAATTCTTGCTACTCCTGTGACTACTGGAGTGGTTTTGTTGGGGTTTGTTGAGGGGTTTTTTTTTGCTTTAACTCCCTGTAAGAATCTCACTGTTATTTTAGTGATTTCACCAGTCCTTGAGGTCTCATATTATTGCTGAAAATAGAGTATCTTGCATAAAATTAATGAGACAAAAGTACCTTACATAAAATTAGTAAAACACATCCAAACATTCTAATTTCTATATTATCAGCAGGGTTTAAAATTACTTTTCAAATTTTTTCAGGTCTACAAGTGTTCGTTTAGAGAAGATAGCGAAAGAGCTCGATGAAGAGGTAAGGCCATAGATTTCTTACTGGAATTAGAACTTCAGCATTTGCGTGTGGCTTTTTTCCTTTGATAACAGCAAATTGCTTTTGAGGAGCTGTCTATTTTATAGCAAATAACACCAGTTGGTTCCTTGGTATTCATAAGCATGAAATTGTTGTCACGGCTAAAATATTTTCATTATGATTTCTGTACTGTAACTGCACATTTCTTTCCAGACCTTGTTTTTTACCGTATTTTTAAGTTGGCAGACAGCCCGATACAAATATCCCACAGAGATTTTAAAAATTGAAGGTGTGAGAGCAGTGTTTCCAGAGGAGGAAGGCCATGCTTTGCATTGTTTGGTATTAGTAAAAGGAGCCTGTTTCTTGCCCAGCTTTGCACCTTACTGCTTCTACAAATTTGGATTTGGCTGTGTACCACTTAATGTATTGCTCATGCAGGTGCATGTCAAGGCCTTACCTTACATGTATGTTTCTCTGCTCCAAGAGTGACTGCTTAGGCAGGTCTACCAGGTTTGCCAAATCCAGATGATCAAACAGTATTTAAATTGCAGAGCTCCTGGCCATAGACATCCTGGGCTGGATTTGACCACGTGTTCAGATACACTGTGCTTGCAGCAGGCAGATAGACTGGCTTCCTCCATTACAGACTACACTGAGTGCATGAGCTGTGTTTTATCGTATAAGAATACCACTCTCGTGTGTGTAATTAGTGGTGTATTTTTTTAAATATATCCAGATAACTTCAAGGAAGAATGTAGAGTCTGCAGTCAGGCAGTTAGAGAGAGAGAAGGCTCTTCTTCAGCATAAGAATACAGAATACCAGAGAAAAGCAGAACATGAAGCAGATAAGAAACGCAATTTGGAAAATGAGGGTATGTTGAACCATGCTTGAAGGTTCCATTTTGATGTGGGTTTTTAATACTTAATATAAATGGATTATAGTTCCAGTTGAAGCGTTTTCATGACAGTGGTTAACAATGTTGAATTGTTTTTTTTGCAGTTAACAGTTTGAAAGACCAACTTGAAGATTTAAAAAAGAGGAATCAGAACTCTCAAATATCCAATGAAAAAATCAATCAACTACAAAGACAGGTATACCAACTTTATAGATGTATATTTTAAAATAATCCCTGCTCGAAGTAGAGATTTTGGTAACAGTGGAGGGATTTGAAATGTGTAATTAGGTTTTAAAAGCTGTTCTTTCTCATCAGGTTTTGGTGTTCAAAGGTAATCTTAAAATATACTCCTTCTTATTTCTTTAATCCATAAAACCTGGTATTCTGTAGTAGAAATAGTGGCTTTTATATTTTAATTGCTTCTGAAGTATGTTTTTGTCAATCTTAGTTGGATGAAGCCAATTCCTTGCTGCGGTCAGAGTCTGATACTGCAGCCAGGTTAAGGAAGAACCAGACAGAAAGCACAAAGCAAATCCAGCAGCTGGAAATTAATAATAGAGAACTACAAGATAAGAACTGCCTGCTAGAGAATGCAAAACTCAAACTGGAGAAGGAGTATCTCAANAGCTCTAGAATCAGAAAGGAGAGATCGAAGTCATGGATCAGAGATCATCAGTGATTTACAAGGTATTCCTGCAAATCTTTTGAAGTTAAGAGTGCTTCTTGTTTCTGCTTTGGGTGGTGTTATTTGAGTTTCAGACTGTGACTAGATAAGTGTGCTGTTTTATAAAATGTTATGTAATTGTGAAGAGCATTTAAGAGAAAATGTGTGATAACATCTATAAAACATGACTGATAACTTTTAAAATCACCCCAAAGGAGACATTCTTAATAGTCAGAATTAGAAGCTGTTACATTTCAAAAATGTTATCTTTAAATAGCTAAAGTACAGTCTTGTTTTCACATACTGCCCAGCCTCATTGATATTTTGGTAACTTTTAGGTCGAATAACTAGCCTTGAAGAAGAAGTGAAAAATGGAAAGACTGCATTAGCCAAACTGGAAACAGAGAAGAGACAATTGCAGGAAAAGCTCACAGATTTAGAAAAGGTAACAGCACTGCTAAATGAACATTGGTGTTACATTCTTATGAAATTTTTGAATTTGTACTTTTATTACTTGAGACATCGAGACCAAACCTATACAAAAGGTATTTATTTTCTGCTTTTTTTTTTTTTTCAATTTGAGAAGCGAGGGAGAAAAGACGTCATTTCTCATGCAATCATGATACATTATACTTTTAAAGTACATAATAATGTACTCCAGTGTGTCGCTTAACAGTACAGTAGCAACATTTCATTTCATGTGTGGAGTTTTTTTTAAACTCTCATTATTGCCAAAAATAAAAGAGCCTCTGCTAATAGGATTTTTTTAACAAATTTGTTATTGAAACAAAAGTTTTGAAAAATTTTTTCAATTAACTTAATCTTTGAGCTGCTCTTATTACAGAATGTTGGTTGTTAAGGCAGTAATTCTGTAATTGTTCACAACGGGGGATGTCATTGTACGTTTTTAGAGCACTTCGGCATTCACAAGGAAACATTTGTAGAAATGAGTTCTCAGTTAGTTCCTTAGCCTGAGCTCTCTCTCGTGCTCTGTGCGTCCTTCCAAGCAGCATGTTACTGTCGCTCAAAATTCTGCCACTAACCTGATGTATTTAATGTTTTATTTCAATGTTATTTTTTCTTTAACAGGAAAAGAGCAACATGGAAATAGATATGACATATAAATTTAAAGTTATGCAGCAGAACCTTGAACAAGAAGAAGCTGAACATAAAGCCACAAAAGCACGATTAGCAGACAAAAATAAGATCTACGAGTCTATAGAGGAAGCAAAATCTGAAGCCATGAAAGGTATGTATTTGACATCACAGCTGGACTTAGGCGTGAATTACACGAAGTAGTTAATATAATCTTTCACTGTGCCTACTCTGGTGCATCTCATGACAACTGCAGTATCTTGAAGAGAGGGATAATTACCAAAAAATTCCAGAAGATGGCTCTTACTTTTGAATTAAATGGCTTGTGTTTATTGCAGCTAGTTAAAAAGCTACCTACAGATCCTGTCCTTCCAATTGCAGAGCATTCACAAAAATTTTGAGCGTGCAGGTCTTCAAAAGAAGCAAAAATGATTCAGTAGTAATGGCTGAGTCACTTGACATATCAGGTTCCCAAACAGCTTCAGCTTTTTTGATTTTATAATATCACAGTCAGAGCACAGCAGATTTAAATGTTTTATTTTTAAATTCCACCCTTTTTGTTCATCTCAGACGTGTTGCAGATGAACTGGAAGTTATCTAGAAATTCAAAAGTAGGAAATAGCTCTGACAGAAATGCTTGCCAAATCATCCTCTGGGTGTGTGTTTACTGTGAAAATTTTAATTAATCACTTCTAAGTAGTCTTTCTCTTCAGTTTTAAAAGGAGAAACATATGGCTTATTGTTAGTACAGAGCAGACATCCTCTTCCCTTTGCCCTCCAAAATCTGCTGTTTTACACTTCACTGATGCCTTCTATCTTTTACTTCACAGAAATGGAGAAGAAACTTTTGGAAGAGAGAGCTTTAAAGCAGAAAGTAGAAAATCGGTTGTTGGAAGCTGAAAAGCAGCGCTCCATGTTGGACTGTGATCTCAAGCAATCGCAACAGAAAATAAATGAGCTCCTTCGGCAAAAGGATCTCCTAAGTGAAGATGTAAGGAACACTGACAAAAGGAGTCTTGAGTCAAACCTTGTTTTCACTGTCCTAATATTTTTCCTGTTATAGCTGTACTTAGAAATATTTGTGAATGAAAATGGCAACAGAGTTTTCCTTCTCTGTCTTTGGAAGTTCAAAAAGTCTACTTCGTGGAATGTGGTGTCATTTTTCCGAAATATTTCAGCATTATCCATCTTAAAAGGTTTTTCTTCTGTTGTGGTAAATGCTGTGAGATTGACATGGAAAAAATAGCTAATTTAATGTGGGCTGATGCCTTTATTCAGGAAGCAGCTTTGATTTACCAAAAGATGTAAAGGAAGTCAATTAGAGACTGTTTAAATGTTGCTTTCCTGTGTAGATCTGTAAAATTCACAGGTTTCTGTTCCTTTTTCAGGTAAAAAACTTGACATTAAAAATAGAGCAAGAAACACAAAAGCGCTGTCTCACTCAAAATGACCTGAAGATGCAAACGCAGCAGGTCAACACCTTGAAAATGTCAGAGAAGCAGCTAAAACAGGAGAATAACCACCTTCAGGAAATCAAATTAAGTCTGGAAAAGCAAAACAATGAACTCCGCAAGTATGCAAGTTGCTCTATATGTTTTACTCATGTTACTGATTTGAAATATTTTTGGAACAAAAGTTGAGAGCAAAATTAATTTTTAAAAATTGCTGCGAAGAATATGCTGTTATACAGTGCAAAACTTATTTGTTCTTTAAAACAATTTACAGTGACTCTAATTGAGACTTGCCCTAGCGATTCAGCAATGTATAAGTTTGTATTAAAAGATGTTTGTTATCCTGAAAATCTTAAAACACGCATCTTAAATATGAGTCTGAAGACTTCAGAGAAACACTTATTTAACTGAAGGTCTAGGTACTTTTTTTTAATGATATAGGACTTCAGTGAAGAGGAAAGTTACTAAAATTATTAGTCTGGGAGAGCTTCTCAGAGTTGGAAATGAATACTACTACAGAGCTACAAAGCATAACCATTGGAAATATCTAGTACTACAGATCTTTAAACACATCTGTTGGACCTTCAGATAGGAGTGTCAACAGGTCTTCAAGGTCTTACAAGTAGTATTGGCACCTGATAGTAAGTAAGGAAATAAATAATTTTTTTTTTACATAAAGAACTTTCTTGTGAATGAAAAGACAAGGTTGCCACACATCAGATGAATCTCAATCCTAGCTCCTTTATGACTTCAAATGTTTTATCTGCTTGTGCTTTGTCTTTTCTGTCAGCAAGATGCACTTAGTCATATAGAAGGTGGCCATAATGTGGAACACTGGCAGAAGTCTTTTCTGCTACATTTCTGTTGTTATGGAACTGACTGTTGTTTTAATAACAGATGAATTCAAGAAAATATGCATGTCAAGGAATACAATCATTCACAGACTGTGCTCTAGCAAATGACAGACCCAAAACAACCAGTCAGATCAGTGACACTTTCCATGGATATAAGATTCTATTAGTGGCTGTTTACTTTATCAGCGTCTCGTACTGGTTAAACTTCGTGACACTGTTGTAGTTGGTGTGTTAACAGCATTAAACTGACTTGCTACTAGTGCAGTATTCTCAGCTGTACAAGTGAAAGAGAGAGCTGGTACCCAGACGAACCGTCAGGTTTAATAGCTCATGATACTTAGGTCAGGAAATCGTTGGAGATCTCAAGAATGTGAATGCTGTCTTTTCTGTTTACTGCTTTAGAATATCTTCATATCTCTTAAGCATGTTCTTCCTGTCTAGGGAACGTCAAGATGCAGATGGGCAGATGAAAGAGCTTCAAGACCAGCTCGAAGCTGAACAGTATTTCTCAGTATGTTTTATGCTGCTTTATTTTCACATTAATCTGTTTACTGAGTATAATGTTGGATTTTCTTCTTCCCCCTCAGCCATCAGATGTTTCACGTCTCTAACCCGAAGCTACTTGTTTCTCTTGTGCCTGTCCTCAGTGTTGTCTGCAGCCTTGATCTTGATCACTGAGCAGCACGAAAGAGCTCATCTTGAGAAATGTCCCAGCTTTGTGGGGGAGTTCAGAGGGAGGAGTCAAGCAGCTAATTTTTCCACAGTGTGAATAATTTTCTGCTGGTTTCAAGCCCTTTGCATTGAGCATCTCTTCCCTGCTGTATGGTAGAGAAGACTTGTATTCTCACATGGTGTGACAAAACATGTGCACTTATAGCTCAGGAGGAAATTTTGCATTACGACCAAACTTGGTAGTGACCTGTTGGGAGTTTTTGATTTATTGTGGTAAGGTGCATCAGAATAAATTGGTATTGTACTTAAAAATCATCACTGGCATGTGGGGGTTAATTTTTACTAACAGTGCACAGCCAGTCGCACTGCAGGAGATGCCAAAAGGCTTGTTTCAATATTAACAGAAAATTAAGATTTCCTTGTGGATTTAGGTCAGTGAGGAAAAGGCCTAGCTGAAGTTTTATAGATGAAAATGTTACACACATTAAAGGAGAGAAAGGGAGAATTGAGGTCAGTTGACTGCTGTAGATGGGCCAGAGAGAGAGACAATCTGTCTTGAAATCCCTGCAGTAAGTACACTTAGAGTTGTTTGTCACTTGACCTGTAGTCAGTCATTTGAGTGGACAGAGCAATATAATGTTTCTTTCATTTTCTTCAGAGTTCTAGATTTGTATTAATTCGATGAAATTTTGAATTTCAAATTATTTTCTAATCGGTTTTTCCCTTATGCCTCTATTTCTTTTTGTTCTTTAACTGTCATGTTGGTTTCATGGATTTGTACGATTAGAATCTAAACTCCACATGCCTAATTACATCAGACAACAACTTTAAATAGTAGAGAAAAATAAATTAATTCTTTTCCCTGCTTCTGATACTTCTGATTTTGTACACAAAATAGTGATTTATCTTATCATTTAGAGTATCTTTAACAGTATGTATACAAATATAGAAAATTTATATCATATATCTACCCATTGACAAATATACAAGTTAAAAAAGGAGCAACAACAAAGTAAAATAACCAAAACACATTTGTGAATGATGATGACATTTAGATAAGTTTAGAGAAGGCATTGCATACTTACACTCTTAATAAGTGTGATTAAGGAACTGCATACCATGTCAACTTGTATAATTTTTGTGGCCCTTCAGGAATATAGAAATCACATAATTTTCTTCCCAACTTTAAATTCTAGACTCTGTATAAGACACAAGTTCGAGAACTAAAAGAAGAATGTGAGGAAAAGACCAAAATTTGTAAAGAAATGCAGCAAAAGATACAAGAGTTACAGGATGAGAGGTAGGTTTTGCTAATTGGACTACTAATACGTAAAAGAACAGGATGGCTTTTTGTTGTTTTCTTTCTCCCGCCTTCCTAACCTACCCATTTTAAAGTTAAAAGTATATATCAATAATTTGCAGAGATTCCTTGGCTGCTCAGCTAGAGATTACTTTGACAAAAGCAGATTCAGAACAACTTGCCCGTTCCATTGCTGAAGAACAGTACTCTGATTTGGAAAAAGAGAAGATTATGAAAGAGCTGGAGATTAAAGAGATGATGGCGAGGCATAAACAGGAACTTACTGAGAAAGATGCCACCATAGCCTCGGTGAGTTACATGATACTTTGGTAGAGGTTGTAGAGCCTGAGCTTTATTTGCAGTTTGAGTTATCCATTGCTATTTAGCAGCTTTAGAGATATACAAGTATAGCTAACATTTTAAAAATATTTCTTTCTTATGATTGAAATCCAAAAATCTCTTACCGTGTTTCTTCCACGCATTTCTCTGACCATTCTTTCTTCTGTGCCCCTACCCCTCTTACAGCAAGTCCTCTTATCCTTATCCTGGTTCCACTCTGCAGCATTTCCTTCTGTCCTGTAATGCTTCGTATGCCAAATGAGTTTTGGTACATGGTCACATGTCCTTTTTTTTTCCTAGTTGGAGGAAGCAAATAGGACATTAACTAGTGATGTGGCTAACCTTGCTAATGAGAAAGAAGAACTAAACAATAAACTGAAGGAAGCACAAGAACGTACGTATTCTCTGAACCAAATGGGATTTCAGTTGAAACCAGGTTTGTTCTTCAATAGTACTATATTCTTTTGTAATGAGTGTTTATAGATTTTTTTTTTAATTACCTTGCTACAGAAATTACAAAGCTAAAAGAAGAAGAAGCAAACGTAGGAAATATTAAAGCACAGTTCGAGAAACAGTTGTTGAATGAAAGAACGTTAAAAACCCAGGTAAGCAAATATATTTAAATGAATGTAGAGATAGTGTTCATGAATCAAATAATTTTTAATACAAAACTTTCCATAGTAAACGATTGATATGTAGTAGTAATGCTTTACTTGTTTTTGCTCTGAAAGAAAATATATTGGGTTTTTTCTTTTTTCTACTAGACTTTCAGTGTAGTGAAACTGAATCCTTATGATTTATAATAGAGGGACTTCTAATCCAGATGTATTCCACCAGCGAAAGTCTTCATTTCTGTCAAATGATTTGATATGTTACTGGTTTCAGTCTTAATTTCTATTCCTCTATAAGTTCTATAAAGAAGTACATTTCTGATTTTAATCCAGATTGTTTTTTAGAACAAGTGGCATTTTAATACAAAGATATGTTTTGGGTCTAGCTAGTGAAAATGGAAGGGATTATTTAAATAAGTGAAAGTGCTCACAAAGCTAATGCTTGCTTCAAGTAAAAATGGCGTCATTACCTTCTTTTATATTTTGTGTAATACATTGAATTAAAGCGACCTCATAGTACTGGATAGCAAAGGTCTTAGTTTGTAGTTAAAAGTGCCTGGTTATAGACAGGAGAGAAGACTGTATTTGTTCACAACATAATTCTTTGCATTTATTAGTGTGGTTTTTGTCACTTTTTTTTCCCATGGGAAGGCTGTGAATAAATTGGCTGAAATCATGAATCGGAAGGGTCCAGTCAAACGTGGAGCTGACACTGATGTACGGCGGAAGGAAAAGGAAAATAGGAAGCTGCATATGGAACTGAAGTCTGAACGAGAAAAGCTAACCCAGATGATGATCAAATATCAGAAGGAGATAAATGAAATGCAGGCAGTAAGATCCTTTTGCAAATATGAACATTGCAGTATTCTCTGTAAAATCGTAGCATTGATACAGACTTTAAGGTAGCATATCCATTCTCTATTCCCAAATTTCCCCAGCCAAAAGAAATATTCACAGAATATATATTGAGATTGGCTACAAATTCTGCATAATTTTCTACTTATATTTTCTCCAAGTAACCACATATTGTGATAATAGGAAATCTTGCAATTTATCCTTGCAGCAAATAGCAGAAGAGAGTCAGATACGGATTGAACTGCAGATGACTCTGGACAGCAAAGACAGTGACATTGAACAGCTTCGTTCCCAGCTGCAGTCACTGCATATTGGGCTGGACAACAGTAGCATAGGCAGTGGACCTGGAGAGGCTGAGGCAGATGATGGATTCCCAGGTATGTTAGTTTTATTAATATTTCTGCATTAACTGGGTTTATACCAGTGTTGATGATCTGATGATTCTGTGGCTTTTCATCTTCATCTATTTCTACCATCTTATCGATCCTTTCATAGCGATCACTTGTCCACCTGCTAACTAAATCTGTTGTAATACTCCACCTTAATTTATTTAAAGAATTTTTTTTTAAATTCTATTGTGCTCCATTAGAACTAAATATGTTTTTCACTTTATTTTGCTGGTTACTTTGCAATTACTGTGTGTATGTGATGAAATGTAAAACTAATACTCTCTTTTTGGCGATTCTATTTTGACTTCTTTTCTACTTTTCCTCCTTTATGCTTTATGTTTAGTCCATATCACTCAATCCCACACTATGGAATCCATGTCCTTTACCTATCAGCACTCTTCTACCTCTGTCAGTATTGCCACTAAGCCTTCCAGTTCTCGCATGCTTCTTGATTCCGATTCTGACTCAGAGGAAGAACCTTTGTCTTGTTCCCACAGCCCTACAGAAGTTGATAGCACAGGTGACATCCCTGAGAACTGTTTGGTTTTGTTCTTATTGTGTCCTTTTCTCTGTTTCAAAACTAACACTATTAATACATAATTAAAGAAACATAAACCAAATCTGGCAGCTAAGATGCTGCAGTGGCAGTAAACATTGCCATCAAAGACATGAGAAAGTTCGCATGAACAAATAACTGGCCTGTTTTCTCTAAATGTTTGCAAATGCTTGCTGACAGTTATAAACCCACCATTTTTATTGAAGCATTGAATAAATTAGCCTTATGGCTTGTTTTCAAGGTAGCCTCTACACGGTATCTGCACCTCTCTGTATGACCCTAAGGTACTGGATACCAAAAATTCAAATCTTTGTGTTTAAGTGAAGGAAACATCTAACTCCTCACATCTAAACATACATTATTTTCTTGAAGAAATTCAGTCTCCTGAGCATTACATTGTTTTACCTTAACAGTATATTATGAGTGATACAGCCCTGGTAAAACAGAGTTCTGTTCTACGAATTCTATATTCATATTATATGACTACACACACACCCTTTTAACACAGTTTCTGTTTAGTGTTAATGTTAGAGGTGGGTTTTTTAGTTGCATTCAAATTTCTGTATTTCACTTGAGGTTCCTTTAAAGTGTGAATACCTTTCCACTGAAGGTAGAACATCTTTTGGGATTTTGACATTACTTCATCAAACTAAAGTAAAGAATAAGGCATTTCCTCCGTTTTCCTCATTCTCTGGTTTTTGCTTTGAAGCTTCTAATAAAAGAAAAGCTATGGACATACATGTTTTTTCCTTGTTAGCTGCTGTTGTGGTATGTGCATGCATTTGCTTTGTTGTAAAGTAAAAATCATAGCTAAGCTGGGACTTTTTGCTGACATAATTAGAAAAGATTTGAGGTGGGATGGTGTCTTCTGTTGTTATTTCCCTCCTAGTGTTTATAAGCATGTATTGTGGGAAATTTGGAATATTCTGCCCTTTTTCTGATCTGTTATTGAATGGACACCAGAAGTGAAGACGTATAATCAGAAGGTCTCATTTTGTCCAATTTCATGCAATAGTATTAGATTACAGAGAAAAATAGGAAAAACATATTTTAGGAAATAGGCGAAACATGCTTTTTTTTTTTTCCCCCCTACACGTGCTTCCTGGATATGGGGTAGACTGTTTTTTTGCATCAGCATTATGCTTGCTACACTTTTTATGAGGTGTCGTTGAAAGGAATAATATAAGGTGGCAGGTATGAGGCAAAACACGTTACAGAACTGCTTCATGTACTTGATATGTGTATTAAAATAAGTCATCAACAGCAATGCTGGTAGGGCAATAAACGTTGAAGACAGTGTGTATCTTGCTTTAAGTCTCTCTAGACACAAAAAGAATTCTATGAATATCTAGTAATTATTTGTTACACTATGTTAAACATTGGCAGGAACCTGCAAATGCCCTCTGATGAGAAGGAAAATAGTTTTTGGAATTTTGGAATATGTTTCTGCTCGTTCCATGGGTTGTGTTTGTTAATGCTTAACGCTTCAGTATTTTTGACTTGGAGGTTCCTCAGCAGTAGTAGAGGTTATCTGCTAGGGTAGGAAACTCATTAGAAAAATATTATTGCAATTGAGTCGTTCCTCTTAGTAAAACATAGCGGGGAGAAATACTTGTGTTAAGTGCAGCTATAAATATAGGGTCAAAGGGTATGTGATCCTATGTATTACCAAGCACTGGCAAAGTGTGATCCTGTTGAGCTTCTAGTGACTACTGAAATGTGTATGTCAAGCAACAGCTGAGCTCTTAATACTCTTGATAAATCAAATCTGACAAATGTCCTACTATAATGTAAAATACTGCAAGTGTGTGAAAGGGCAATTGAATTCAGGCAAGGCATAAGGATTAGCCAAAAAGTACTTATTTTGGATTAGAAAGCCTAGGAGATACAGGCAGAATTAGGAAAAGAAAAAGTTACAGACCAAAAAGTATGAATTAGAATACTAAACTGGTATTTTCCCCAGCATATAGGGTAAATAGGTTATTTGTGGTGGTACTTTGCCCTTTTTTTTTTTGGTCTCGGATCGGATGTTGTGCGGTCTGTACTAATACATTTAGGTGCTGTTGTAAAAGGTAAAGGTTGATAGACGTAAGGCTTTTAAGACTTGAAAAAGTTACTAAAGGGAATGTGTGTGCTGTAATTGCAAGTTTGTTCTTCCCCTTCCTCCTCGTGCCTACTACTTTTTTGTGATTGCATTGCTGGTTATTGGCTGTATTTAGGGGCACATTATTTAATGTATTCCCTGAACATTTACCGTGATAAACTTTGCAAAACCTTGTACTGTTAAACATTTCATCTTCTCACGTTTGCTCTCTTGCTTTATTATTGATCTTCAATAACTTTTAAAATGTACAGTAGTCTCAAAAATAATGTTTTGTCTGTTCTTTAATACATATCTCTTTTTCAGAATCAAGATTGGAAGGCTGGCTATCGATGCCTGTTAGAAATAACACTAAAAAATTTGGATGGGTTAAAAAGGTAAGAAAACCAGATTTATAATCTTGTTTCATGCATAGTCTCAATTTTAAACTTACTGTAGGTTTTCAACACTTCAGTTTTTCCTTGATATGTGTTCCCTCATTACTTAAATGTATAAAATATGTTAGCTGGTATAGCTACATCTGAGAGGAGCAGCTTAAGACAATTGCAATAGTTTAAGACACCTCTTTGTATAGCCAGAGGTGAGAACACTCATTCATGATCTTCAAATGTTTACACATGCCATAAGCATTCCCAGCAGTATTACATAGAATTACATGGAATTAGGCAGTCTGGAAACAGGTGCTCTTGACAATTTCTTTATTTAGGAGATAAGACTAGAAACTACTCCTCCTGCCTTGTGCAACCTTCATTTGTTTACTGCTTCTCTCTCAGTAACCTCTTTGACGAGTCTGTCCAAAGTGTAACATACACATTTTCATACCAATTTCCTTATTGCTGAATACAGTTAATTCTAGGCAAAATTCTGGAAGTAGGACATCTTTTAGGTAATTGGTTTATTAGTGAACATTGCTAGCTATTCTGGTAAGTATAATAGTGATCTTTTTAAGTATGATCCCTATTAGTTGTGACCTGCACACGTGAAATAGGCAGAGGATGACAGTTAACTCTCTCCACCAGTCCAAGTGAAAATTAAATCAATAAAATAGAAAGGAAAAGCTTATATCCTACTTCCAGATTTTCATTTTTGTTTCTTCACAGATATTTAAGTATGTTTAAATATCAGTTAATCTGATAACATAACTTGATTTATCAGGTAATCAGAATTTTGTTTGTTATGCAATGAATTCCTTGGCATGGACTTAGTATACGATACTGCTGTTGTCCATTTAGGTACCATTTCATCAAATTGTAGAAAAATATTGCTGCAACATATGTGATAGAGAATTGCTGTGATATATTTGACATCTGTGGTGAGCTGGATTAAAACATGCTTTTATCCTTTTGTCTCCTCACAGTATGTAATTGTAAGCAGCAAGAAGATCCTGTTCTATGACAGCGAACAAGATAAAGAACAATCTAATCCCCATATGGTATTGGATATAGAGTAAGTGTTGGCACGTGTGATTCCATCATCTGGTTTGTAGGTGAACTCTGTTGGAAAGACCTGTGACCAAAGGCCTTTTGAGGTCTAGTCTGGGAGCACAACATCACATGGGACAGGACTTTTTTTAATCTGAACTATAGAGCTGGACCCTTAGGTACCCGCTGTGGTGAGGAGTTGGGTTTGCTGTTGGCACTGATGCAGGAGGAGCAGTGTGGTGCTCAGACTGACCCAGGGATCTGCACTGAGCCCTGGTGTAACTGAACTGCTCCCACCAGCTCAGCTAGACCTTCCTCACGTACACTTGGGAGCAAGGCATGTAAAGAAAACTGTAGCAAAATGGCCATAATTGTCAGTGTTTGCATATTTTCTCTTACAGTGTGGCCTTACAGGTGGGTTGTATAGCTCATTTATTTTCTTAATAAATGCAGAATGTGGCTATTCAGAGGTTGGAGCCTGGGGACAGGATTGTGTTAGAGAGCTGCCAGCAGCCATTAAAGCCACATGATGATGGTTTTTCAGTGCTTTCGCAAATATAGCTGGATGCTTGTGACTTCTTTTTATTTAGGGTTTTTGGGAGTTCACGTGCAGGGTTGAAAGATAGGACTTTACCAAGTGATTAGAAATCTGTACAAATTTGACAAAGTTTTTAATGCTTCTAAGTTTTAATGCAGTATGTTGTATCCTAACTTAATCTGTCAAATTTATCATTTTGGTAACATTAATTTTTGTCCTTATTGAAACAATTTCCTATAGCAAACTCTTCCATGTCCGACCAGTCACTCAGACTGATGTGTACAGAGCAGATTCCAAGGAAATTCCTAGGATATTCCAGGTATTCATCAATAAATTAATGTTTCTGGTGTAACAGATACAGTATTTCAGACGTTGTCAAAGATACCGTGTAATGAAATATTTACTAAAAAAATCATTGAAAAATCGTTTCTAGTGTAATTCTTCAATCTTTGTACGTAGATAATGACTCTGAATTTATATTTGCCATCTAGGAGTATTTGAGATTATTTTGCTTTCATTCTAGATCCTATATGCTAATGAAGGAGAGAGCAAAAAGGAACAGGAATTTCCTGTGGAGCCCATGGGAGAAAAGTCAAATTACATTTGTCACAAAGGACATGAGTTTATACCTACTCTTTACCACTTCCCAACCAATTGTGAAGCTTGTATGAAGCCACTGTGGCACATGTTTAAACCTCCTCCTGCTCTGGAATGTCGCCGCTGCCATATCAAATGTCACAAGGATCACATGGATAAAAAAGAAGAGATTATAGCGCCTTGCAAAGGTAAATAGCAAGTATTTGAATATGCAGGTAGTGCTGGAGTCACAAGGCATTCTGAGAGATCAGAGGATTCTAGTAATGGTCTGACGCCAACTGAACTTAAAGGTTGATTTGTCTTTTATTGGTACACGGCCATCAGCCCCTTTCTGAGTGTGTCCACTCTCTGCCGTGAGTTCATGGCACGTGGCTGTGGTGTGCATGTACCTGTTGTGTTGTCATCCTCATGCAGCAGAGCATGGTAGTTTTAAGGTGCTCACACTGTGTGTTGTGCTCTTTGCTGTGGGAAACAACAGTGCTATGGAAGGGGTTCCATTTGGTGAAGGTTGCTCCTTGTGACTCAGTGTTTCATAATTTCTTGGTCTCGGTCACGCCTCTTTGTGTTACCCGTGGTTTTTTCCACGTGAATGTGTATCTTCCACAATACTAAGTAGCTACTCTCTAAATTTAAGGAGGAGGCACTGTCAGCAGCCAGTAAACCTCCTGGTTCGTTTTGCTTTTGACTTCTCTGCTGATTTCTCTATGCTAACTATGAGAGTATGGTAATCTGACAGCTAATTTTTGATGTGGGGACATGTTTAAAATAATAACAATATTCATTTTTATTTTTTAATTCTTATTACAGTGTACTATGATATTTCTACGGCAAAGAATCTACTACTGTTAGCTAATTCTACGGAAGAGCAGCAAAAATGGGTGAGCCGACTGGTGAAAAAAATACCCAAGAAGCCTCCAGCTCCAGACCCCTTTGCTCGATCGTCCCCCAGAACTTCCATGAAGGTACAGCCAAACCAGTCCATCAGACGACCAAGTCGACAGCTTCCTCCAAACAAACCAAGGTGACATAAGAGCTGCTATTTAATTTATTGTGTTCAGTGTTTTACTACAGTTGATTTCAATTCCTTATTCAGTGTAGAAGGACTCATGCGAATGTCTCATAATTCCTAAAAGGATAGTCATATCAGATTCTTCTGATTTGGTAAAAATTGTCCATACAAAAATCGTTAATTTACTACTGGATCACTTTTAAGGAGCAGAATCCTATACTGTGCTGTGGAGGTGATAGCATTCTGCAGGTAGCATTTATATGATTGCACAGTGCGGTTTCTGGTTTTTTTCCAGTTTGCTTTTTTCATCACCTGCAGTACTAGCTTATATCTGCTTCTATCAGTTCCCAGTACTGGCAGCCTGTGAAAAGGTTGGTCTGACTTACTTTGTTCATTGCAGTATTCCAGTTTAGCAAAGGCTTAACATTTTTCCCCAAAGACGTGATCAGGCAGTGCCTAGACAGGATTGCTGTCCTTGTTTCTGTGACTAAACTAGCACCAGTATCTCAGCATCTGGCTGGGTGAGCTCTGGGCTGGGTGAGTGGCCAGAGTTAGTGGGGAGTGCAGGGAAGCACACTCTTGCTGTGATTCTGCTGTTACCACAAAACATACTTATGCTATGAAGAGGAAGATCTTAAACACATAACTGGTATTTTAATGGGTGGAAATGCTTAGTAAAAGGACTTAGAATAATTTAATTTCACTTCCCTCCTAACTTTCCTACAGTCTAATTTTTGGTGATTGAGTTGACATATTTAAAAGAGAATCAGACCTCATAATCTGGATTTTAAATTGATAATTTTTTTTTAAATATAATCATGAAGGAAAAAAGTGTTTTAATCACTTTTTAGGGACCAATTATTGAAGAGTTTCTTTGTGCAAAACTATCCAAAATATCCGTGATAGGACTGAAGCATGAATCAAGAAAACATTCATGACAACTTGGGGGACAAGTAGATTACTTTTCTTCTGCTTAGTGTTTACAGTCTAACTTAGTGGTATTACTCTGTTACTTGCTGTTAACATATAAAGGTATATTATACATTCCGATTCTTTTTCAGTAGCTATTCTTAGGTGTACTGAAAATAATTCTCCTTCCAACACCCTTTTTTCAGTCTTCATGAACTTTTGTACAAAATGCTTTCATAGCACAGTACTTACCATTCCATACTGGTGGAAAAAGGAGGAGGATGAATATTTTTGTGTGTAAAGCATTTAATTTTTCAGTTTAAGTTTCTAAGTTAGCTTTGCAAATGTACCCAACAGATGAAAAGTATAGTTCCGTGAGGTCACGTCACCTATCACCCTACTGATGCAAGTCTGTCAAACCAGTGGAAATTTGTATGGATTTGAGCACCTGTAATTAGAAACCACATACTCATAAATTACTGTAATTGCTATGGCAAATTTATATCTCAGTGTTGCTTCCGTGAGGCTTTTCTGCAAGGGTTTTACCATATGGAATGATGAATTTTCCCTTATGAACTTTATTAAGAAAGAAGATGTAGTTGCCAGTTCAATCTAGGGACTGAGTGGTTGGGGACAAGCCGTAGGCCCTGGCAGCCAGGCAGGCTCCGGGACTGCACCAAGAGGAGCACAGCTGGATGACCGAGGGAAGACATTATCCCCCTCTGTTCACTCCAGAGTCTGCAGCACGACACTGCCTCCAGGTTTGAGCCCCCAGATTCCAGTCAGACAGCCAGACACTGGGGATGGACCAAGCAGAGGCCAGCAGGATGGTCAGAGCAGACACCTGAGGGAGCTGGGCCTGTTCAGCCCGGATGATGGACATCTCCAGGGGCTCCCATAGCAGCCTGGCCCAGCCCGTGGAGAGGGTATCCAAGAGACAGAGCCAGGCTCATCAGTGCTGCACGGTGGGAGGGTGAGAAACAAGGGGCTCCCTTGAACCAGGAGACACTCCGGCTGGATGGAAGGAAAAGCCAATGCAGAGAGGGAGGCCAGTGAAGCTGGACGGGCTCCATCCCTGGAGGCTCTCATCACCTGACAGGACAAGACCTTGAGCATCCTGGGCTGGCCTTGCAGCTGACCCTGCTTTGAGCAGGAGGTTGGGCTAGAAACCTCTTGAGATCCCTTCCAAGCTGCGTGGTCCTAAAAATGCTGTTCCTGCTAGGAATTTCACACAATGATTGTTTCTTCACGGTTTTCATTGCTGTTGTTCTTAGTGAGGATTTAAGAAAGGGCAGACCAGTTTTTCATACAGACCACATAATTTCTGTTTAGCCATTCAGTTGGATCATGACAAAAGAATAATTCCAAATTGAAAAAAAGCCAACTTTAATGTATTTTACTTCCTAATAAATTGTTTAAGTGTTATAGCCATAGTTCATGTAACAAATGAATATGGAGCCTTTTCAGGGCTATATCACGTTTAAAGGTTTAAATAGTTTAAAGCCTGAAAATCCAAATTCCCCTGAAACCCATGTTGTTTAAAACATGTGATTAACGGTATTAAACAATGTAACATGTTTATACTGATGCTCTGTTAGGGTAAGGTTTCCATGCCTGCATCCTATGCTCAGCATATAACCCTGATTAGGATCCTTTCATCTCACCGGAGAGATGACTGGGCTGAGTTTCATTTGTTGTAGCTATAGCAGTTGAAAAGTTAGTACTTAAGATATTTGTCTAAGATTCTTCAATTACAACAGAAAGAGTTGACTGCTTCTAGACAGTGATTCACCCCATCCCAAAATAAATGCCTCAGATAAGTAAAATGACTCATTGGCTTGACAGAGTTTGCCTCGCTTGCCTTCTTTGTTCTGTGGTGACCATACAAGGAGCACAGACAGGGAGGTCTAGACAACAAGATGATATATCCTCTTTTTTGGCATTGCTTAACTTTAAATAATGAGCTACAGAATAGCTGTATAATGTAATCACCCTGTATTTGGGATATAGTAAAATCCTGCTGTATTTGTTTGTACATTCAGATGAAGCTATCTTATTCAATGTTCTTTTCAGCACTCAAAATTATTTGATTTTATTGGAAAAATTGTTAGCTTTGCATTATTATCTGGAAGGGGATAGCAGGAGAGCATAAGACCACCTCAGTCAGCAAGAACAGCAGCAAAACAGAAAGCAGGTGATTTTATAAAATGTACATGTTGGTCTTTCCTACTGAAATTCTAGGGGAAAAAAATCAATATGGTAAGTGTTCTGTATTGAATGGTTTTTGAGATGAATTTGCAATGAATGCAATATTCTTAGCTTACATGAACACTAACTGAATCTTCATACTTGTGATAGGCCAAGGAACAAACCCACTTACCTTAAACAGCCTTTCAGTTAAAAAGGTTTAGTGATAGTAAAAGGAATTTTTGAGTCTTTTGTAGAAGTGTGACGCTCATAAAACATCAAACCCTCCTGTTGCAGATTACTTGATCTGGCATTTAAGGACTGGGATTGGTCATTTGATGATGTTGATGATATTGATGGTGATGATGATGACGATGTTTTTGATTTCTGAAGAAGTATAAGGGGTAAATCTAAATAGAGAGGAATGGATTTGTTTGCCTTTGAATACAGCATGCTATGTTGGATTTTGTTTCTCAAAGCAGAGAAAATACATGATCTCATTTTAATATTTTAAACAGAAAAATGAGATTCTGTTCATGATATTGAACTTTTTGGAGGAGTCATTTTCATTAAAACAAAATTGTTGCCTTTGTCAGTTTTTTTATTTTTCTAATTTTAGATTTTTTTTTTTCCAAATTCATGTCTGCCTGCCTGAAAAAAACCCCAAAACTGCTGTTGTCAGTTGTTGCTCATCTCTAATGCTAATACTGCTAACCTCAGCAGAGAATATTTGAGGGATAAAAGAGAGATGGTAGCAGTTGGATGTTTAGCTGTAATAGACTTGGTATTTACAAACATTTTTCATTTTTAAGCTTTTAATATAAACTGACTGGTCTATGGCTAGCAGACATGAAATCACTGGAGTTCTGCGTTTTGCTTTTCTACTTGTGTTCTGAAGTGAATTTGACTTGGCTTTCCTTTGCAGTGCTGTGCTTTCTGGGTACCTAACCACGCATTTAGAACTATGTAAACAAACGGGCTTTGCAGCTTCTGTGATGTGGTTTCCTTGACTGCTTTAGAAAGATCCGGCCATTATAGCGATCTGATTTGTCCTATGGCTTAATTCTGGATGTACTGCAAATAGCATTACCTATTTTATAGACCTCAGTATCGGATCATTTCACACGTTGATGCAATCTTATGTTTACACAGAAAAACCCTCTAAATGTTAAATGCCTACGATTTGTTTTAAACAGTTCGTGAGATGTGTTTCAGCCGTGCAACAGCGGCACTGGGGCTGCTCCTCAGCTTGTGTGCTCATGGAACTGAGGAGCCAGCTCCTGCACAAGTTAAACGGCTTAGTGTTCACAGTAACGAGCATTACGTTAATTAAATATACTGCATCTTTGTGTATTAAAAGCTTACAGATCACTAATCCTTAAGAAGCAACTACTGAACTGTGCATATTGTACTGTACCCTCATGTATCCCAAGGGGGGTTTAATTGATTTGGGATTACAATGCATAAGGATGTGCTATACTGAAGTAATGATGCCGTTGGATGCAGAGGAAAGGTGTTTCTCCCAAGTACGATGATGAGCCCATCTTAAATGAAGACTTTGAAGAAGTATATTTCTGTCAGATTTACATCTGTTGCATTTACTGACCAAACTTCCTGCTTCTTTTTCAGCTAACTGCTTTCCGTGAATGCAGACACAGTCGAGGTGATAATTTTCTTCCCATTACAGCAAGACTGAAACATATCCCAAAATATATTAAAAATATATATTTTCCTGAGAGATTGTGCTATATATATCAGAGGTTTACATTTTTGCTGCAATATAAATTACTAATCTCTGAGGGTTTTCCTGTATTCTCCCGAGTGACTGATCAGTTGAGGAATGGTTGGTAATTAGTAAAAGGGTATGTTAGGTAACCTTTTAAACTCTGTTCCACAAAAGCTTTCTTGGCAAGACACATACACTACATTTCATAAAAGGATCGAGAGGAATGAGTATGGAAATGGAAGAAACTGACTTTTCAGCTTTCGTAAAGATGCCACCAGCACGTCTGCAAGTAGAAGCGGAGGAAGATCCACCCTAGTGATATAGACTGCATCTGTAAGAAGTGACCATTATACTGTGTATATATATTGTACTGTAATACTGCAAGAGGGTTTTAAAAATCTTTCCACTTTATTTTTTTATGCTTATTAATCAGATACCGTTACTTATTGCAGTTGCAACTATGCACTTGTATAAAGCCATAATGTTGAAGTTTATATCATTCATACACGTCTATCAGAAGCTGCATGTCAGTGTTCAGCAGCTAGTATAGGTTTGAAGTATATACTAGTTTCAGCTACATCATCATGGGCAGTCCTGTTGTACCTGTCTAATTGCCTTAATTTAAATTTTTTTCAAGTTTTTTTTGCCCATTCTTTCTATTTAAGGACAAAGAAAGTTTACCAGCTCTTAGGATGCAATTTTGCTTTGTGGCAGAAAAAATAGTGCACTATTTTTACACCTAGTAAGTATATCAGTGTCAGCCTATTTTGAATGTATATCGACTGGTTTTAAGGGTGGAGAAGTGTTGGTTACAGAAACAATGTCTGAGAGCATGGGATTTACCAGACCATTTGCTTGTACATGTAACTGCTCATCCAGCCCTTTTTACAAACCTCAATACTAGTTATTGACTTATATTAACCCTCATTAAGTGCTATGAAACTTCATTTTGCCTTGTTTTTGCATACTCTCCTAGATGTGTTTTTTTTTATTTCTGGAAAATAAAAGAATCTGTGACTATTTTTACATTTCACAACACAATATCCAAGGACTGTCACAAACTTTCAGAAAAGTAAAACATACTGTAGATGTATTTTAAAGTTTTAATCTGGTTCTCTAGCACATAGCTGTAGGCATAGATAAATATTTCAGTAGTGTGTTTTGAGAACTGATAGCTGGGAAGAAAGGGCCTCAGAGGCACTTAATCTGACTTTTTTTTAAACTTGGAGTTGTACAAAAAATCTAATTTATGTGGGCTCATTCATGATGTGTTCATAATTATCCCAGAAAATGCATGTTTTATACAACTACAGTATGCGATGTTAAACATATTGACAGTAAAAAATGTAGTCTCCTATTTGGTCTCTTTATATATATAAATATATATATATATATTTAGAATATATATATATATAAAATATTGTGTGGGAGTGCAGTAATTTAAAATATGATCTAACACTTCAATGAAGGAGGACATTTCACTTTAAAATTTTGTTTGTTTGTTTTTGTTTTTTAAAGAGTGTTGAAATGTTTGGAAGGATAGGACCATGTTTTATTTAACACTATCATGAAAGGTGGA
>VZTA01006298.1:632460-650533 GCA_013398855.1 Mohoua ochrocephala | reverse complement strand
TACAGTTCAGCTTAACAGAGCAAGAATGTATTCAGTCTTCTGTTTATGCACTCACAAAGTAAAATGTTATTTGTGAGTTCTTAAATTCAAAACTAAAACTTTCATATCATTTCTGTTAGGTATTATAACCCAGACCACAGCTACAGTGGTTTTTCCCTGCTTGTTTTGATTTACAGAAGTACGGTATATTTTTAGATAATGCAGATTTGCATAGAGTACAACATTAAAAATGTATACAGTAAAACTGTTTCCATTCACTGAATGCATAAATATTTTATATATATATATATATATATATAAAAAATGTTACATTGTGGGAAGTTCTATCCTTTTCTGAATTGGAGAATATTATATATATATATTTTTAAATAAACTATTTGAGTAAGGTAAAATAGTTCCTGAACTTGAGAAGCTGGTAATTAATTGAAATATTTAAATACAGAGATAACTACTGCAGCAGATATGGGAAAGGCAAGGGCTGCTCCAAAGGCAGCCAATCAAAGCCTGTGTGTGGAGGAAGTGCAGCTCCTCCACTGCCGGGGCTGGATCCTTTGCACTTCCTCTCCCTGGTTCCCCCTCATCTACTGTGAATCCGCGGGGCCCTGCTAAGCCTGACATTTAAGGAAATGTACTCTATTAGAGTATTTGCTAGCCACAGTTTATAAATTCTGTGCTTGTACAAATGGCCATTAGCTGTACATGCAGCAGGCTGTACTGAGATGGTGTCATGGAGCAGTATGGGCTAAGGGGGAGCACTGGGGGTCCTGTGCTCTGACCTCTACCTCAGAGCAGAGCTAACTTAGCACAGGTTCCTCGAGGCCAGTGGTCTGAGGTGCACGAACCTTGCTTTGTAGCCAGGACACAAAAGGCAGAGCTGCTCTTCTGTTCTTCTCCCTTATCCTGCTGTGAACTGCAAACAACTCTTTAATGCTAGTTCCCGGGGATTGTGTTGTTTCTTTATTGTCCAGGGGTGACCTTTCAACATTTTTGAGAGGAGGGCATATTCATGAACTAAGGAATATTTCTCTTGAAAGTCTCTGATGTTTTAACACTTCCTTTTTGTTACAGGATTGTCCCAAGTAAACAGGACATTTTTATGGCCTGAATGACTTACCTATAGAAAATTCTCTCGTTGCAAGTCCTTTTGTTTCACAAGAATAAACATGTAGCATAGCCAAGCTGCAGATTAATCTTCTGGAAAAATCAGGGGTCAAACTCGGAGCCAGAATCTCAAGGCACTTGCAGGGAAGTTGCTCCTTAGTTCCCAATCCAGGAGTTCACCAGCACAGAAGGACAGGCAGAGACCCCATGGGAGTTACTTTGTCAGGTGTCAGAAAGACCTTTCTGCAATGAGATTTCCACTTCTGTCCTAGTTGTGTGCTGCAATTCTCTACCTCTTGTGGTTCCTGCCAAAGTGCAGCCCTTTCCAGCACTGCCAGCAATCCAGCTCCAGTCTGCTTTTAACTAGAGGAAGGCTCTGGTGGTTCTTGTGCTTCTGAGCACGGCTGATGCTGTAACCAAAAACACGGCATAGAAGCACAGTACGATGTAGGACTCGGAAACATGCAAGAGGCTCAAGGATCTTGGCAGTGACAGTGGCCAAATTTAAAACATCACTGAAATTTCACTGCAAGTGTCTAAATCTCTTACTGCCTTGTGAAAACACTGAACCTCCTAAATCTTGACAGGCATTCAGTGGCTCTCTGAAGGCACCAAGGCCAGGAAAGCTGCCACTGAAATTATGTGCTTTTTCTCTTTAGTTTCTTTTTAGTTTCTAATGTCAAGTGATCATTAGAAATTTGAGCATTTCTGTTTGTAATCTTACAACATATTAGTTTCCCATCTAGCTTTGAGAGAATCATCCTTGGAAGAGGATTATCTATTTTGGTCTCAAGTGCCTTTACCCATCCTGTGCTTGTGAGCTTGTGTTTGAGATACTGCTGTGAAAAGGGGGAACTTACATGAAAGCAAACTTCTTACCTGGATTGCTCTTACAAACCCTTAATCACCTCCTTATTCTGTTCTTGAGGCAGAAGAACATGACAGTACAAGGTCCAGTTCAGTGAACTGGAGTATTTCAGTCTCCTCCACATTCCTGGATAGTTTGCCTTGACATTCATGTTAAAATCATCATAAATTTATTTTTTCATGTAATCATAGAATATATCAAGTTGGAAGGGACCTATAAGGATCATAGAGTCCAACTTCCTGCTCCTCACAGAACTACCTAAAACTAAACCATATGACTAAAAGCATCATGCAGACACTCCTTGACCTCTGACAAGCTTGGTGCCTTTTCAGTGCATTACAGTTTTTACAAACAATCATCTCTGTACATAGTACACTTGAAATTGAAAACATTATTTCTTATTTTTTAAGATTATCTTCTGAATCATGTAGGGTTCTATAAGAATGCCCAGGATCATAGGGTTTGCCTGCTGCTTTGAAGTATCCCTCATGAGGGAGGGAAGGAGTCTTCTTTGGGATCTTCATAAAAGATGTTGATGGAGTGGTTCCGAAACTACAATTTGTGTTCTTTGTTGAAGTTGCCTCAATAGTGGACAGGTGTATACACTCAGACATTCTCATTTGAGAAATAAGACAAGTCTACTGACTTGAGATGTGTGTGGCAGAGAAGAACACTCAAAACACATCCAGCCTAGTTCCCCCAGAAACTACTGC
Source organism: Mohoua ochrocephala (assembly GCA_013398855.1). Taxonomy (NCBI): domain Eukaryota; kingdom Metazoa; phylum Chordata; class Aves; order Passeriformes; family Acanthizidae; genus Mohoua; species Mohoua ochrocephala. The sequence continues at coordinate 647,851 of VZTA01006298.1, read as the reverse complement.
AATGAATGGAAAAGCTGTAACTGTAAAAACATAGCTCCAAGAAGTGGGGACATAGAGAAAATAATTTATTAGCACAGGGATGCTAATTACTAGGTCTTATTAATGCAAACTGGGGTTTGGAATCTTTGCCACTTTGTAGGCAAGAAGGATTGTTTTATAAAGGTAAGAAAGCCACATTACTACTTGATATTGCAAGGGCGAAGCCTTGGATTTGACTGCAGCTGTGTTGTGGTTTGATGCTGGTTAAGCGCCAGGCACCCACGAAAAAACCATCTACTTATTTTCCTCTGCTATAGCTGAGCAGAGGAGGGGGAATTGAAAACTTCATTTTCATGAGTTGAGATAAGGATTATTGAAAAAAAAAAAAAACACCCTAAGGCAAAACAGGTTCAAAACTTAAAACAGTATAAAGAAGATTTATTATTAACAGAATTAAAAGTAAAAAGGGTAATGAGAACTAAAGCAAACCTTCAGAACACCTTTCTTTCCTTGTCCCTCCCTCTTTCCACTGACGGCACAAGGAAATAAAACATGGGGTTTTGGTCAGTATTTCACTTCTTAAAAATCTTTCTTCAATATGCTTAAGGAAAAGAGTTGCTTCTACTGTGCCGTAGGATCCTTCCCACGGAAGATAGTTCTCTGCGAACTTTTCTAGCGTGGTTTTAACTTCCACAAGCAGCAGTCCCGCCTGAACCTGCTGCAATGTGAATCCCTCCCATGAATCTTGCAGTCTTCCCACAACTGCCTGGCATGGGTGATTTTAGTTCACAGGGTTTAGTCTTTTAAGGATGAGCTGTTCTAGCTTGGAAGCAAAGGCTCTCTTCCTCTATCTCTAAAAGCAAGGGTCATCTCTCTCTGTCTGAGTTCCTCACTAGATTACAGCTTTTCAGCATCCACGTGCTCCAGCGTGAGTACTCTTCTTCACGGGCTGCATGTGGATCTCTGCACTCCCCTGTGCACCTCATTAATTTTAGGGAAACTGTTTCTTGTATTACAGTCCTCACCACAGCTTGCAGGAGAATCTCAGCTCCAGTGCTTGGAGCACCTCTTCCCTCTCCTTTTCTTCACTGACCTCGGTGCTGCCATGTTGGTTCTCCTCACGTGTCCTCACTTTTCCTTTTCCTCTGACTTGGAAGAAAGTTGGTGTAAGTTGCAGGTGAGAGGTTGATCTCATCCGGGCTCTGCATTGGGGAATTGCTTACCATGTCTCTCACTGCTGGTCCCTGCCAGCACCGCATGGCCGGCCCTGGCCTCGGGGCCTCGGGAGGGTTCCGGCCACGCAGTCCCCCGGCAGCCCCCACTGGGACGGGCCCCAGCAGGTGCCTCACCACCCCTCAGGAGAAAAAAAAAAAAGCTTCTGTGGTTTTTCCTTTCTTGTCTTATTGGGCTAGTAACCTGCCCATCATCAGAGCCTTCAGTGATTGGTTCTGTGCCGGACATAGAAGTTTCAAGCAGCTTCTCTCCCATCCCCACCAAAAACCAGGCTGTGTTAAACCAACACAAGCTGCTTTTCCTCCAATAATCTTGTAGAAGCTGCAGGATTAAAGTGATCTTTCAAAATGAAAGTCACAGTGAAGGGTAATGAAATTTCAGTTATGCGTGTATGTAGTCCTGAAACCATAAAGAAATCTGGAGAGACATCATCACCCTGAAAAGAAAGGGCAGAGAGTGCAGTAATTTCATGTCCCTACAGCCCTTACGTGGTTGTTAGAGGAGCTGCATAGAAATGCTTTCACAGCCAAAACAACTGCATGGGATGCTTCAGTCCTACCACCCCATATTGAGGTCTAGGCCTTTAGTGTTCAGAGATGTGACTCTGCTTCTATGCATAGTCTTATATTGTCCCTGTGGGCTTTAGGTCATGCAGTTCTTGTCATTTGTCATTACTGTTTGGGGTGGTTTTGGCCCAGGACACTCTTGCACCACTTGGTAAGCATGGCTATGTACAGAGAAGTACATCAGGCTTGTGAAATCACTGCCAATCCTCTTTTCCTTTGGATCACCAACTGCTTAGACTTTAGGCACTGAATTGCCTCAGATACGTGCTACTTTTTATTAACAAGTGAACTGGTAGAAACTTTTTTTGGAGTTATCTGAGGTATTAAACCCTGTATTATTTTTAAGACTGAAGGAGCTGGGCACCCCACCGTCTGAGCCCTGTTTCATATCTGCTCGCCCTGCACTGTCTCTGACCTCAGCTGTTCCATTTTCCATTAGGCTCTTGGAGCAGGTCTCGCAGCTGGGTGCAGCTCTGGCTGCAGCTTCAGGACTTGCATCTGGTTTCTGGATCCCATGGTCTCATGTGTCTGCATGATGTTTTCCAGTATATTACAACCCCTGCTTCCTGGGGGCCACTGCGATTCAGTAGGATCTGTGTAGCCTTTAGTCCACTCTGGAGCCACGGGAGGGAGGCTCCCCCTGCGTGCTCTGTACGCTGTTCTGAGCTACAGCAATGGGAGTTGTATTACTGGAAGATGGGCATTTGTGCAAACTTAAAAAAACCAATAGAGCTGAGACAGAAAAATACCCTTGAGCTCAGAGAGTCCATGAGGACTGTAAGTTGTGCTGACAGTACATTTCATGGAAAAAAATTTAAAATCTCAAAAGATAAGTGACACTCTTGAAAGTCAGACCAGTCTGTATACAAGAATCTGTATACAGTCAGCTGTTCGAAGGTGAAAGAATTTCTTCACAGAAATTAAGTGTTTAAAATATGCTTTACAGAAGGTCAATTTGTGCTTCGTTAGAGTCATGATCTACATGACAGAGGCAACACTGAGGCACAGGATGTGTGTTCTTCCATTTATGATGTTCATATAGTATGAGTCTTGGTACTGCTGGCCAAAGCCACCACATTCCAAAGCAGAAATCTTGTACATCCCAGAGCAGGCATATGCACAGATGACTTGCAATTATAATAAGGTGGTAAGTAGAACTCATTTTCAGCATGGAGCCAAAGTTACTACTCAGTTTGAATCAGAATCGTCATTAGCTAACTTATCTTGTCACATTTTAGGCTGGTGCAGGTTCTGTCCTTTACATCATTTTCCAGGATACTTGACAGATGTGATACCACATAATGAGCAGAATTAGCTGTTTAGGCTTCTGACAATTTAAGACAGTTCTAAGATGAAATAATGAAACAAAACAGGGTATGAACAAAATTGTGACAATTATTTAAACTGTCCTTCAGGTATCCCCAATTAAATTTCATCAAAACTGTCGTGTAAAAATTCTCTTCTTTTACCCCTGGCCCAAAGATTGGATTTTTTTCCAAGACAGAGATGGTTGCCCCAAACCACTTCCAATGTAGAATGGAATAGCTGACGCCTTTAACTTGAAAATGTCTTTATGTCTTTCTCGCTATTAGGCAGGAAACACCTCGGGTCACATCACCTCAGGTCTGTGAGGCTGGCAAGGTCTTGCAATTGGCTCCATCACAAGTGGTATGCTGTCAGATTCTTACAGTGATGTTCGCTGTAAGGCTCCCAGGCACCTGTTTGACCTCAACAGCTGTCATTATCGAGAACTGTGAAGTGTCCTGGAGAACTCTGGCTCAAAATCAAGCAAATTAAATTCAATACAAACCAAGAACTTTGTAACATCCTATTTTAAGATTATTTTTCAGCTTCCTCGCCCTCCAAACTGAGACATCCTTAGACCATTATTAGTGATGAAGGCAACATTTCATGTTCTGCTTCGTACATAAATATGAATTTCAAGTATGGAAGAATTTGGAAGAGAGTGGAAAAAACCAGCCTGAAGACAATTTGGGAGGAAGTAATTATTATTCATCATCAGGGAAAATACAGGGCTGGGAAACTACCTCATTTCAGTTATCGCCACATCTGTGGAGCTTTTCATTTATAATGGGTCCTCATGTGGACTCAGCTGTTATTTCCTTTTTTTATTTTCTCCCTATTACATATGTCACTAAATGGATAATGATTGTTTGGTGGAGGAAGAGTAATTTTACCTCATTTAAAGAAGTGAATGAAGGTGTTCTATAAGATTGAGACCATTCAGATAATTGTGAATTACTTTCTCCAGAGTAAAACTGCACTAAAATCCATCTCTGGATCTGTAGCAGTTGAGGGGTGCCACTGCCTCCACCCCGCTCCTTTGTCTCCTGTTTCAGTAGATCAGATGAGCAGAGCCAGGATCGGGAGCAGCCACGAGCACAGCGTAAGGCAGTGACAGAGGCTCGGGGGTCAGGCAGGGCCAGGGGCTCCTGAGCAGGCCAAGCAATAGCATCCCTTGCTGGATTGGAGCAGCACAAAGAAAGACATCTGTGTCCACTTCGCACAGAATGCCCAGTGTTAGGGAGGCCCATAGAGTGGGGAGAGGATGGTTTTGCATTTGTGTTCAATGTTCTGTTCACTGAGGACAGTCCAGAAAAAATAAACTATACACATCTTCCACTGTCCACATCGTCACTGTCGGACCTGCAGCCTGCTGTCTCTGGACTCACATCCTCATTCTTTCGATAGTAAATCTCACGGTAAATGTTTTTCTTTCTAGTTGAAGTGAGCTTGTAGCTTACCTGTTGCCAAATCCAGTCACAGTTCATCATATCCACTGCTGGAGGTATTTGGGGTTATTGAGTGGACTGTACTGGAGTTCAGATCTTGTCTTTTCACAGACAAGGATACTCGAAGTTTTTGAAAGCCCTGACAGGACCCACACTTTTGTCAGCCAGGGCAGGACAGGCTGTGTTACCTCGTGAGCGTGCTGTGAACTGGTGCGATGAGACTCCGAGTGTGTAATTCCACACTCGTACGGCGTCTGTGAATGGAGTTGTATTACTTGCAGCCCTGTAAGAGTTGCTTACTGGCTTACACCCACTGCCATAAATCCAAGATGCCTTCCCCGCCTGCTTTTGCCCCGCTGCTGCATTACGCAGCAAACGACCTCCTTGTGTCCGCCCCGATGCTGCTGAATGACAAGTTTAACAAGATTTATCCTGCCTATGTGTTTGTCTAAAGCTGTTGCCTTTAATCCAGCCACTGAGAAGATTATTCTTTACCTACTGGAAAACACAGGGCCTGCGCTTTCGTGGGGCTTGCCTGGAACTTGAGTGTGCATCTGTTTTTGAAAGTGAAAGAAGTTACTCTCTGAGGGGGGAAAAAGGGTGTAAAACTGTTTACTGCTGCTGTCTGATTTGTTCCATATCTCTTGCAGCTTGAATGAGAGCTCATGGTCCAGCTTTCCAAGTCCACAAACTTACTTTACCTTAAGCGCATGAATTACCCAGCGTTGTTTGTTTTCCTCAGTCTTTTTCTTCCCACAGGTTTCTAATGTGATTTCTTCAAAATATGTTAAGTAACCTATTAAGAACTGTTCTTAAATGCATTTTCAGTATTTTATGATAAAAAAACAACTTGAGGTGCTGATTCTCTAACCAAAAATGGAGCAGCTTCATTTTGCTACAGCATCACTCAGGAGTATGAAAGATGTCAATGACAGAGAGGGTTTGGACTCCATACAAATCTTTCTCTGTCAAGAAAAGGCTTTAATTAAAAAGCAAGTGTGGGTTTTTTCATTTTAAGATGCTGAAGCTCTTTAGCATTTGGCAGGTCAATATTCAGCCTGATGCTTCAAGTGTTAAGGTGAAAGCTGCCCATTTTATGACCTGTAATGAATATTTCATTTTCTCTCCATATATGGAAACAGAATAAAAACTCAAATGCAATGAAAATTAACTGTAAGAATGACACTATCAGTCTTGAAGAATAGCATTTATTAATATCACCTGAAAAATGTATCACATGCCACCTGCCACCATTTAGACCACTTCAGATACTTTACACAGCTTTAGTAAAATCAGAGTGTTTACAATTAATCTTTCAACCAACATAGAAAGATTTATCCATTTTATTGGAGCAGTAAAAAATGCTCATCTTTGACTTGTTCTCAATAATGTGGGATACATTAAGTCAGTGCCCACAGACACATCTCTTCCCAGCCCTTCCCACTAAAATTTAGAGTGCACAAAGCAGCTGTTTTTTGATGGTGAAGGCCCCCCTCCAATTGCTGCATGCTCACTGACAGAAACACCTGCTTTTGCAGATCCCTTTGCTCCACAGCAGTCACACAATTTAGAATGTTGCAAAGAAAACCTGCCTCAAATGTAGTCAATGCAGTCTTCCCATAGTTTTCAAGGGTGTTGGGATCAAGGGTGCCTTGGTTTTTACATGCCAATCAACAGAATACTGTAATAACTCTTTTGAAATGTTGTATCTTTTAATTTTGGAGAATGTAATGAGAAATGAAGGCAAGCTATATGATTACTAATGTACCTTTTGGTTGTGCAGGCAGTACTTCGAAAACCAAAATCCCTTGTTAATAGTTGTCAAGAATATCCTTTCCCCCTTTTTACTATAAGTACTACAAATTGATTAGAATTTCTGAAGTAAAAGTTTAAGTGAAATCTGTGTTCTTCAACACACTTAGCACTGACAGGCTAAAAACTCATGAACCACAGAGCGGTATCACCAAAACCTGACAGCCATGGGAGATGAGTCTGCTGAGATGCATCAAGGTGCACATGTCACTGTCAGTATGGATGGTGTCTGGGAATTCTGGGTATCGTTCCAGGAACTTCTGTTTGAACAACATTCTTAACTGTGGTCACAGTTTCATTAATTCCCATACATTCTAGTCCCTGCTGTTCCCCAAACAGTATGTTCAGTGAATGAGAGCTCAGGTTGAAAAAGAAGAATTCATAGTTGAGTTTTTGCTCTTATCAGATAAAAACTGGGTATACTGAAGAAAGTGACTATGGGTATCCTGTATCAGCTGTATAAATTGTACTATTTAAGTGTTGCATGTAAGTGCTACAATCCCAACTGGATTTGTGACTTAGTAGAAGACATTTAGAACCTTATTCTGGATTGGACCTTGACTCAGATTTTCTTCATCCTAAATACAGACAGTTAATGTTGAACTAATTGAGTTGCTTGCAAGAAGAAGACAAACATCTGTTGTGGTTTTTCAGTCTTGCAGCAGAAGGATGAGTCAGTATGTTGGTGAAAAATTGATCATGTATAATTGAAGAAAATTGCTTACATGTAACCAGAAAGTACTGAAGTGATACCAGAATATTTATACATCTAATTATGAAATACCTTGTAGTAAAAAAAAAATCCAGAGAAAATGTGGTATCAGTGAAACTTGTCTGAAATGACCAATAAAAATATGCTGCTTAAATTAAGTATGTTATCAGAATTATTTCTAAGAGAAAGCAAGCATGAATGTACTGTACTGTAAGTCTGTAAGTACTGTAAATACTATAAGTATGCTAAAGAGTAAATATTAGAGAAAGAGAGCTTCCTCAGTCTTTGAGGAATTCTTAAATTCTTTAAGCTTAATTATATTTTTTTCATGGTAATAATATCTGTGCTGATGAGTGTCTTCTAATCAGTCTTTTTAGTCTTGCTGTAGTGCAGGATTGTGGCTGTGACCCAAATATTGAGAATGAGCATGATTATGAAACGGATGAGAACTAAAAGGGAAAAAAAATATTGTAAGCATAAATAAAAAAAATCAACTGCTGTTACAACACTGGTTTGTAAACTTGCTGGTGTACAGACAGGCTGGTTCACATTCTGAAACTCTTTTCAGCCAATTAGTCTCAATTACCGTGTTCAGGAACCCACACATTCTGAGCATGAATCCAAGAGAAAAGAGCATTTAGCACTTGATCACTTTCAGCAATAGCTCAAATTAATACACTACGGTACTTTTAATTCTTTTGTAACCAGAATAGTACAAGCATGACTAGCCTCGTATAAATTTACATTTATACCAAAAGTTAAATTCAGAGTCACAGCTCTCATGCCCTTTATAGTTGCACGTGTTGTTTATAACAAAGGAACTACTCTCTACTGCTATCTCTTAAGTTTAGACTTCGAGAAGACAGAAAATACCTGTATCTGTCAGATTTTAGTGACAAAATCTGACAACTTACAAAAAAGCAGTTTTTCAGCACCTGGCTTAACTCGGCTTCTTTAAAAACCGTAACAGCACAGTACCTCTGCCTGTGAGAAGGTATTTGAAGTAGAGGTATGTCTGATGTCCATTTGGTACGTGGCATGTTCAGAGAAACGTACACAAAACTTTGTTTCAGAATTATGTGATATCTGACAGTTTCATACCTGTGGATGTGTTCAGTGTTGCAACTTAAATGGAAACATTTTCCATCAGAGCAGCACAGCACATCAATGTTTGCTGCCAGCCCTCCCATGTTCCAGAGTGGATGGTGCTGTATTTTTAAACAGCAGCTTTACCCAGTGCCAGCTTTGCTTTCCCAGTGTTTGCTCCCTCCCCACAGGGAACCTCTCCCTCCCCCTCAGTGTAAATGTGTAGCTGTGGATGACGTGGGCTCAGTACCTGATCCTGACTAAATCTCTGCATATGCATTTTGCCACACTTTTGGTGACCCAGTTAACTGCACAGCCCCACGAACTCCTTACTTTGGCAAAGAAAAAGCAGCAAGCACGGGGGTGGAAATGTGGGCCTGAAATGGGACTTCCTTTTCCAGTGAAAGAGACACTTGAAGTGTTTGTAAAGCTACAGCTTTACTGGGCTGCAGAGGCTGCCTAAGAAGTACAAAATCCATTCGAATGATGTTTCTGATGAAATAGCAGTTTTGAACGAGAACAAGGAATGAAGATGAAGTACAAAGGGATTTTGTTACTGTTCTTGCATCCACCAGGTCTTGATTTTGAACTAGTTTTTGAAAAATCTGTGACACTTCCTAGCTCTTGCAGTTTTCTCAGGGTGGTAAGAAGCTGTTAAATACATCTGCCTTATAATCCGCTGCAAATTATATATTTTAAGTCAGGTTTTTTGAGTTTCTCACCAGCCTGCCATCTCATTTTCAGCCTGCCATAAACTTTCTGAATGTTGGACTTAAAACTATTCACATACTAAGCTGAACTTTAGTTTTGTAGAAGAATTCTTTAATTCACAAAGTTGTCAATAAGAAACTGAAACACTTATTATTTGAAAATCTCATTCAATTACTACAGATTTTTAAAGTAGTATTTTACTACATTTATTTATTTATTAAAATAGTAAATATTTTAATGATTTATTCTGCTATTTTTAGAATTAATTTTGTAGTGCTTTTGCCTTTTGAGAAAAAAAAAAAGTCTTTTGGGCCAGCACGTGACAAGCATAAGCAGTTTTTTGGTTTTATTTTTTTCTTGATGTCTTTGCCTGATTTGTAATCCTGTGTAACTCCTGCCCTCACCCTCACCATGCTAACCTACCACGTTCATGGTTTGTTCTTCTGAGACCTTCTAGCTGTTTTACAAAACAACTAAAAACTACTGTGGCAGCTGCTCCCTTGGAAAGGCAGAGAATTCCATACTTCACTCACCTGCGAGATCATTTGTAGTCATTACAGTTGTAATAATCCTTGCTGTAAATTGAATGAATTCTGATTAGTGGAACACATAGGACACATTTATACTTTTTAAAAAATTATGAAATACCTATTTTTCAACAGAGGATAATTTGCATGAAAATATACACTGTACACATTCCCACTTTTAGTGCATCCACTCTTTACTATTTTAGCTTCAGAGATCAAGCTCTCAAAGCTGACTGACAATCTATCAAGGGTCTTTTTTTAATGAGAAAATCACAGATACAATTAGAATTTTTATATCTATCACACTGGATTGGATGTGGTCAGTTTACTGCTTTTCTTTCTGTTCAGCTCCTCCTTCAGTACTACACCCACAGTTGAGTTTGCAGGACTTAACTATTGTGAATGCTCACATGTGTGCCTTCAGGCTTTGCAAATACAAGGAATTCAGCTTCCCTTCCCACAATGAACCTAAATGTTAATTATTTCACACTTGCAGCAGACTAAAAGCACTTACAAAGTTTACTGCCATTGTTCAGCAAACATATCACAACTTCTAATTATTGACCTTTTTTTCATGTAGAAACAGATCCAGCATCACTGTGTTTTATAGTGAGAATATTTTAAACAAGTTTTGTGAAGATGAGAAAGGCACTTCTGACAAACAGCTGTAGAACTGTTCATGCAGACCACTGGGGAATTGTCACAGGAACCCCACAAGTGACTGTTCATAAATTCTCTGTCAATAAATGTAATTACAAGTAGCCATAGAGTTAAAGGTATTTAGCATTAAGTAGATAGCTTTTCAAAAGTAGCATTGTCTGTATACCTGAAATTGTAGCACCTTTTCATGCTGGATCATTAGTAACTTTATAAAATCGTAGAATATGGAAATCTTTTCCTCATAAAGACAGCCTTTCACTTATTTCAACTCAGGTTCCCTTGGCCATATTCACACTTTAAGTCAGTGGTTTTTATCATTGGTGTCAAAGACAAAACTTGTTTTCAAGAGACTGTGGCATATGAGTCCCAGGAGCTGGCACTGAGGGAAACTAAGGCAAGATCTTTACCTCCTATGATTGAGTAAAGACCTAAGAAAAGAGGCATTGGGAGAACTCAGCACTTCACACCAAGTTGTCTGTAGCTTACTTGCACAGGTGTATGCAGACATGCCCCAGGTCAGGGCGCTCGCTTGTCCGGAATCTTTGGTCTGCCAGAGGTGCTGCAGCTGAACCAGCTTACTGGCTGCACTGACGAACGTGCACAGATTCTGAAAAGCAGGTGAAAAAGAGAGAGAACCTCTACCTCTGCCATTGTATTATCTGAATAGGAGCAGCTTTTTCAGTTAGAATTAAAAAGAATCAACACTTTTCCAGTATTTGGCAACCCAAGTGCTTCGGCTTCTTAGTAAGGAACAGCGAAGCAAAAACTGGAAGTTGCCAGAAGCAAGGGACTCATTTCTGAGGTACTGCCCAGCAAGAAGCTCAAAGAGCACAGTTGCTACTGTTGTTGGCAAATGCTTGATAGAGGCAAATACAATAAGAAGCAAAGAAACAAAAAAGCTTCTCAACCTGCTCCATAAAAATGTTTATAAAAGTCGGCTAAAATGAGACTGACCCAGTCTAAACAGCAAGGTCGATTCAGACCATCTGTTACCATTATGTCTGGCAAACCAAACCATAAAGGAATGAGAACACTGACAAGAATGTGTGGAAAATTAGTCCAATTGGAGGGAAAAAAATAGTAACAGGAATGCACTATTCACTCTGTCACCCTTTTAAAGGGGATTTTGCAAAGGCAGCAGGTAGAGAGGACTCCACACAGGCCTTTGTGCCATGCCTGGATTTCCACTGCAAGTAAGGATCAGCGTAGGGCTTGGAAGCTTTTCTCCCCATTTGTACCATCTTTGGCATTAGCAGATCCAGTTCATCTCAATTACATTTTTACCTTCTCTCTCCTGCTACGAAAAGACCTCTTTAAGCTATGTAGGCATTATCAGATGATATTTTTCTTGCAAAATTGTACGACAAAAGGGGAAAAAAGAAATACTTCACAATCCCTGTTTTGAACGCTTTGACTCATGCTTTGTTCTCTTTCTCTTGTGTTAAAGGTTTATTGGCTGGGATTATGACATTAGGACTAAAGTGGCAGTAGAATTTCAACATTTTAAGTATATGCTAGTTTTAATTAAGGCACCACCAAGTAACAACTTATCTCAGAACATACCTTTTTTTCCCCCCACAGAGTCTCTATTTCCAGTGCTGTTTTCCAGCTACTCACAGAAGAACCACCTGTATCTGAGAACTGGTTGGTTATTCTGAAAGCTGACCTAAATGATGAATTCTTCCAAGGACATATATATACAGGAGAGAGTCCACTAATAAAGACTTCCAGAAAAAATATCATTTCATATGAAGATCTAATTTCAAATAATCATGCAGCACTTACCATGGCCAGGTCTATTATCCACTTCTGCAGTGTTAGCATGTACCAGCCCACCCAAAATCTTATATTATGTTAAGTTTCATAGCACTGAAAATTATAGGATACAAAGTTCTCAAAACCGCCTGAGGAATAAGATTTTTTAAAATATCTGGAAATAATCTTATTGAAACTTTTTAACAGACTATACAATCCAGATCAAACATATTAAGAACTCATTGAAACACTAAGTGTTCCTATTTTGCACACTATCTTTGGTCAAATAGTGTCTGGAGTTTCTCAAAACCTGCTGCAAAGCACAAGACTTGAGATTTAAACCCGAGTCCTACTTAAAAAAAAACAAACACTGCTATCTTCATTGTAGTAAGTACAACCTGCACGGGTAGGAATCAAAGAAAAAAAAAATCTGTCGTTTCTACTCTGCATCCCTGTAGAAAAGATGTCAATTAAGAATTGAGTTTACTCTGCATCAGTTGGGAGCCTTCTAAAGCAGAGCAACCTATAAAGCTTACTCCCTGTAGAGATTTTACTGTGATCCCAGAAATCAGCACGTGAACGTGGAATACATGTTGAGGGGTGCCTGAGAATGATTTTCAGTAGTACCACACAAGAAATGATGACATAGCTGCTATGCAGAGAACTACCAAACAAGCCACATAAACCAAACCTCCCAGATTTCAAAGGATACACAACTCCATAGAACAAAGCTCTTTTTGTTTTTCCACTGAAATGCATAATACAGAAAAGGAGAAGGACATCTGCAATAAATGAAAGATGGCTCGTCACATAAGGGACTGAAAGGGCCCAAACACAATCCTAGACAGTTCCACTGGGCACGAGGTCTGTGGAAACTTCTTTCTTACAGCTTTTGTCTCTCAAATGTGACTGATGACCAAAACACTGCAAGCTCCAAAACGAAGCTTTTCTTAAGAGTCTGGAGTGTTTAATATGTTTCTCTCCCATGTGGAGGCACTGGATAAAGGATGAGTTTACACTGCAGCTCTGCGTAATAATTAGGTCTTTCTCCTCTACCTGACCATCTCTTTTAATGACATTTATAAGAATTCAGTTTTATGTGAGATGTTCATTCCCTCTTCCCCCCAACTCCAGCGTCCCTGCAGTGGAGCACTGTACCTACATGCAGAGCCTTGGAGTGCTGAATGAGCCCCGTTTCATTTCCAAAACAGGGCTTACAAAAATTACCTTGGGCAATGATGATGGGATACTCCAGGTACGTCTCCAGGGGGTAACCATAGTAGATCTGGTACCTCAGAAACACAAGGAAGCTGAACAGAGAGATACAAAACAACCTGACTGCATAGAGGGACACAAAAACGCCTTCGCAACTTTTATACTGTTTTGGTGGTGCCAAAAGGCTCCAGGTAAGTGTAGCCCTTGCTGTCAAGCTGATCAAACAAACACGGGCACACAGAGCAAGCCTGATCATTCTGTATTCTATTTCTGTTACCCTCAGATAGAACAGAAGAGAGCTGCCCACACCTCTTGTCGAGGTCTTTATGTCACAGTCTGTAAGGCATAATTTTATTAATTATAACTGATGCGAAAGAAACAAAGGCTTCCAGACCTAGGAGATACCTTCTCTCTGCAAGAGACTTGGCACCTCTAGGATAACTCTGATTTCTTTATTTATGTCTGTAGTTCAATTTATACATTAACCAAGTTTTATAGTTTAAAGTTTTCTATAGTTTTATAGAAAATGTCTTGCAAGCTGTCCAGACTATACTGTTATGAGATTGCCCAGTGTAGCTCTACTGGTCAGACTGAGAGTCCGTTTCTAAGTGCACCAAACAATGGCAATTTTCCTTCCTGACATTCCACAACATAGTACCTAAAAGGAACTGAACTTTCATAATGTTTTCTATACTTCCAACCCTCCTGCAAGTCCATGGGGTTAGACAGCAAATTCAAAGCTGTACAGAAAAGACTCTTAGGGCGGTTTTACGTAAGAAAAAAATTATGGTTTCTGGTGTAGAAAAGTGGCAAAAGGAACAGCCTGCCTTGTAAGACACAGGCTTTTACAGTATTCAGAATTTAAATATCTGAACTTCTTATTTGATATGGAGTCAAATTAGACTCCTGGCCATCAGCACCATGTTTCTCTGTCACTCCTCTGCCTGGTCATCCATGTTGATTTCGCAGAACCAGCCCAGCTTGTACTGGTCGTCACACAGCTCCCTGCAACTGGATTCAGAGTCTTTAAAGGTAGAAGGATAAATAGTCTCCTAAATATACAGTCACAATAAATGTTTCAAAGAAGACCAGAACCTGCAAGTGGTGTGGGTACCGTGGTTCTCACACAGGTGCTAAGGAGACATTTCCAGCTTCTCCATGTACATCTCAAACATTACTTACAAAGCCTTTTAAATGCACACCAACGCACACGAACGATCTTAAAGTAGCTGCCACGGCTTTTTGGCTGAGGCTGTGGGGTCAGTAATCTGTGCTGGAACTTCAATTTGCTTCATTTACTCTGAGGTGTGTTAAGGGTAAAGAGCAGCAACACGGGTTCAGCGCTATAGAGAGAGGCGGGCGGGGAGCGGCCGCAGCGGAGGCTGAGGGGATTCTGCACGGCTCCGCTGGAGAGGTGTCTGTACGCCTGAGCTGTGGCCCTGCCGGGAGCCACGGCAGAAACACCTTCAGAAACACCACGCCGGTTTTGTGAGGGGATTTTTCTGAATAAAACCCCTTTTCCTAGCTTGGCGCAGGGAGCTGGCAGCCTGGCTGGATGTTCTGCCCACCTCCATCCCTCGGTTCCGACAACGCAGGGCTCTTCAAGGCATTTTCTCTCACTTGTACCCACACCTGAACGTGCACACATGGAGTTTATTTATTTCTCGTTTCTAACAATCCTCTTTAAGCAAGATTTAATAAGCCTAGCCCATGTAAGCTTATTACAGGCTCACAAGTCTTTGGAGTTTGACACAGCTTGTAATTTTCTTAAGGAATTATTTAAGTCTTACTAATTCGGGTGAGGGAAGCCTGTCTGACGAGTACAACTACCTGCACCACAGGGCACACGGGCCACGGAATAACCTAAACACACGGCTTACACCCTCTGCAGCTGCTGCATCCAGCGACACGGGTGGTCCGGGATGGCTTTGGGCAAGTTAAAAAAGCCGAGTTTCCCTTTAAATGACAACGCGGAATCACTAAAACAGGAAGTTCCTGCCCGAAAGGCTCTGTGGGTTCAGCTGGCGGGGCTGGTCCTGAGCTCCGGGATGGGCGATGTGACACCGAGGGAGCGGGGTCTGCTCGCCGCCCCCCAGGCCGCCCCTCAGCGCACCCTCAGGCCTGACCTGAGCCGCGGAGGAAGGAATCAATCCCCGGCTGCCGCAGCAGCCCCAGGGCCCCGCACCCCCGGCCGAGGGGGCTGCCCCCGCCGCCTTACCCGGCCAGCTCCAGGAGGAGGCTGCCCACGCTGAGTCCCGACGCCGAGCCCGCCCTCAGCACCGCCACCAGCTGCGGCAGCTTGATCACGGCACACACGGCCCAGGTTGTCAAGTGCACCAGGTCCAGCAGCCCCGGCGCCATCCCGCTGCGGCGGCCCGGGAC
>VZTA01006298.1:459919-632351 GCA_013398855.1 Mohoua ochrocephala | reverse complement strand
ATCCGCGGCCCCGTCGGGAGGGGCAGTGCCACGGTCACCCCGCGCCCGTGGGGCCGAACGCCACGGTGACCGGGGGGACACCCGGGGGGACACCCGGGCCGGCCCCGGGCCGCTGGTTGAGGCCTCCCCACATCTGACTCCCTCGGTGACCGGGCCCAGAAACGCTCCGCTCCAGGTTCAGAGCGTTGGTCCTGGAAAGACTCTTGCCCTAAACAACATCCCCAGAGCAGGGATGATGTGATGCTCTGCCGGCCATGGGCCGTGTTCACCCCGGAGCAGTGCGGGTCAGCTCTGCTTTGGAGCTGTAGGCTGGAGCTCAGTTTTCTCCCCCAAAGTGGAGTCCCGGGTGCTGCAGCGCCCGTGGTTTGCAGGGCACTCTCTCTGGATGGCTGTGGAACTAATTCCTGCAGCAGGGATTGCACGAGTCTGACAGCAGCACTTTATTTTTACAGGAAAAATGTGCAGCAAAATTAAAAGTTGCTAAATGCTGGGCTTGTAAGATGAGACTGAAATCAGCTGGAATAAACTTTCTAACACAATTTGAAGTATTAGAAAGCAGGCATTCTTTATTTGTGCAGGACACAGTGGATCTTTCTTTATTTCGTGTGTGGAGCAACACTTTACAACAGGGTTTTTATTCATTATAACTGTCCATATTCATTAAAACGCGTTTCTTGTTTAATATATAAATCTCATTTTCCTAGAACTAATTTGCATGCATCCACCTCTTACTGGAAGTTTATGGTTCTGGAGATTTATTAAGAGGGGTCTCTGGTGGTTGTATTCACTGAATGCTTCGATATTAAAAGTGGCTTTTCCTTGAACTTTTTACTTTGTGTGTGCACTGTTGTTTCTTGTCATATAATTTGCTAAAAAACTGCTGTAGGCCTCCTTATCCGTCTCTCCACTGGTTCCAGCTACGTTTATCATCCTGTGTACATACCTTTACATTCTTTTATCTTTTTTTGCCAGTTAGTTTTTCAGCAACTTCAGGGGAGCTGAAAATTTTTATTCTTTAGGTTATTTTTCACAGGTTATTTGAGATGGAGCAGCTTCTCCAGAGCATACACCTACCCACCATACACAGTTATACACAAAAATAGTAAAGCTTTTGTACTTCTCAGCGTGTCAGAACTAAATAAAGGTTACCCAAGGAATGCACATTTGTACTGATTACACATGGACAGAATCTTGGCTCTTTTGTGCCTGCATATGGCCAGGACTGCTCAGACTGTCAAATCCACACCATTAATTCAGAGTTTTACCTAGAAGATAATTGCTTTAACGTGAGGGGTTATTCACAGGCATAGCATTTCTTCCTTTTAATTTTAATGGAAGTTGTATTTCACTATGAGCAGTAGTTCTTAAAATGGCTTAAAACAGGTATATTGCATTAATTCCGCAAACCCTCAGTAGTATTTTAAGACAGTATTACTAATTCTTAATTTGTAAATCACATTGCCCTTTGTGTAATTCAGTCATAAAAGGAAACAGGTATATCTCAAAACTCAGAAATAAATAGCCCCAATAGAAAATTCTAATGTAGAAATTGTTTCCGTTAATACAATTCAAAATAATCAAGATTTTCAAACACTATAAGCTAAAAGAAGAAAAGAAAAATTGAGTTTACTTTAAGTAATAACTGTTCCAAGATTTTCTTGATAAACTGAGTTCTTGACTTTGTGGGAGCATGATGTACTTGAAAAAGAGTTGAGAAATTATCATACAAGACGAAGTTACCTCATTTAAAGTTAGGTCTGAGGTCTGGATGTGTCTGTCATTTCAGATAATCTGAGAATAACAGAGAAATACCTAAGGTAGAAGTTGCGTATCTGCACTACTGTGTGCATGCTGATCCAAAAAACCTATAAAATTGTCAGTAATGTGTACTGCCTTGTACCTTTCTAGAGTAGCCAAGAAGCTGAACTGACTTCAAACTATTAAGCAGGTCCATGACCCCATTTTATTCAGCTGGTTTTATATTTAAGACGACATTAAGTACTTAGCTTTAGTCAGCATTTTACCTTTTTAAAGAATGCATCCTGCTTTGCATTGCAAGCAGTCAGATAAACAGAATGATTTACCGTCCTTCCCCTGCCCTGCCCTGCCCTGTGTAATGGTCCCACTCTGCATCTGTTCACTGCCCACGTGAGCAGCAGCTTAGGGAAGGAACAGACGTCAGTGCTGGGCGGCCCCATCCAAGGTTAGGACAAAAACATTTAATCTGTGAGCAGTATAAGAAATTCCTCCTAGTCTGTTTAGATTATTTAGTTTACATTAAATTTCAGATTTGGTAAGTTGCAGCAGAATGCAGAACCACTTCAAATTACAGTTCAGGGAATGAATTCATAACGTTCGAGTCTCCAGTGCAGATTGACAGTTCTGCAACAGATGAGCAGTGGTTTAACACTTGGTGCACCTCAAACGGGAATGCACATGTTGATTCCTATTGAAAATAACACAGAGAAGGAAAATAATCTTCCTGTAGTAACCAAGGACAAAAAGCCAAACTGGATTTTTTTCCCATAATGATGTTGGCTTATCACAGTTGAGTTTTTGAACAGAGCAATGCCTTAAATTTTGTGGGTTTGCAAGGAATGCAGAGAGCGCTCTCTTGCTGGTTATTCCCACAGCCTGCCATGCTAACAGGGAACAGTTCATTTTATAGATAATTTGTGATTTAAACTCCAGGTTAAAATAAAGACGATTCCAGAACTGAGGAACCTGTGTGGATGGGGACAGTCCCTGGGAGATGTGTGGAGGAAGGTTGGGGGTGGACAGAGTTGGTCGGGGACAACAGGTTGCAGGAGGCTCAGTTGTTTGCCCAGGGAGTGTGAACGCAGTGTGTCAGCACGTAGGGCCTGGGAAAGAAACCAGAGGAGTTGGACATACCAGCACAGTTGCAGGGCTGTGACCTCTGTGGGATCACAGGGACAGTATGGCACAGCACATTATGAGTGGGGGGATTCAAACTTTTTTGGAAAAGCAGACGGGGAAATGAGTGGAAGTTGTGTTCTACACAAAATAGTTTCTCTTTGCCCGGAGCTTTCCCCTGCTTGTTGGAATAAGCACTGAGCCAGCTGAGAGCTGAGGGGTCAAAATCGGTGGGGAGACTGGCATGGGGAACACTGTGGAGGCACTTGATGTAAATTGTCTGATCAGGAAGAGGAAGCAGATGAAGCTTTAAATAACAAGAAGGAACTCACAATTGTAGGCACAGGCTGCTTTGGAATACAAAATTGCTCTGCTATCCTGAGGAGCACCCAGTGGGGTAAAAGCAGCCCAACCAATTTTTGTGGGGCATCAAGAACATTCTTTTTTGACCCAGATGCTGGATTTGTTACTCAAAAACAAAGAAGGAAGGAAGAAAAAATAGGCAATGTGCAGGTAAAGGCAGCCTTGGCATCAGTATCTCCAGGACCTTGGAATTAAGACCTCAAGAGAAGTAAGGAAGACAAATAGTGAAATAAAGGTTCTGGTCTTCAGAAGAACAGAATTTGTCTTGTTCAGGAAATTGGTTTGTCAGGACCTCTCAGGAGCATGCCATGGGGGCAATGGAGACCAGGAGTGTGCGTTGAATCTCAAAGAGAACATGCTCACAAAACAAAAACTGTCTCGTCTGGTGAGCTGGAACTCAAGAAGGCAGAGGAACAGCCTGTCTGATCCAGCAGTGCTTCTCTGAACTCAAACACCAAAAAGGGAGGGCTGGGAAGATGGAAACAGTTATGAGCTACTGAGGCATGAGGGAATGGAGTTGAACACTGAAACAGTGGCCCAGAGAGGCTCTGGCATCTCCGTCTGTGGAGATTTTCGCAACTGAGCAGGACGAGGTCCTGAGCAACCTGGTGTGGCATCAGCGTTGGCCTTGCTTTGAGCAGGGTCTTGGCCTAGAGGCCTGCAGAGGTCCCTTTGGGCCACGTGGCTGTGATTTCATTTACTTTAGTCCTTATGCAAGCTGCATATTTGAGGCCCCATTCTGCCACTAGAGACATCAAGATAAAGACAAGGTAAAAATGATCAAGGCTTTAAAACAAAATTAAAGAAGGATGACTGTGATTTCAGGTACTCTTTGCATGTGGTTGTCTTTGCTGATCACTTGTAGTGCCCAAGGACTATGGGCTTTACTGTTGAGTAGTAGACTGATGCAAAGTTGTCACAAAAGCTCCCCATGAGGAGGAGGTTATCTCTGTGCTGAGGCTCCTTGGTGGCACAATGGCACTGCTTTAACTCTGATTCGAAGATCCTTCTCTTAGTAAAGAAGTCCAGTGGATCCCTGTATGCTTTGTGTCTGAGGTTACGTTGCACAAATGTGCATGACACGAATAGAAAAGAAACAGTGGAGGTTGCATGTAGTTTGTTGGTTCTGTCTGCAGTGTGTTGTATATATTTGTGGCAACTGAAAACATGACCTTATTTATAGGAGGTTTACTTGATGTTGGGCTGAACAGAAGCATAACAAATTGAATGAAAGTCCTATGAGCAAAAAACCCCCAAACGCTCTTGACTCAGTGTTTGGTTTGTGGAATGTTTTTTGGAGTTAACAGAAGGCCTTAAGGCCATTCTGGGTAATGGCATATTATCTAAAATAATATTGCTGTCTAAAAAGTAGTACTGAAAGAGCCTAGAATGCCAAACAGAGATTTTTAAAACCTAACCCGAAGGCCTAACAAAGCTATGGATCTGTGAGGAGCAGAAGAGAAGGAAAATATACTAACTAGTATCCTTTTTAGAAAATCTACATCGAGCTTTTAGCCCAGAGAGGAGGTTGAGCTGCAGCTTTTGGATCTGGAACTGGTGTTGTTCTAGATCCATACTTACATCTGACTTACCCAAAGAAGAGGCTCCAGCAAGAGTCGAGAGTGTGAGTATATGAGGGCAGCTGCCCTTGCTGAGGTCCTGGTGTATGATGCCTCCTGCACTCTTTCCAAGTGTCTTAAGATTCTCCCGGAGCGTGCAAATGGATCTGCTAGCACTGAGGAGCGGCTACAGTCACAATCATGCTTATTCCAGCAAAGAAAATCATCATCTCAGCAGGTCTGAAACACTACCAGGTGCAGGTTTCACTCTAGCTTTTAGAGGGTTTTTATGTATCCCTATAAACACAACGCAGTGCTAGCAATGTGTCAGCATTCTGTTAAGTTTTGTGGTAGAGAGCTGGTGTAAACACTGTGTTTTCAGTTCATTTGGCTTTAAAGAGACATAATGGTGTAACTGCTAAATAGGCATTGTTGCAGAACAGAATGAGTTAAACGACATGAGCAGCACGGCTGTCTTGCTGAAGTCGGTCCAGCAGGAGCTATGAGAAAAGCCATGAGAAAGATACATGAGCAAAAGCTATGGAAATCACATCCTTCTGCAGAGAACAGAACACCCTGCTGTAGATTGCAGAGCATCCTGCAGCAAGATAAGCAAGTGCACAAAAGAAAAAGTAACATTATAGCTTGCTATGCATTAGCTAGCACGTGGACAGAACAAGTGGAAATTGTTATGCAGAAGCTAAAACAGTATAAATATCTGTGCCTTTTTTCAATAAACGTCCTTGCCTCATCCATGCTTGGTCCATGTGTTTCAGTCGCCGTCAGGTATTATGATAGCTACAGGTGGTTCTAGGCTACATCTTTGTTCCTCTTTCGCAGCAACACCTGCAGCTGACGTAAGAGTTACTGCAGGAATAAATTTGTTAATTCACAGATCATATAAAATATGTTGAGTGATGATACTTGGTTATTAGTAACTGGGCAAAGTGAACCCACAGTTTTAAGTGATCAGGTCATAGAGTGAACCCAAATGTCATTATTTTCATTTTTATTGTGCCAGTATATTTGCAAATTACTTCTTAATGCCAGCTGAGACTTTCCTCTGGTCATACCCTGGGTTAAGAGACAGTTAATAGAAATTTACAGTGGTTTTGCTCCATCAGCCTGGCATAAAGGCCTTGTGCTGACATGAAGCTGTAACCCCAGATACTTGGAAATTCCATTTTTAAGGGCTGGCACTTTCGTACGTACATAGGTTCATACAGCTTCTCAGAGAGGCCCTGGAAAGGTCACAAGCTGAAGTCAGTCTGTGGGATCTATGCCCTGTGACAGAAGAGGGCTGTGGGCAGGGCTGTGCCAGCACCTCTTCATCTTTCAGCAGAATTCCTGAGTTGGAGACCCATCTGTGTTTCAAGGAATTCATTGATGCAAGCATGAAGTTTTTTGAAGAAGGAAAACATACCTGACATGGATTCAGAGTAGCAAGTAGAGTTTTGAAGAGAGGCGTCCGGCTTTAGGAAAGATTTGGTGGTTTCTATCTGTGCAGCATTTAGGAAATGCAACTTGAGGCCCTGACAGATTATTTTTGGTTTCTAAAACCAACAAACCAAAAAATACCCCATTTCAGAAAACTGTTGTCTGATTTAAGAGGAACTGTAGTTCAGAAATGTATTTCTTTATAGAAGGTGAGCAGTGTGAATATGTATGCACATAATACATACAAATAGATGATGCCCTGACTGGCAGTATTGCTCATCTAATGTTCATACATAATCATCCTCACCCTTCCCAGTGCTAGGAATCTTACTGTTTATGCAGTAATTTTCACAGCATAATGAGACCTTCTTTGTAGGAAAACCTGTTTAGTTATTTTGTTTACTTTAGGGTAATCTAAAGGTCAAAAAACAGTTTTAAATACAGTTTCTAAGAAACACAACTGGATTTACTGTCGTCACTGATCTTATTAAACAAAACTTTATAGTTAAGGTACCATGTGGGAACTATATACAAAGACTGTTTTAAAAGCACAAGAAACACAGGTTTATATGAACTTATATTATGTTAGGGGTTTTTTTAAAATATGTTTTTCACACTTTTTAAATTTAAATGGAACTCAAAATGAGAACACACAAAATCTGGATGCACTGGAAACACCTGTTCACCAAGGTACAATTAACATTAACTATACTCAAAACTGTAGAAGAGAAAGCAATATATATAACTAAGGGAAGAATTAAATCAATATAGCCACCCACTTGTGCTCTTTAACTGAAAGAAATACAGAAAATGAATTCTCTAAACATGGATAATCCCTTGTTTGAGATCTGGCAACAAAAGGGAAAAAAGCTTATAAAAGTGAAGCCCAAGTGATACACCATAAAAATGCTTTACAAGTAACTTACCACACAATTTAGTATCTACACAATCTCTTTGATAAATGGAATTTCCACTGATTATTTACCGATTTCACTACTGTTATAATCTCATGCAGTCTTTCTAAGACACTCTGCTTATATAGATAAGGATTAGTTGGCAAAGTTAATTGTTGTAAAAGAAAAATGACTGCTAAACTTGGGATGAAATTGGAGTCTAGAGATTGTCTGTTTGCTGCCTTCTACTTGCAGGTGCTGAGGCAGTTTGGATTAGGACCCTGGACATTCCCAGAAGGTCTTTTCTGGAGGTTGCCGTACACGGTAGAGAGACCCAGACTAACTTTGGAAATGTAACGCTGGAGAGCTAATGCAGCAGCATAAAATAATTTGCATTTCCAGGGAAAGTGTAATAATTTAACAAGATCAGATGTCCAGTTCTAGACAATGTTCCCATATCACACAGATTATCTCATCTATTCCACTCAGGAAACTTTGGTTCTCAAGACATTCCCCCTTAATCATTAAGATGTGAAAGTGCTTAAGAGTTGCTATTGATTTCAGCAGGAGAGAGGAATGAATTGGAGTTCTGTGGTGAACAGAGCAGGCCCTATCCAGTTGTTGCCCACTAGTATTTTAGAGTAATTTCAATTAGCTTGAACTCAGACTCAGAAAGTCAAGATATTAGCTTAACTGCACATCAAAAGAGGCAGCACAGTTGTGGGTTGCTGTGATCTTGCAACACAGCACAGAGCTATATTTTCCAAGGTTGGACTCTGACAATTAAGCCAAAAATTATTGCATACTTTGGCTCCTTTTCAGATATTCCTACGGACTTTCCAGTTGAGATCTGTTGGCCTGAAGTGACCCGTGCATGGGAGTACAGCAGAGAGGAGCGCAGGGCTTTTCCTGTGCTGTACGTGTCACCACTGCACACCCCCACTTCAGGAACCGCCTGGCACCTCAATGGCTGCTTTAGCTGATTAAGGACACAGAACTACACGTTTTTACTAAAGACTGACTTCCCCAAATTTTTGGAAGAAAATTGGGTTTTGCTATTCACAGATATGACATAATATGCTCCTTGAGAAGTGTCCTTACATGGCTGTCAAGAGGGCACTAAACAAGCCTCTCAGATGTGTGTGATTAAGAGACACATCTAGACTTCGTGAAAAGTATCCTATATGAGTAGTTAGAAGAATTAGAAATATATTTCAATCCAAAAAAAAAAAGTGATTTATCTGTATTTTAGAGGTGAAATATTTTTAAACCTGGTATAATTAAAATAAGAATTTTTAAAAAATTCTTTGTGAATGTGTTTGAAAAATCATGTTTGCAAAATATGTTCTGAAGCCAACAGCTCTCGTGTAGTCAGAGAATTGGTGAAAAACTCTTCAGACAGTCATTCAATTTATACAGTAAAAGACAAACCCTATTAAATACATCCCTCTTGATGGACGTGTGTTTAACCTTCAAAGGTGGAGATTCCTCAGGGAATCCATTCCAGTGCTGTATTATCCTCACTACTAGCTATAACTTAAGCTTGTTATTTTTGCTGTTGCCTGACACTCCCTCGAAGTGCAAATTATTNATTCTTCCTTGCTATAACTTAAGCTTGTTATTTTTGCTGTTGCCTGACACTCCCTCGAAGTGCAAATTATTCCTTTTCTCATTCCAGAGCTATACATGTGTCTACAGACTGCTATCCTCTTCCAAGACTGCTTTTTTTTCTTCAGGTTAAACTTTTAACAGTCTTTCTAACCTTTCCTTATATGACATGTCTTCCCATACTCCAGTTGCCATCGCTGCTTTTCTGGACTCTGATTAGTAGCCCACGTCTTTAGGGTAAGATGTGGAAGGTCTTGTCCAAAACTAGAAGTGCTTCAGTTGAAACAATGCCAGTTCTAAGTGAAGTGGGAGGATTAAATCGTGCCCTGCTTAGGCCAGACTGTAAGACTGTCCTTACCCTCCAGTTTGCGGGAATTCTCTGGGAGAAGGATTCTCTGGATTCACACACAGTAAACAGAGTCAGAAATCTGGAATTATTTAATGTAATCAAAAAGGAATTATATAGCACTGCCTTAGTGTCCTTTCTGGTGGATTACTTGATGTGGAGTGAGTGCCATCTGGAGGTTAGGAAACATGGAGCTCTGTGCGTTTTCATGCTGAAAAACAAAATCCCCGTGCTTTACAAATGAAATGTTCTTACATGAATAGGAGCTTGAGCCTGACAGATACTGGGCATCCACCACTCAGTGTAAAGTTTGTGATCTAGAGTAAAGCATGCAAGTGCAATGTCTCTTGGTGTTATGCAATCACCAATAAATGCGTAACCTTTGAGTACCCTGCGCAGTTTTTGGAAAAAGCTCTGGACAACACAGGGACAAGGAAAGTCTTGATCTGCTCTCTCCTCTCCTCTCCTCCTTTCGGGTTTGTGAAGACAAATGAGTTCCTGGTGCAGTTTTCTGCTCACAGGAGAGAGAGCAGAAGGCATTTTAGCTGAACAAGAAGGGTGTTTTAAAAAGAATGTTCCCTTTTGATGTGTCTGAACTCAGTTCTCCATCATAATTCGTGTCTGCACAGAGTGGAATCATCCCTCCTTGCCTCGGCTGGTTGCATGATGTGGTCTTCCTCCTTTAGGTAATTATATTGTCATCTTGAAAGCCCTGATCCTCCAGTTCTCACTGTGTTGAGGAAGCCAGGAGAACCACTTGGAGTCATGACTTCAGGGAGTGGGACTTGGCTCTTCTTTCTACAATGCCTTTTATTTGGCCTGAGACCACTTGGATCAGTGATCACACTGGTCACAGTGGTCACCTTGTGCGCTTCTGAGCTGCCTTCTGCCACTGAAGTCTAATCATATAAACAAGTAGCTTTAATTGCAAAGTGTGAGTACACCCATGTCCATCTCAGTCTGGTGAGAGACTGCAGCCTGTCGTGTCAAGGCAATGCTAATGGCTTCTGTGTTGAGCTCCAGTTAGGACTGAGCACGGTCCTGCGGAAGCTGCACGCAGTTCAAAGGACAGATGCTGTGTGTGCACTCTCCATGCTCTGCTGCTGTCTGATTTTCCCCTACAGAACACCAGGCCATGAAATTTCAACCTCTGTAACGAAGACGCGCTAGCTGAACAGGCTTTTGGTATCGTGTTGATTTAGCTTGAGGATGGTTTCCCTGGGCAACCACAGATTTTAGGAACTATGAACCTGTTAAATTGAAGGTTGACAATTCTGAGGGTGTAAAACAAGTTGCTGAGCCAACACGCCTTCAGAGCAAAATGTGAAAGCCTGCTTCCTTGTCAATGAGTTTCCATCAGCTAAAGCAGAGGAAAAAAAGTGTGAGAGAAGGGAATTTGAGAGCAGCAAATCTACAGAAACAAAAATGAAAGCTAGTGTGAAAAATATTTGGTCTCCCTCCCTCAGCAGGGAGTGGTGAAAAGCACAGAGAATGGCTCACGTGTCCTAAGTATTATTCTTTGGAGCAAGTTTAAACATGCGGATGATAGAAGCTGATGAATCCTTGTCTAACTACATGAAATGCAACAAGCTGCTGCATTTTTGTTGTGCTGGCTTTCAGAACTGAAAGTGCGTTGTTTATATTATGACTCATCTGAGCAGATCTCTATTAATTGTTTGTTTTCAGGAGATAAAATTCAGGCCAAAATGGTCTTTTGTCTTTACTCTTGTTCTTTCAGATGTTAGCTGCATCCTTACTGTAGATTTGCATGGGAAGATGGATAAGATCTGATGGCCCAGTCACCTGAAGTACGAAGAGGATCATATATTATGGCACTGTTGGACAACATCAACTTTTACCCTTGAAAGAACTTGCTTTGTTGCTGTTGTATTGATACTGAAGCACTAAGAAAGCTGGAGCTCACCCTCGAGTTTCCTCTTCCGTGCTCCTCTGCTGAAGAAGTAACTAATATTTACCACAGCCCTGCCAAGCTCAGTATTCATTTGATTGCCAATCGTTTGGTTGGTCGAGTTGGGACCTTTGCTTGAGAGCACAGACATACAGTTTGGCAGTGGCTTCTTCTCCCTTCTCTTACCCTGGATAAAACAAAGACCATTAATAAGTTTTCAAAATTTCATCCATTGCTTCTTACAAAAGTACAACTTACCAAAATTATTTATAATATCAGCACTTCTGCTTTCGAAATCAGAATTTAAATGTACTTAAAAATATCATATTGAATGTACATGAAAGTGCTGTAGAAATAAAGCAAAACAACTGGGGCTTTTTTCCTGTTGTCTTATGATAGGATAACAGAGGGAAAGGAATAATTTTAAAATGTGTTGCATAAAATGTTATCTGGGACAGAAGTTACCCTGCTCTGGAATGGTTGTGATGTGGGAGGCTTTTTCTTTCATTTTTAGTAAGTGGCTTGGGTTTCAGCAGGATGACATTATCTTACAAATTTTCTCCTAGGAAGTTGGTTCTTCCAGCACTTGTCTTTCTGTCTAGTTTTTAACATTGAAACAGATTGAACACACATAGGTACCAGATGAAGACACTTCAGCTCTTTTATTTTTCCTAAAGATTTTAGTCATAAACCATTTGCCAATGATCCCTAAATGTGCTTCAATTTGAAATATTAGCCTAGCTCAAATTGCCGAAAACTAAAAAGAGCATGGGTACAGTTGAATGTCTATTCAAAACTCACCATTTGGTCATGGTCCTTTAGGAAACTCCAGTTCTGGTACCTTGGAATAGAAGTAAAAAATGCAATATCAAATTTTCTGTCTTTAAATAAGTTAGTTAATGTTGATCATAATTGAATGCCTGGTCAACTGCTCAGTTTGACACTTACAGCCCAGCTCTTACACCTGCAGATTCCTTGTACTAAAACGTCTCTTTTCTGTGATGGAACCCAGGGTTTTCTTTATTCCTATACTATATGAGGAGCAGGTGTTATTTTTGCTAAGGGAAGGTGAGGATACCATGTCCACAATGCATTCCTCGTGCAAATGCAAATAAGTTACTCACTCTTGAGTCACTCTAGAAAACATTTGTCCAGTGCCTTGAGCAAGACACAGCATCTTATTTTTTAAATGACCAATACTTTGCTGGCAGAAGTCCCTGGTAGGAATTCCCAGAGCCCTAAGGCTGCAGGCAGACATCCATGGGAGTATTCTGTGCAGAGAGGCAGCTGTGCTAGGAGCACATGGAGTCAGAAGACCTGAGTTTTGCTCTTCAGCTCTGTTCTGTACCTGGTGTGGGACTGCAGGGCAAGTCCTTTGCTTTCCTTGGCCTGAAATGGAGAAAACATCGGTTCACCCACTATTGTAAGAGTACTGTGAGTCAAGAGAGGAAACTGTTCTGTACAGCTGTGTCTGCAGCAGGGCTCAAGGGACACCTGGGCTCACTCTGAGCTGCTTACCTGTACTGCATCTAAGCTCATCGAACTAGTGCTGAAGCTGTACATCCTTCCGAGCTGAGCTTGTCTGTACAGCACAGACATGTACCATGTGCAGCTAGGAGCGTTGGATTTCTGTGCTGCACTCCCTTGTCCAGTCCAGATATGCCCCAAGTGCAAATAAAATCGAATTTGTGTCTGTTCTGTCTATCACTATGTGTCTTGGTATACCAGCACAGCACCGAGGTCCTAGAGTTTTTTATCTTGACATGCAGACATTATTTGAACATTATCAGACTTGGGTGTTACCGGATGGTGCTAATTAGTGAGAAATGTCATTGTCTCAGGCATTGCCCTACATCTACTTCACGTCTCATTTAATGCGTACCAGCCTTTCTCCATCATTTTTGGAATGGGAATGTGGAACTGAAGGGCAGCCCCCTGCAGGCTGTGGGGTATGTAGTTTGATGAATCCAGCTTTAGGCATCTTGTTCTTCATAAGTCTTTTTTTGCAAGAGTTTCTGTCTTCATAGCTAAAACTGGAAAGAACATGCATCAGCTGTATGATGTGCTACACTACTCATGAAAGTGAGTGCACCAATGTCCACGACTGAACCCCAGGGACAGGCACAGAGTCCTTCCTGCTGCCTTAGCTAGGGAATGAGTATGGAACAGGCTGAGCCTGTTGAGCAAGAGTCTGAGTCTCCCAGCACTGGAGAGAGTAACATTGCCCCGGCTTTGCATGCGTCAGAGTCCTGGCATCAGCCTGTCCCACAAGTAAATGGAGCCAGACAAGAGTACAAATGCATCTCTGGGGAAATCAGGACTGTGATCTGTATCTCCTCCAGAAGGCTGAAGAGGGCAAATGTTTTCATATGGTTTCTTTTCCCATTTTAAAAAATCCTGAGAGTGATGCTCTTTTTCTTCACTTTCCTTTAGCTTGGGCAGTGCGCAGTTGGAATAGAGCTGATTTTTATTTTACCAAGGATATTCTTCTAATAGGCATACTGATGTTGTATACTGAAGTATGAACATAAACACTTACTCAAGATATGTGGCAGAGACAGGATCTTAATTTCGGGTTCCTTTGGGTCACTGGTGTGTGCACAGCCAAAGCTTAGGTAGTGCGTGTGCAGCTCAGTCTGCTGAAACACCATAACAATGGGACAAGTTCAAGAGATTTACAAACTGGGAGTACAAACTCGTATTTTGGCAGAACACTCTGTTCAGCTTCCATTTCAGCCATTTCCAAGAGTATGAGAAGAGGTGATAGTATCAGTGTGTCTGCAATAAATTATAAAGCTTGGCACTTTTATGTCTTCATTGTGGAAATCTCTAAAAGCCAAAAGATACTTAGGGTGCAGTTCTTTGCATCTCTTTTCAGCTTAAGCCCAGCATGCTGGGAGATATTAGCACAGATTTTGTCCAGTGAAGGGGAACAGAGGTAATGTAACCCTAGAAAGGAAGGTATTAGGATCTGATCCAAAGCCCCTGCAGCAGCAAATTTTGTTTGATAGTGTTGGCTTTGGATCAAGCCCTAATGCTGTCAGGGAGTATCGGGACCATTGTCAAGACAAGCAGAAGAGGCATGAACTGGAACAAGTGAATTACCAGGTTTTCTTTCCTCTCTGTTCAGCCTTCACAGACTCTCTCCAGATTTTATCCTGTTGGATCTGGTCTACCTGCTTGTCTACCCAGGCCCAAGTAGCCGGTCGTGCAGTGGTTGCCAGTTCTGCTTGGTTGGGTGGTGCTGGGACACAGAAGGAGCTGGGGCTGGTTGCCCCAGAGGCGTGGTTGCTGTTTGCTGAGACCTAACCAAGGTAGTTCTCCTGAGTCCAGGACTACTTTCCAACTTGTCCACTTTGAGACTCACCATATATCCAGCCTTTTTAGGTATATTGTGACATCTCAGAAAGTGAAACCTATTCTTGTTTGCACTCTCAAAGCTCCTTCTCTCCTAACATTTTTTTTTCAGCTGCTGCTTGGAGTGCTTTCAGAAAAGAACATGCACAGCATCACTGGCAGGCTGTGCTCGGCACTGGTGTACTTCCCTCTGACTTAATGCTCCTTTCCTACTGCTTTATGTTGCATCATTTCTTGAGCACCGAGGGGGTTTTCACGGTAACAGCAATTTCATGAGAAGTGACTGTAATTGGAAGCAATGGGATCTCCAGATGTAACCAGCAAACTCTTAGATTACAAAGTGATTACAGCGACTGCAGCTGAGATCAGCCTCTCTTCAAAATCCTCAGAACAATAAAGTCTGGTTTAATAGCAAGGGGTGCTGTGGAGATTGCTGCTGAGTAGTCAGGAGGACTTTTGTTGTGGTTATGCAGCAGAAGCAAAAGCTCCTGAAAGCTGCTGGTTTCCCTGGCGTGTTTACTGTCTCTATTGGAAACGTCTGACTTGTGAATATATACCAGAAAAGGAGCAGAGACCCAGTGTGACAGCTGCTGGGGCCTTGAACTCTGTTTGGGGCAGAGATGTTTGGTTAAAATTAAGTGTTTCAAGGAAGCTGTTCTGAAAGCTTCTTATTTTCAAATTAAAAATATGAGTAGTCAGAGATCATCAAAAGTCTTTTTTAAGCACTTAGAGAGTTCTGTAGAAGGTATTAAGCAACTATGAGAAGTTTTTAAGTAACTTTAAAGGGTCATTAGTATACAAAGTGAGACTTTTCAAAACAGTGTCCAAAATGTCAGTGTTTGTCTTTACAGTTGGCCTGTTGGGCTTCTGTGGTATGAACTCACTTCCTCAAGTATTTGTGACCTTGCAGGAAAACAGAGTATTTCAAGTATAAATTTCCTCTGAAATTCTTCACTGACTTGTTTTTGAGTAGTGTGGATTAGCTCCAGATGAATTCTAGCCTCTTGTTTCGTCTTTCTGGTAAATGCTAATGAACTTTGAATCTACTTCTTCAGGGGGCTTTTGGCAAAATTATTTGCTTGCAGTATTGGAAAACACATACTGAATTTGGCAAATAATTTCTTTAAAAATTCTTACAACTATACAAAAATCCAAACACTTACTGTAGACAAGTTTGAGCAAGAAATGCTTCTACAATTCTACAATAATTTTGGAAAAATTATTCTGAATTTGAAGACTGTGATAACATAACTCAAGAAAAGGTAAATTCCACCTCAAGCCCCTATGTTTGCTTTGGTTTTGAATTAAATTTTAGTAGACTTTTTGTTTGTTTGCTGTTTTTTCTGAGATAATTGAAACCTAAATAGTGGTTTTTTATCTCTTTCAGCCAAAAAGCAAAAAATGTCATGTACCCACATAGCATTATCATGAAGGGAAGAAATCAAGTGCTTTCCAGCCTGGATTAATAGTTGTCCATGTTTCTCTTGCGGAATCTGCTTATCTTGTTGCATTTGTTCCAGGGTCCACTCCAAGTTGGAGTGTGTGCAGCTGCTTGGAGAAGAGTGTTTTAGCAGCATCTGATTGCTTTAAAAGGAATCTGAGGCACGTTTGGAAGACCCAATGCATTAATCACAATGCGTGGGATTTTAGCTCCTGATCAGGTGGGGAAAGGATCCTGATGGAATGTCTGTTACTCTTAATTTTTATGTACAAAGTTCCTGTGTCAGATCAGAATTTTAATTCTGATCCTTTCTTCAAGGAAGGAAGGAATTTCTGCAAATTAAACAGTAATAAGCTAAAAAGTGGTTGTTGTACTGAGGACAGCCTCCAAATGACTACTTGCAGCCACTGAATAAACTGGACAGAGAGATTACAAGCAGGTGTTTTAAGTCTGTGCCATGGAGTGGTCTCAGCTGACCTGGTGCAGATACTGTTTCCCCTTATTTTTCCCATTTTCCAGTTTAGCATTTTATTTGCTCATTTGAATTGGTACAAGTAATTTGCTGTGTACATCTTTTCATGACGTAGGGTGTTGTTTATTGTGGCTTCATGCCACATGTATCTGTGTAAATTGATTAGAACATCTTGATTTTTTCTAGTTGGGGACATGAAACTTAAAAAATAATTATGAGTGTCCCTGTCAAAGATGGCCTTTGCTTAGAAGTTTGCTCTGTGATTAATTAATTTGACAAGCAGTGTCAGTGCCTGTCATTTTGAGGAAGAACTTGACTGAGGTTAGTCTTTTGGCTTTACCAGACAGGTGATGATATGCACTACAAATTCATCTGGGAAAAATATGGCAGTTATTTCCTATGGGTCAAAGGAAAAGATGCCTAGAGAGGCTTTTTGTAGAGGAAGAAGTTCAGGTGTTTAGACAAAACCTTTTTATTTGACCACAAGAGGGTATTGCAGTATCAGTTATGCAAGACTTTAACTAATGTTTGCCTTTATGTGCTCTGACTTGTTTTTAAAATACATATTTCTCAAAACTGATCATTTATATTAGGTAGTAGTTAAGAAAATCAGGTTTTGTGTGCCAGTATTTGATGTCCTTGTCCAAGGGCAATTTCTGAGCTGGTTTTTCCTAAAATTTATAGTAACAAGTTTCTTAAAGCTTAAGAGGTTCCCTTCACTGGACAACAGAGACTTAGACAGTTACTCTGAAACACTGAAAAAGTTCATGGAAATGGCTTGCAAGAATACATGAGTCACAGAAGGGAAATAATAACCGGAGATGAATGTGTTGCTGCTTTGTCTGGAAGTGCCCGTTGGTCCAGGATGGGAGCTGGCACGGTCAGTGAGACTCTGATCTGATTTTTCCATGTGGTTTTACTTGCAGGAATAAGTTATGAAATCTTTTTTAGCTTATCTGTGTTTCCCAATTTTCTCATTTACACCCAGTTCTTCTACCATATACATCCAATGTTGGTTTGCACGTTCTTTCATAAGTCAATACTGTGTTGCAATACTTTCCTACAAAAGTTGTGTATTCTAAACTTTAAGGGCTGTGTTGCCACATGTTCATGCCATGTTTTGTACAGTTCAGAATGTGGAAGAGGGACCTAGAAGGATTTTTGGATTCACCCACTCCTAGATCTACTGCTGAATTTAGGAGAAGGTGCCTGGGATGCCTGCATGTCTCTCAACAAGCCCACCTGTAAAAAAAGAAGAGCAGCCATATCACATTATCGGTGAGGAACACGTTTCTGAGGGTTCTCATAGTGGTTTGATGGACAACAAAGCAATTTCCTTATAAGAACATTTGTGATATATTGCAGAGATTTAAGTAGCACGCACATTTAAAAACCCGGGTGCAGTGCATATATCGTATGCAAATAAGAGGCAGGAGCAAAAGCTGGAGGAGAGGGCAGCCCTCTGGAGACCAGCTGCTCGGAGCAGGTCACAGTTCGGAAGATGTCTGTCACTTCATGAGGAGTGAAGGGATCCCCATGGAAATCTTTCAGTACAAGCAGTGTTTCCTGCCTGCCTCAAATAGTGCCATTTGACTTGTCATCATCATCTTCCTCAAATGAATAAAGATCAGTCAAGTCAGTCAGGGTTGCAGGCTGGAAGGTGGGCCATGGCAATGGCTGGCAGAGCAGGGTGTTAGGTGGTCAGTCAGAATAAAACTTGGCTTTATTCTGTTCACCCTCACTGTTGGCTCGCAGAGTTTGTTAACAGGTCTAGGACAATTCCAGGGTATAAAGTGGTTGAGTACTTCTGCAGAGGCCGTGTTTTGTGCTGCCTAAGCACCCACACTGAGCACCCAGCAGAGGAGTGATGTTGGGCAGGGCACTAACACAGTGCTTTTTCATCAGCCCTGGGCATTAAGCACCGAGGGCTCTGGAAAGCCTGGAGGTGGATGCTGGTGAGCTGTATCTTGGTCTGGCAGGAGCAGAGTGCCTTGGGTCGCTGTATGCAGGCAAAATGAAAACAAATCCAGCCAGCTACCACTTTGGAGTCAAACTCCTTTTAATAAATTATGTATCTGATTGATTAAAGGCATCATGCTTTAAGTTTTGCTACGAGTTTCTTAAAAAATACACTTATTTCTTGTCTTAATGGAATTCTGCTGACAGAGCCTGGCAAGTGGAGTGTCTGTTGCGTCGGCAGCGTACAAATACCATGGGGGGAATGTCTGCTTCCAGTGACACAAAGTCTGACACTTCAAAATAAAACCAAGTAGTACAGACTGTAAGAAATCTGTTGGGATTTTTTTTATCCCCTTATAAAGGTTATGAAGTGTGTTAACTACTGATATGCAGTTTTCCTTGTTTGAATCAAAAATTATTTATTAGAAAAGGTATTATTAACTTGAAAAAAATATTAAACTCCAGCTATTTCACAGAACATGCAGGTCTGTTACATCAGTGTCTTCTACTTAAACCTGCCACCTGAGCAAGGTGATGGGATTTCAGGGAAGGAGCACTGTAGGGCTGGTGCATGAGTAGGGATTCGAAAGTATCTGGTTTTAGGAGAAAGAACTGTAAGTATAGGTATTTATATCCTCCACTGGCTGAGGAATGTTTTCAGTTGCTATTTCACATAATTTCAGTCTTAGAGGCCAGATCCTGTCAAGAAGTGCAATATGGTATGGACAACCAAAGTTATCTTCGTTAGTCAGAGGTGAGTTCAAGTCACATCCTCACCACAGCAGGGAGCTCTGGTGACTGCACAGTGGAGCTTGGCTTTGTTCTGTTCATCCTCACTGTTGGCTCGCAGAGTTCCTTAACAGGTCTAGGACAATTCCAGGGTATAAAGTGGTTGAGTACTTCTGCAGAGGCCGTGTTTTGTGCTGCCTAAGCACCCACGGCAGCGGTTTGGCCTCTGAGTCTGGCATGGCCCCGATTCCTGCACTCCTGGGGTCTGCAGCTGCTCACAGTGTCAGCTTACAGGGCAGGGAAACTGCTTCACAAATACTACAGAGGCTTGGTTTTCTCTCTCTGCTACCTGTGGCACTGTAGTACTTACAGAATTATTTTGTCCTGTGAATTACAACATTCCAGCTGTGTATCATTACATATTTCAATGCTCAGGACGCTGTTCAGGTTTTGGGGTTTTTTGCATTATTCTCTGGCTTTTAACCTGTCTTCCCTGTCAGATAAGAGTATGTTTGTTGATCTGCATTTTGGTACCCTGAAAGTTTCGTTTACCATCTGCTCACCATATTCATAAAGGACATTAACTTTCTGTTTTGATGTGAGAAACCAAAAATTCTCTGCTGTAAGTTATGCAAAGTTTTCAAAGCAGGATACTTAAAATTTATTTTAAATTGTGTCTCACTTTCATTCTCACTAAATGAAAGGCGGCACCTGGCTTTTCAAATGTTCTTCACCTTTGCAAGTTTTGTTGGCTGAGAATTGAGCTGCTTCCTCTTAGTTTTTTTTAAGGTAGCTGTCAGAGTCTAAAATTGGGAAGCTTTGTTTGAACATCTCGATCACAAGCTCTGTCTATCTTTCAGCAAAGCTTTTAGTGTCTTCATTGCAGCTATTAATGTGGGTTTCCTTTTTAACTGTAGAAGCTAGTGTTAAATGCCACTTCAGGCTGATGTTTGTCCAGCTCTGGCTGTTGGGGATTGGAAAGAAGTTCTCCCTGAAGGCGGGATGTTCCCATAACTAGATGTAGGGGGTGTTGTGTATAACCTTTTCTTTGATACACTAGGATCTGGTGGCAGATTTCCTGAGATCATGAGGATTCAGGTCTGAAGGGACATCAGCAGGTCTCTAGCCCAACCTGCTCCTCAGAGCATGAGCTATGATGTCTGACCAGCTGGTCAGGCCTTTATGCTGTTGATCTTGAATGCCTCCAAGGATGGAGACTGCACAACCATTTTGGGTAATGCATCTCACTAAGATTGCCACTGTGATGAAGATATTTTGGCTTATATACAGTCAGAACCTCTCCTGTTTCAGCTTGTGCCCATTTTATTTCATCCCTCCACTGAGCCCTGCTCTAAGCAGCCTGACTGTGTCTTTCCAATAACCTGATTGCAGTTACTGGGACACTGCTCTTCGGTCTCCCCACAGCCTTCTCTGCTCCAGGCTGGGCAGGATTTGATCGTCAGTTGTGTTGTCTGTGTTACACAGATGTGTCAGACCTTTACCTGACCCGCTCTGTTCTCTGTCCCTGCCTGATTTGACCATTTACACTGCTCATGCCCAGCAGGGCAGATGCTCCGTGAGACCTAGGAAGGAAAATAACAGAGTGTACCGGGAGAGCACAGTCCATTTTAGCATTCTTTTCTTAGATCACCTGCGCTGTTCTGTAGTCCAGTTCAGCCTTATTCCTTCTATGGTTGTACAGAGCTTGATTGTTTTACTATACAGTTGGAAACTTTTGCTCCCCGAAGAAATGGACAGCCAGAACAATGTGAAATCTTCCTGGATGTGTTTGGAGCTTTTTATTTTTAGCTCAGTTGTGCAACCATTCACATGCGGATGCTCGAACAGCCAGAACTGAAAGGAAAACAGCTGCATCCCCAGACCTTTAGGCCAGAGTAGCCAAATGGACTTGGAAAAAATTTCAGACTGGATTTTCACTGTACCAGGTGCTTCATTAATTGTATTGTTATGGTGTGATGAAGAGAATGGGAGTCTGCCTCTTAGAATGGGCTGTATTCCAGTTTTCAAGACAGGAAACCTTTTGCTTAGGTCACCGCTTAAGTTTAGAAACTTCCCAAAGCAGTAGACAGCCATGCAATTAAAAGTTGCAGAATTAGGATAAAATCCTACTTTCTTACATTTGGTCACTTAATCACAAAAAGGACAAGACCTTATCCCACTTTCTGTGTGAACTACCCATATAATCTACACATGTACAGTATGAGTATCATAAATCTCTCTTTAAAAATCCAGCTCTGAGCACAGTGCTGGTATAAGTGCACCTCCCAGCCTTTTCCATGTAGACATCATGAAAAACTTCAGCCAAACTGAGATTATGGAAAATTGTTGCCCTATTTGACCTGAAGCATTTCGTCTTGAAATATAGTGAGACCAATGAATCTTTAATGAGAAACAGGGCATTCCAAAATGCTTCCAGGTTCTGGAGGCCCAGGACAGAAAACAGAGCAAAGCCCGACAGCGTGAAGAACCCCAGGTCAGATGAGGTCTTCTACAGCTTCCAGCATTCCTGGTGCTTAACAGCAGGAATCTCAAAGCCCTGAGATATTGTGCTACCTGGGTCCTTGGTTTCTGGGCAGACTACTCAAGGCTTCCACGTGTTTTTAAAAGAATGGAAAAAATAGCAACCAAAATAGGGATATTCAGATGGGCTTCTTAATTCTTGATCTACTGCAGCATTCCAAATCCTTGGTAGATTAAACCATGAAAAAAACATTTTGCAAATCTTTGTTCTTGTCTGCTGAGCATGCTAAGGATCCTTTAAATGTATTCTAAATTGCTTAAGGCTGGCTAACCTGTGCAAAATTAGGTGGGCTAGTGAGGTAATCACACGTAGAGGCATCTACTGCCATTTAGAAAGTCCTAACGTAGCTGAGAAGTCCATGATGGGCCCCCAGATCCACAGCAAAGCTGCAAGAGACCTGCATCTTTCTACAAAAGCAGGAGGGACAGGCAACAAAGTCTGGCTGTCAGGTTGCACTGGATGACCATGAGTGTGTCAATACTTCACATCTTGACATCCAGTTAAGAGGATTATTCAACCAAACCTCTCAGTCATCTCCGCTTACTATATTATGGATTGTGCCATGGAGTGGTCTTGGAACATGCAGCCTGTGGGGACTCTCGGGCTGCTGCTGGGGAAGGTGAGGTGCACCCGCTCTCCAGCTGCTCATGGGTGTCAACACTGTGGGCCAGGGAAGGGCAGGCAGCCCCTGGCCAGCAGGGTGGGTTAAACATCTCTGTGGTTCCTTAACCATGGCCGGTTTCACTCCGAAGATCCACGCTTCCTGCTGCTGCACACGTATTCCCTGCACCTCCGTTACCTGTATGGTGGCAGAGATGTCCTTGAAGGAGTCCTATAGCAGCTGTTGAACATGAGATTTACTGTGACAGAAAGGTATAACTACACCTGCACTAGGAAAAGAGTTCCAGGGCCCACTCTCTGGATGGGAATCATAAGCATTCCCCGCATTAGTGAAGAAGTTTGTACTAAGTGATTATGTTATATTGCATAATGTGTTCTGTTACTGAATTCCTGTTTAAAAATGCACTTAGCCAGGAGCAAAGGAAGAGGTTGGGTGAGGGACTTGGTAGAAAAAATGGCTTAAATTTATAGTCTTTTTCTCTGTTTGATAAGGTTAATATTCCTAATTTCAGCCATTTTTCCTTCATAAAAGTTTTGTTATGTGCTCGAACCTGACAACTGGAGGATTGAGAATGTGTTTGGACTGCCTTTTTTGCAAGTCTGATGATGAAAACCACTTATGCCATTAGCATAAAATAAAAAGCCCAAACCTTCTTACACTTGCAGGGGAACAGTTTACAGAAGCTAAAAGTTTTGCTGGTGAATGAGAATATCCATTTTGGAACCAGCCTGCACTGGCTCTGTGGTTAAAATGGTACCAAACTCTTGCAAAAGGCTAGTACAGGGATTTTGAATAAAGCATCTCGGTGCTTTATCCATTTGCTCTTTGCCCTTTGTCTGTTTCCGCTCCTCCAGGGTCTCATTAACTTGCCTTAATGTGAATATTCTCCCGGGCTGCATACCTCAGCTTGCACAAACGTACCATTTTGCAGGAGGACTAGAAAACAGCAATAGTCAAAGCAGATTTTTCAAACTGCTTCTTTTTTAAAAAACTTTTATCCTCAAATACAGATTAAAATACAATTTTTAATCAAAAAAAGTTCATCTTGCTTTTCTATATGTCTTTGTTTGTGGTAAGTGTTCAGATTCATCAGCGCCTTGATGTGCGGTGGCTGCTTTACTTTGTACATTCTGTTTTATGGACTCCACTTCTGGGATTGTTGTTAGCTGAGAGAAGTAAATAGACTTTGAGAAAGAGATCACACCATAGCAACCTTCATCTTCTGTTTATGGTTCAAATAAACGTCTGTGCTGTGGAAATTTATGTCCTGAAGAATTTTTTTAAACTAGGGCATTAATTGGTTTAATAACAAAAGGATTAACGCAGATAAGTTGAAGACAAATCTACATTCAATATTTAAATGGCGAATAATTTTATTTTTTAAAAGCTGCCATTGACCCTGGGATTATCTCAGTTGGTCAGAGCATGGTGCTAATACCACCAAGGTTGTGAGGTCAATCCCCGAATGGGCCATTTACTTAAGAGCTGGACTCCACGACCCTTGTGGGTCCCTTCCAACTCAGAATATTCTGTGAATCTGTAAATAATACATCACAGGCACTCAGTAGGGAGAGAGTATTTTTCACTTATTTACAATACCAGAAAGTACATGACTGTTTTGAGGGAGAGGTTCCTGTAAGCACCCAGCAGAATATGAGTTCTCCCGTTAAAATCAAGATGAAAACTCCCCTCGTTTAATGGCAGCAACTCCGTGTGTGTTTTGAAAACTCAAACCTGTCCGTTTTTAATTTCCTCACCTTTTGGTTAAAGAAGTAGATTTTACTCAAGCAAAATGTCTATTGGCTGAACTGGATGTTTTGCTCCCCTCTGAACACCTTGGCTACAGGGAGATCTTAGACCTTTAAAGGATATGCCAGGAAAGGGAATTTTTTCCTTCCTGCAGCTGATGCTAAGACACTGTTGCTGGCAGTACTTTGGGTTTGTTCTCTTCTTACTGTGCAAATTGGCAAGATTTTATTCCAAAGTGTAAGCATTACTTATTCCTTAGCGATTTCACCTATATGTGTTTGTCCTTCAGCTCCTTTGCCTTTGTAGCTGGCCAGTGGTGCAGAAAGCATGGTCAGGGGAAGGCTCAGTGTGGGATGGAGTCACCATTTGGGAGGATCTTCTATTTGGTGAGGCCCTCGTGGGTTTTGGCGCAGAGAGTGGCTGGAGAAGCCAATTAGGAGGCAGAGCAGGGTGAGTATGGTTTTAATATCAGGGTATTTCCCCCCTGAAAGAAATTATCATAAAACCCAGTAACTACAGGACATCAGTGGAACATTAGTCTTGAAATCCAGGGGTAGGTGGTCCCCACAGAGCCCCCAGCATGGTGCTTGCTCAGAGCCCACCTGCAACGCACACAGCTGCAGGTTTGTGCCTCTTCTCTCCCAGCTCCCTTACATCACTCGAAGATTAGCTGTGTGACGGGAAAGCCGAGGTTTTTATATAGTGCTCGCTGCTATAGAAACCACGAGCTCTGTGACAGCATGCTCGGCTGTGTGGGCACAGCCAGCAGCAGCTCCCAACCAGGGGATGCAGTGACTGCACCCTCAGTTTTCAGTGTTCTCGACCAAAACCCAGCTGCCTTCTGAACTGTTGTGTGTCTGTCACTCTGCAACGTGCAGGTCTTTAACATGGGAAATGAGATGCCAAATGTCTGAAGTTGTTCATTCAGGTGTTCAAAAGAAATCCTCAGCTCCCTACTATAAAGGTTTCTCTGCTGTTTCAAGTCTGTCACAACGTGTGGATGACATCCAGCCTCTAGTGATTGGAATTATGACTGTAACTTTGCCCAGAAAGTGACTTTCAGCCATCTCTCCAAACATAAAGAGCCAGCATTAAAAGAGGTGATATATGAAAAGTATTGTGTCTGCTAAGCTTTTCATGATAGTGTTAAGATAAAAAAGTCTACAAAATGACTAACTGATAGATATTTCTGAAGTCAGAGGACGACGGAGCTGTCAGCTGTGAGGTAAGAAAAGTAATCTGACATTGATCTTTGGTCAATAGGACAATGCTGCTTATTCTGGTAAGTCTGGCTTTAGGAAAAAAAAATAGAAGAAGAGAGAAAACAGATGTAGAACATCCCAAAGACATGTGAAGTGCATTCTGCTAAAAGTAAAAAGGAGATTTTATTCATGACATGTATTAAAGCAATAGATGTGCTTGATTCTGTCAGGGTTACAAGATCTCTAGAGGAAGAAAAAAGGACCTGCTTTTTTAAAATCCAAATTCTGGATGTTATGGCTGAGGCAGTATCTCAAAAACATTTATCTGAGAGACAGATCTGAAAAAAAAGTACTCCGAGGAGTACAAAAAACCAACACAAAAGATACAGTACAAAATAAAAAATTTAAAAGCTGAGCTTGTTTTGGGTTCCAAAACAGTCTTCTCAGAGGAACCCGTGTCCCACTGGCAAAGTATTGAGTGGGGCAGAGGTGAGGCAGGGGCTGTGTGTGGAGACTGGGGAGCTGCTGTGGAGGAGAAGGATGAGAGCTTTGAATCCTGACCTCTACTTCTGCAAGTTAGAAGCTAATTTTGCAAGCTTTTGTCCTGCTTTATCCAGCTCCTCTCCTTTCAAACACTAGCACAGGCTATGCTATATGCACAGCAGCCTTCCCTTTGAGGAAGAAATGTCACAGCAAAATGTCGGTGCCTCTCCAGGTCCCATTGATACCTTCTGCAAACCCAGAGTGTCCTTGAATCTTGAGATAAGTAGAACTCAAACCACAGACAGCAGACACATGGGGTTGACAAACTGCATACCCCAGCTATTGGAAAGTGCATGCTGAAAGAAAGATGCTGGCCCCCCACCTCTGCCTTGAAATCAGTAGCCAGTCAGGTTCTGTCAGAAGTAAACATGCTCTGGAGGTACTGGAGTTGGGATAAGGACTCTAGTGGGATAAGGATTCTGGCAAACTGCAAAACCAAGTCTTTCCAGAAAGACTGCATGATTTACACACCCACCTCTTAGTTTTGAATAATCTAGGATTGTTGCTGCCAGACAAACTAAATTGGTGCTGTCATAAGCTCTGAAAGCCAGGCAATAGCAAAACCAATTCAAGGAGTTTTGTTTTCTTCTTTGATTTTTTAGGGCTTTGCAAGCTGTGAAAATGATGAAACACCTAAAACAGTGTGAGAGAAAAGATTGTTTGGGATTATACTAAGTAATCTTTCTGGTGGGAAGCATGCAATTATGTACTGTCAGCACATGGAGCGTGAGGGGAGTATAATTTTACCTATGTTATTTCCCCAGGTTGCCAAAGAAACCATAATAAGAAAAGCCAAAGTGCTCTTGGTTCTTACTGATCTTCTTAACAAATTCTCGCAAGCAGCATCTACTGTTATAATTATTTTCTCTTCGCTAAGCCGATATCTGATGTCACACATACCACTGTCAAAATCAGCTGGTTTGCCAGGGCAGAAATCTAGCATAAAACGCTATAAAAAAGGCTACACTGAAGGAAATGGAATGAGCACATGAATGCTTTTCTTTGCTGTTTCTTTAAAAGCCTTATTGATGTTGTCAGAAATGAGAAAAAAAGGCTGCCAAGTCCAAGAAAATTAATCCTTGTCAATTTTAAGGTGGGCGAGATGACAATGAAGGTCTCCTTGATGGCTGGCAGCATGCATGCTGTGTTCAAGAAAGAGCAGGAGCTCTTTGGAAAGATTTCTTTCCAACCATAGGCCAAGGCAGGTTTGCTTGGCAGCCTTGGGAAATAACCGTGGTGTACCTTGGATGGACTTTGGGAGACACAGGACGGGGGAGGACAGTGGCAGGGACCTGCTGGAGGACAAACAGCTCTGGGGCAGTAGTAGCAATAGGGAAGAAAGAAGCCAGAAGGACTTTTCATCCCCAGTCCCCATGGAACCAGTAGCTAAGCAGGTGGTTGAAGGCTTCCTCCTCGCCCTCATCCTCTTCCTCATCCTCCTCATTGTCCTCCTCATCTGCCTCCTCTTCCTCCCTGGCAGAGTCCCACCGGGAGTGGGGTCTTTGGGGCTCTGTGGAGGAGTGAGGTAATGAGGCC
Organism: Mohoua ochrocephala; assembly: GCA_013398855.1. NCBI lineage: Eukaryota > Metazoa > Chordata > Aves > Passeriformes > Acanthizidae > Mohoua > Mohoua ochrocephala. The sequence goes on along the minus strand of VZTA01006298.1, from coordinate 605,210 downwards.
ACAGCAGGGGAAGGAGGGAAAGCTGATCAACTGGCAGATCCCCAGAATTAAAATTTTAATATTTTTTTTCCCCCTTTTCCTTTTCTGTCCTTTGAAAAGAGGTGCTGTGTTCCTGAAGTATCTCCATGATTGAGGCAATCATATTTTTTTATCCAAAATCTGAGTTTACAGATAAAGAGAGAGTGATGGTTAAAATGAACCTATAAACTGGAGTGTCTGCAAACACATCCCATGCTATTTCTTCAGCCTCTTGTAGCAGCTGCCTGTGGCCCCACTGCTGAGTAGTAGATGCAGACAAAAGAGACTTATCATTACTGTATAAACAAAAGCCCAAGCAGGGCATAAAGAAATTTATTCTGTAGAGGAAGCTGAGCTAAAAAATTTGGGCTTTAGTTGTGGGACTGGAGAGGTTTTTGGTCATTTGAAGCGTGAAGCGCAAGGATGTTCCCTTCCTCACGTTTTTGTGTTCACTTGCAAAGTCTCTGTGCCCCCTGCTGCCCTCAGATGATGAGCAGTGACACATGGATGTTGTGGGAGGCTGGGCCTAGGAAGGCAGTTCTCTCAGGTCGGGAGAGTGTATGGCACTGACAAGTGTAATGTACCCATGGCTGGTCTGCAACTTTGGTTGGGAAGATTAAAAAAATGGTTCAGATTTATTCAGGGTGGTGAGCGCAAAGCAAACCCGAGCTCTTGGAAGCTCTTGGTGAAAGCTGAGGGGTGGACAGACAAGCAGAAATGTTAAAGTTGGGTTCATGTCCCTGTGGTTGTCTACCTTTTCCTAAAACTAGGAAAGTCCAGGTTTTCCCCTCATTTTTGAAATAGTTTTCTCAAGTAGGTTTAGTAGTATGTGGAGAAGAAATGACACCACCTCCCTGCCTAATTGGCAGCTTACAGCTAACTTTTAATGAGCCTTTCTTAATAACATTTCAATTATTCTCCTTCCTACGGAGGGTGAGTGCAAGATAAAACTTCAGTAAAATTATTACCACCCTATTTTTAATGTCTCTGTGCAGAGTAATAGTTGGGGTGTCAAGTAGCCCTGGTGTTTGGAAATTATGTCTGACAGCCCCAGAAAAGTGTGAAAGAGAGCTGCCCTCTCAAAGCCTGTGAATCGTCATCCCAGTAACTACTGTGCCTGAGAGACCTTTAGGGTCCTTTGTCTGAATGGAGATTTGATGAAAATGAAAAGAAACCATTTTATGTAGGTGCTTGGAAGAACAGAAAACATTTTTCTTACTGTATCATATAGTTAGTAGAAGAAACGAGGTGACCCCACTGACCAACCTTCCCTCTGTAAATCCTTTCCACCAGAGCTTCAGAAACATCTTGAGAAATCTTTCAACACTGAAGGAGAGTCCCTAAAGACAATCAAGTGGTTTTTGCATTACCACAGTGGCTTCTAATCCTGAGAGCCACTTAAGGAGTGGAAGTGGTTTTCAAATTATTTCAGCCTGCCCTCCTCCCATGCTGGTTTAAGTCTCTTCCCAGGCATCCATACCCACCACTGAGTGGGCAAGGCAGGATGGAATTACACATTTACTGCAAACGGACTTCTATGTCATGTAACGCATCAAACAAATCATCAGCCACAAGACTGTGGTCAGTGGCTGCTGACATTGGAGCTGAAATTCTTGCAGGATCTATCATTAGAGGCAGTTATTACACCATACAGACTATCCTCTGCATATACTATTTTCCCATTTCGGTCTATCTGCTACGCAAAGTGTCTCTCTGTTGAACCATGGCATCTTCCCAAGCGACAGCCCCATCCATTACGGCCGTGCTGTGCAGTTTGCCTGTGAATGGTAAAAGGATTGTAACTGTGTGGCTTGTGACAGCAAGCAACGTGGCCAGCCTTTCATCATTGCATTCCTGTGGGCTTTTATGTTGGTGTTTGATTGGTAGCTTAGCTATGAATTTGCATAAACCTGATAATTTTCATGAAAATTTGATTCAAACAACCAACACAGCATTTTATACTATTTTTTTTTTCTTTCTTTGTTTCCTTGTAGATAGTGGTTCTATTTGGTGTTTAGGTAAGTGGTGAAATTAAAGTTCTCTGCAATTTCAATATAGTAAATATCTCTACATTAATGATTTTGAGAGAATTTCATTTACTCAGTATATGTAATTGTACTAATTTGAAAACAAACCAGCGGGAGATCGCAAGTCAGAATTATAATTTAATAGGAAAATTAAAATAAATGCAATAGTACAAGAACACTGACAGAGTCAGGATACAACCTGACACCCTGTTAGTCAGGGTGGTGGTAGCAGTCCAGATGAAGTTGTGGTGATGCTGTAGAAGGGTCTGGTCTTCACCTGAAGGTCCAGTGGTAGCTCTTGCCCTCTGGGAACCCAGTAGGTGAGGACTGCTTGTGCTATTCCAAACCCCAGATTATATCCAGGTGGGAATGCTTGGCTCCTCCCTCCCAGAGAGGAGCATCTCATAATGGGATGATGTCATTCTATGAGTCATGTGGTGGGTCCTTGACAGCCCATTAAACAGAGAGAGCTCCCGGAGGGAGTTATCAGGGATGAGTCATGGTGGGAGATAACAAGCACTGCCCCACCTGCTTTAACAGCTCGTGAAAGATGATAATAGAATGCATACTATTGGTTACATCTTACATTGTAACCTAGGACAATAATGGAACACACACGTGTTCTATGCTATGAGTGCATCATGACACGTTCATTGTACATGAATGCTCCCATATTATACACAGTGTTGAAACAAGCCAAGTTTTGACCAAAATACAATGAGATTCAAGGACAAAGGCAGCCTTTATTCTCATTTCCCTTTGAGTGTATGAGAAGCCCTAAGTTTTGTGCCCGTGCCGGTTTCTGTTGTAGACCTGGGCTCGCATTGAGAAGTTGCTCACTGAACACTGGGAGTACCTTGCCTGCAGACCACAGCAGCTAGTTTAGATGCAAGAAGAAGAAAACCACGCAGAAGAAAATCAAGTGTGTTCCTGGGCTGCAAAGCTCTGCCAAAGGGGCGGCATCTGGTCCCCCAGATGGAAAGTTGCTCTGAGAGACGCTGTTCCTGGTACGCAGGATAGCTCTTTGGCTATTCCTGTTCTCCAAGGTGATGTGTTGTGATGAACAAATAAACTTGTAGCTCAGGACTGCATCTCTGCACCTCTGGTAGGCACCTTTATTCCCGTCGTTTAAAAATTTTAAGTGTCTATTATTCAGGGCATGCATAATTTGATGCAAATAATAACAATAATATGAGTAATGGTAAACAGCTTGCTTTCTTGACATTGAGCCAGGTAAGTGAGACGTCTTTATTTTTGTGATATCAGGATTGATTCAAAGCAGACCTCCTGCACTTAGAAAAAAATGCCCTTCAAATATACAGTGAACTTTAAGCACTTGCCTTATTAAAAAGTCATGCCCTGCTCTCATGAAGTCAGTAGCGAAATCCCCATGGTCAGAAAAAAACCCCAAATCCCTAACCAGGTACAGTAAAAGAAAAGCATGCTTCAGTTATAGGTGTTATTTAATGATACAGTCAAGCTTTGAAGGTGCTGCCCTGTTTTCGGGATGTGATTGGAGAGCAACCCTGGGCTCCTCGTCTGTGCAGTTCCCTGCCAAAAGCACTTGGAGCTTGGCTGGGTGGGAGGGCTGCTGCCACGTGTTCTCCCAGCAGGACTGTTGAGTTGCTGCTGTCAGTAGGAAAGGTGTTATTAGCTCCTTTAGGACAGTGTTTTGACAAGATGCTGGATGTACAATCTCACAGGAGTACTAAGAGGTTTGCTGCCAAACTCCCAGATCTCTTGCTGCTCATGGGCAGAGAGGCATTTTTTGATTCTGAGTTTTATGGCTTGGGTACATACATTCTAGCTGGTGATATAAAGCAGTTCCTGAACATACACTGCCAAATTTGAAGTTACGTTGAAATTGTAACAAAAAATATTCTTAGAAATATTACAGGAAAAAAAATTATCAAGTGATATGGAGAAAAAAAAAAGTACATTCCCTATATTCATTTACAGGAGTTGCTGAGCTGTTTTGGTAGAAAGTCGAAAAGAATCAGTCTGAGGCTGAGGTCAGACAGGGAAATGTTCAGGCATGATGATTAAGGTTTATAATCACAGAATTTATAGTCACAGAAATTTATAATCTCAGAAAACCTGGTGTTTACAATGGGAAGGTCAAGACATCCTCACCCCAGGCAGCATCTCCAGTCTCCCTACGATGAGTTACCAGTCTCGGCATAAAGAATTTGTGAAAATTGCTGTCACCATTGCTGTCAGCTTCCCCTTGCAGGAAGTCATGCGAGGGCTGATTACCTGCTGGGAAAAAACATCCTTTTGTGATTATTTGGGCAGTTCGAGCCCTCGTTGCTTTTCAGCTGGTGGGTGAGGGCCCCCGGGGAGGTCTGGCCGCGGCTCCCTCCGTGCCCGGGTACCAGCCAGCAGAGGGGAGCCGACAGCCGCGCATCCAGCTACGCCTAGCGCGGGAGAGCACAGGCTGCCAGGGGATGAATGAATGAAAGAATGATTGAATGAATGAATGAATGAATGAGTGTTTTCCTTTGCATTTCCAGCTGCTCTGATTTTTAGTTTCCTTCTGTGTTGTAGAGATGCTGGAAGTGGGCTTTCTAGTGGGTTAGGATATTTAAAAGTGATGCGTTGATGACATAAATATACATCAATTCCCAAAACAGTGAACAGTACATTTTGTTCCCCTGAACATTTTGTACTAGATGACATGAAACTGTCTCAGAGCCTCTAAATGAGTCTTTAATATATCAGCAGGTTAATGAACCAACATTACAGACAAGATCTTGAGACAGAACTGCATATCTGAGAATCACATCCCTGGTAATATTGTTTTACTGGAATATTCCAAGAGTCTCTTTTGTTCACAAACTGTAAAGAGACAGAAGTAAATGGACTGGAAAATGTCATTTAACAATGTGTTTCCGTCCCTTGCTTATGCGATGACTCTTGCCTTCTCTTCAGCTGTTTGCGGAGGTTCTCGTTTGTTTTTCCTGGCAGATTCAGCCTGCACAGAGCCACACATCACTCACTAGATTTGAAGGGTGACCCTGCTCTGCTCACAAATGCTGCTCCTTTACCCAGTAGGAGCAGAGGACAGGAAGCCAGCAGCAGGAAAAGCTCCAGCAGTGTGGGTGGGATAGACAGAGAGAAGAGTACTGATTAAGGGTGAAGAGGGTGCAGGGTCAGTGGTTACTGTGCAGCATCAAAGGAGAAAGGGAGGATGCACCTTTTGCAATGCACTAAAAGCACTTATTAAGGTGAGAGAGATAATGTGGGAAAAGGGAGTGACACTTGGAAATATTGATGAGAAGAGATTCTGCAATGGGGCTCTGGTGAAGGTGGAGAATGTGGATTAAGAAGGTTAAAAGTGAAAGGCTGGAAGGAGGCAGATGAAAAATCAAGAGGGAGGAGGACAGACAATGTGTGTGAAACAGGAGAAAGGTGAGCACCATCCCATGTGGGTTCCTGGTGATGCCCCAATGCCTGCAGGCAGCGAGTGTTCTCAGCTCTCGCTGTTCCTCAGTTTGGCTTCTATAAGGTGATGGTGTCTTGGCTTTGTGGGTTCACAGGATTATTCGTGGACAGGGCCTCATGAGATCACCTAATCTTTGGCCTCATCTTCCCTTCTCCCTCTCTGCCTCATCTGATCAAAGCTTTTCTGTCTCTTACAGGTAGTGTTATCACAATGGTTTTGAGAAGATCTGCTACGTTGCAAATAATAAAACCCCCTGTTACCCAAAGACCTCAGGCATGTGGACACACAAGATCTCAGCACCTACACAAGGGAACAAGAAGGACAAACACAAGCAAAGAGAGCGTACCTTCTCCTCTGACTTTAATAAGGTTGCATCCATGCCTGTGATACCTAAATTCCCTGTGTAGCTGCATACTCCTGAGTTGCCCACTTGAAACACAGTTCCTGGTCGTTCTGTACGAACTTCATCACAGACATAATGCCAGTGAGAGGTGAAGTGCTATACACATATCTTATAGCACGGAGGAGCTTTGCATCACAGCCTCTGCTCAGACCCAGATAAATATGATTCCTGAATGTAGTGCTTGCTTTCTGAGAGCAAGCAGCCAGCTTCCCTAAATTACTCACCAGCTTCAGGAGAGGTGTGGTCCCTTTGTGTTTTGTATTACTGTTCTCTTATTTTCACACTAACCTTTGCTTTCTGAGATTTGATAGGATATTCCTGGTAAACACCACAATCATTGCTTTAAAAACATGATGTCCTGCTGTAGTCAGCGGGGCAGATGGGTTTTGAAGAAACCAGCTGTGCCTAGAAGGTGGAAAAACTGCTTCACAGGGAGAAGGAGGGAAGTGTTTCAGAAGGAATAGGGTGTGCTTCATCCTAAAATATCAGGGTCATCAACATGGAGAGCAAGGTGGAGCAGTGATTCTCCACTCAGCTGGGGTGGTGGCAGGAGCCATGACTACCCAACCCTTCCCTTTTCCCTTGCCAGTCCCATGGGAGGTTGGCAGCACTTCTCTGCCAGGAGACACCATTTCAGACAGCTTTGCTGAAGGACCAAGGCAGTCCCTCTCAGGGCTGCTGAGGTTGTCTCGGCAGCCCATGGCACAGTTCCCAGCACCACAACCGCTCGGATCAAGGCTGGAAACCAAAGCACTGACTGACCTGTTCCTGATTGCCTGGACTGCTACATGTCTTGACCTCATCAGCGGGGGTTCATTGTGCCTGTTGGAGAGGTTTTATTTGCTGTAAAAAAGCTTTTCTAGCTCTTCTTCTGTTCAGAGGAATTATGCACTGGAAAGGCAAAGTGTATATACTGTGTGGAGAAGGACACTGATCTTTTGCTTTCTGACATTTATTAATTTATTAAATTCCCTTTTTCTCCTCAAAGCGAGCTTTGGTTAAGAGTGCCCAGGAATGAGACAGGTAAACACATGCACATACATGTATAGAAATAGTACCAGTGGTCATACTCATAATTCTTTCTGAAAATTTTAATTCCCTTCTCCATCTGCTGTGGATGATTTTTAAAGAGAAAATGTAATTTTTTTCCAGGCAGGATAAAAAGCCTTTCTCTGTGAGTTGACTAAGTCTTTCAAGTGCCTTTGGTGGGCCACAATTAATGAAGCACAAAAGAATAATCCTCTGGTTGTTTAGAGAAAATGAAATTATAGGCTGTTATGAGCCAAAGTGCTATGATTTTCTCAAACTCCCTCCACTTGATCTGAAAAATAAATCTTGGTAGAAGAAAAAGCTTACACTTGAATGTTAGCTGCCATGACTGCTTAAACCTGGATGCAACATGCACACAGTTTTTCATATTAGAAATGTATATTCCCTTCCACCTCCTTTTCCTCTATTTTCTGCAAAACGAAAAGGAGATGAAGTTAGCATCAATTCAAATTTTGAGGATTATTAAAATTTGGAAGGATGGGTTCATCTACCCTGAGCATTTTTGGCTCAAATCCAGGAAACACTGGAAATATTGGGGCAGAAAAAGAAAGACCCCCGACAAAAAAAACAACCAACTAACCAAAACCAACAAAAACCAGCCAACCAAACAAAACCAACAACCAACCAACCAACCAAAAACCTCAAACAAAATCTTAAGGACTTTCTGCTTGATATTCCATCCCTAACTGTGAACGAGTCTCTGGAATGAAATTTTAGAAATACAGCCCTCTTTGGGCTGCTCTTTACTACTCAGAGAGATTTCTCCAAGATACTTCATTATCTCAGGCAGGCAAATGACTGAGTGACAGCGTCACTGTAAAACAAGAAAAGACAATAACCTGGGTTTATGGTAAAACAAAAACTTTTCAAAAGTGGAAAGATACTGTTTGCATGAGCCCTTATTGAGAGGCTTGAGCATTCACAGTCCTTGCCTGAGATCCAAGCTCCAGCTGAGGGGCAGAGGATGTCATGGCACAGCTATAATCTCAATTATAATCTATCATCCAGATCACAATAACATGAGTGACTGAGAATTTTTGTTCAGTGCAGATTCACAGCCACACAAACAAATTTTTTTTTTTTAATCTTCTGTCAGCATTCCCTAAGGTTCTAACATCTTTTAAATGTCACAGGTATATTTCTTCCAGGTAGCAGAAATGGAGTTTGGCCTTTGCTGAGAAAGAATACTGGTACCTCTTGCCTTGACCTTGACCCTCCTGTGTGATGTATTCATCAGTTTACAGAGGTGTACTGAGATGGCTCTCTGCTTCTCCGTCCTAGCTAACCCAGTTCCACATCAGCACCACTGTAAAACTGTCTCTCCAGAGCCAGACTTTCCTCTTCCAGAAAGCCTTTCTTTGTCATGCTCCGCATGTCTCCATGTGTGGCTCTTTTTGTATTGTAGCTTTGATAAACTCTCGTAGGAAAACACCTGTCAGTTTGCACACGTCTCTGCTGCCAGCCATCCAACAATAATCTCCAATGTTATTCTGGCATCTGGAATGACTATTTACTGCAGGAATATTTGAATTTCTCCCAGTCCCATCACTCTGGGCCAGCTGTATGGGAATGAGTTACATTTCTGAAAAAAACAGTATCAGGTTAAAAGACAGCTGTATATTGATTCTGTGTCTTGACTTGGGGCTCAAATTTTTACAGACTCAAATGTTTACAGACTTCCACTTTGTAAGACTCTTTCCATTATGGAAATAAGATGTGCAATTTAAAGTAAGTGCAAATTAATGAGATGAAGAGCTCAGAATGTTTCTCCAAATAGAGGAAGCACTAAAGTTTTATTAGGCATGTAGGTGCAGTTAAAGTTAGCAAACTGACGGGATTTTGATCCAGCTCGGTGTATCCTTATTATCCAACCACAGAGCACTAAGCAGTCCGGTGTGCAATGGGACTAGTCCCATTTTACCTAAGTTACAATTCCTCTTGCATATCTTTTAAGCAATCATGTCTCCAACAGCTACTGAGGATTATGCAAACGTAGTTTTGCTTGATTGGAAATCCAGAGGTCCCAGCACATGGTTGCATTTTGGAGCTAACAGATGATCCAGAGATAAGATTAATATGAACTCTTTGGCTGCATAATTAATTTGGTAACATTCAGAATTTTTTTATGCATCGTGTCAAGTCTAATTTTTCACTTTGGACACAGTGTGTCTTGTGAGTCCACCAAACCTTTATCTGAGCTCCACTCCTCCTCAGCCCTTGCTTTATAACCCACATAAGTTTCTAACTGTGATAGTCTCTCTAAATGGACTTGCAAGTTATTGACTGACCAGTAGGTGGATTAAGCTAGTTTTTAGCTAAGTCCTTATATTTCAAACCAGAATATATCTTTACTAATATGTTCTACACCTTAGGAAGAGTGTAGATGGACAAACTTCGTAATGATTGGACATTCCCAACCTCATGCAACTGGCCACCATCTTACACGAGAATCTCCTGAAACAGTTTTCTCTTCCCATTTTGAATTCCGCTGTGTGGGAAACTCTCAGAACCTGCAGAAACAGAGGAAAGTTTTACTAAAAATACTTGTCTCCTAACCAAACAATTCCCAAATTGAGGCACTGGAACAGATTGCCCAGAGAAGCTGTGGATGTCCCATCCCTGGGAGTGTTCAAAGCCAGGTTGGGTGGGGCTCTGAGCAACCTGGTCTAGTGAAAGGTGTCCCTGCCCATGGCAGGTGGGCTTAGAACTGGGTGATCTTTAAGGTCCTTTCCAACCCAAACCGTTCCATGATTCTATGAAAGGCTCCCAGGGACAACAGCAGCAGTTGGATGGAAGTCCCAGATGTTACTTCCCTGGTTTGTTCTGATTCAACCTCGTACAGTTTGAGAACTTGCCAAACCACCTCAGTTGTTTGAGTTTCCCATGAGTGCTACATCAGAATTCAGCCTTCAAATCCCCACTTTGTTACCAGCTGTGGAATTAGCAGGCAAAAAAAAAAAGAAAATAGTGGGCACAAATCCTGTCACCCCACAGCTGGATGAGCAGACATCTTCATTCCCAAAGTTATTCTGCTAGAATAACAAGAGCTTTATTGCCTGCAACCTCTTCTCCAGGGAAGTCCTTACTTGCTGTAATCCAGACAGGAAGCTGAGAGGAGGATCAGGATGATTGTGTTTGTCCTGTTATTTTTCCTCTCATTATCCTTTATATTGCACTGCCCAGGAAAGGGAATTGGGATATTATCCATTCACAGCCTACCAGAAACACACTGAAACAGGTCTGGCCACTCAGAAACATGAACAAAATATTCCTGACTCCTGTTATTTTTTGTATTTTGTAGCCCACAGAAGGCTAAATCTAAATCTGAAATATTAAATTAATGTGGAAACATTTAAAAAAAAAGGTTCAGTGTGCTCTTGCTATGCAAATAACAGTAAATGATCCTGTAAGCATCTGGGTCATTCGGGGTACTTTCTAACACCTTTCTTTAGTCCTACAGAGGCTTATACCTATATCAACATCCTTAGTGTCAGACCAGTCTAATCTCGCAAATAATAAAATATTTTTTGTTTCCTAAATATGAAAACACTCTTCTGACCTTCCAGATTCATTCCAACATGACAAATTAACGCATCTTGGTACTTTTTCTTTTGCTGAGTTAACAAGTGCTGAGGTTTGTTTTTGTGACGAAGGCAAATCATTCCTCCTTCCACTGTGATAATTAATGGTGTCCTCCACCAGTGCGGGCTCACAGCAGTCCTGTCACTTTCTATGACTGGTACAATTATGATCAACATTAGAGAGTACATTCCTGCTTTTCTGCTGGGACTGCTGAGGATGAATGGATGCTGTTAAAAACAGTAATTGACATGTACAGTACTATTCATCGGCATCTGTTAAATGCTTATTCTTATACATTGGATAGCTGGTGATATTTTAAATTCTGTCTTGAACCTTTGGATGAAATGTTCACTGTCTTTCTGAAAGCCTGAAGAGGCATATTAGCCAGAAACTGCAGAAAGTCATACTTTAGTCAAACTCTTTGATAGGTATTTTGGGATTTCCCTGGTGTAGCCCCACTGGGGTCCTGTGGAATCAGGCTTGCTTTGCAGTGTCCCTCATAATTTACTGGAATATGGTTTATCCTGTTTCAAAGCATTCGTAGGCTGTTAAAATCTGCTGCTGTTACTTCAAACCTACAATCTCACATCCTGGAGACCTTCCTACGTGCACAGTATGGCCTGTAACTGCCCTCCTGGCATGGTCTGTCTGGAAAGAACAGCTCCAGTGGCTGCCTCCTGCTTTAGCAGCTCTGAAGTTATGATTTTGGAGGGTCTCTAAGGCCTTCCCTCCTTTACTGGATACCCTACAGTTTGCAGCCATGGCAGAACAAAACGACGGTGTCTCTGGATGAAGTTACAGGTATTAGGGCAGGGATTCCTTGCGCTACTAAACCATGTAAATTTACACTCTTCTGTGGAAGCATCTATGGCTGTACTAAGGCTTCTAAAACGCCAGATTCCCAATAAGCTCCCAGTAGAAGCTGGTAGCTGGAGACTGTAGCAAACTTTCCATTTCTTAACTGCCCACAAGGGCTAGGGGAGCATCTCCCATTTCTCTTTGGAGGTTTCCTGAGGCAACATCTGACTGCAGGCTGGAGCAGCCTGTGCACAGCTTCTTCCCTGGGTCCCAGGGCAAGGTGTGGGTCTGGGGTGGGAGAAGGGCCCTTCTCCAAGTACAGCTAATGCCAGTGGGGAAGGAGGTGTACCTGAGGTAGCAGAGAGCACAGAAGTAAAATGCTCAGCCAAGAGTTAGGGAAAACCAGTACAGAGACTGCTGATGGGTGTGCAGGACTGGAAAAGGATTTACAGGGGTTTATCATTTCTGTACAGAAGAGTATTAGCAAAGGCTTATTTTCTGAAGCTGTGATTAAAGGGAGACTCCTCAGCATTTGTTGATGGTCTCTTGGGTCTGGAATGATTCCCAGGGTTTGAAAGAGCAAAGAAGAGATTACAAAGAGAGAGGCCCAGTGGAGACCTTGACAAATTGTTCAGCATGTGGTCCCTGACCCCCTGGAAAGACAGAGGACGTGGAACAAGCACTGGCTGAGGAAATGATTGCAAGAGGAGACACACACACTCATCCCCAGCTTGTTGCAGTAAGAGCCATCATAGAAACAGAGCCGCGTTCCCCAGAGCTACACATCACTCAGTCCTGCACCCTCAGACAGCACAAAGCTCTTCCTCTACCTTATCCCATGGCTCTGAGCTGTCTGAATGGCTGCAGCACTACAGCATTAAATCTGCCTGTAGCTAGGTGGAGGTTTACAATTACTATTTAAAACCTGTCCCTTTTTTTTTGTTGTTGTTAGAGGAAATGGTTTCATAGGGAAGAGGTTGCAGAGAGCTCACATTTTTTGAGAAACTGTCTTGACAGCCATCCCAAATATATTTTTGGTTAGGTTTATTTCAAGTAGCAGATGTGAGGTCTCGTTCAAGTCAGAAAAAATGAAACACATCTGAAGGCATACACAGAAATTGCAGGGATGTGGTGATCCTGAGAAGGCTCTTGAGATGTACCTGTTTCTGTAGGTGGTGGTAGTGAGGGATATTACTGTCCTACTCATATCACTGATTCCATATGGGTTATTTCCAGTCTTTCTACTGGAAAAATAACTTGATGTGGCACACCTGAGTGCTTTCAGTCCAGAAGGACAATATGGAATGATCCCCAAGGATAGCATGCATGAGACCCAGACCTCTGTTAACCTCTGCTTCCAGCTCACCACATGCCTGTGGCTGAATTCCTCATCCTGCTTCTGTCTCTCTTTTTGTTTTTGTTTGGGGCTTTTTTTTTTTTCTAGGTTAGCCACAAGCTCTTTAGGATTCACAGCCTTAGACTTGCAAGCCTTGTTGTCTATGCAGCACCCGGTGTAGCCCGGTCCCATCCATCTTCAGGGTAATGGTGATGGCCCAGTAGTGCCAAGGGGATCTGGAGAGAGAGGGGCCACTGCTGCTTTCTGAGACTGAAATCTGTATGTTGGAGTCTCCCGCATCTCCTTTATTGCAGACGGAATGCTTTGCTGCCTCTGCTGTGCTCAAAAATACATCGAGTAAATGGGAAAAGGAACTATTTTAAAGCATCCCTAACTTGTCACACTTCTTCGTCTCAAACTGGATCATCTTAGGGTACCAAACCCATGATTTATTTAGGTTCAAGTCCTACTGAAAGTGAGATTTCCTAGTCTGGGCATAGAAGATATGTTGGGTGACTTAGGTGCTTACTCACTGAGTTCACATATCCACTTCTAACCCTGAGCAACCACTCGGTCAGCCACAAGAGGAAATACAATAATTTTAAAATGCTAAAACAATTGCAAAGAGCAAACTGCAAAAAATATAGCTAGATGATTCACAAATTGAAATAAATAAATGCACAACATAAATTATGCATTGCAGTCATTTGTTCAGCTACAGTAATAATGGTTTTGTGGGCAGGGATAGTTACTCTTATAACCTGTACAAAAGCAAAAAAAAGTTGTACCCTAACAAATACATCCCCAGGAAATTAATGTTTATTCAGATTTGACATTACAAACCATTTTACGGAAACCTGGAAAACTTTTAAAAATCTATTCAGTAACACATTTCTTTTAGGAACTAATAATGCAATTTTATTGCCCTCAGAAGGTATGTGGGATCTCTTTAAAAGCCACCACAACGTTACAGTCCCCCTTCCCAGCCTCAAACAGGGAATCCTGGTGGCAGCCCATTAATAATGTAAAAATGTCTTGTGTAAAAGTCATAAGTCTTTCTGAATCTGTGAGATCAATCAGATGCTAGAGCTTTAGATAAAAGTGTGAATTGCCAGATTCTGTATTGCCATGTCGTTGCTGCATCTGAATTTTTTACTAATTTTACTTACAATTGTATCTCTAGGTCTCTGACACCATCAATAATTTTGCTTCCTATTGTGCCCAGTTGTCTCTGGCAGTGCTGTGCTGGGTGGAAAGGGTTTTAACATGAGCAAGCCTAAGTCAGGCTCCAAAGAGGAAAAGAAATGGAATTGTTTTAAGCAAAAACCCTCTGAAAATGTACCATCCCTGTGAATGTGGCTTGGCAGAGCCCCACTGGGTACAAACAGTGGATGCTTCATGAGCTGCCTGGGACCATTAATCCTCTCAACCCTGCAGTGTCTTACAGGAGAATTGCCCTTGCTCTCGCATGATGGCCCATCCGGGCCTCGTAGGAAAGGATTCAGCTTCAAAAACCAAGAGTAAACCTTGTGCAATCCTCTCACAGGGCTGTGCACACACAGCTCTCCTGCATCCCATACTGGCTCACTAAACCACAGTCCTTTGCTACTGCAGTAGACAGAACAACACTAATCACACTTTTTTTCTGTAATGTTTTGTTTTGTTCAGGGAAAATCAGGATAAAAACAACATTTGTTAAAGAGAACACATTGGAGAAAATTTCAGAAACTGCTTCTGATCAATTTTTTTCTGGGCCTTGTTTTGAAATAAAAATTGAAAAATGTCAAAGGAAATATTTGACAATAATGAGAAAATATTTATTTCTGCCACTGTTCTTTCTGAAGGCAAACCCCAGTAATTTCCCTCAGGTGTTGTCTACAATATGTTCTGTGCTGGAGCCGAGCGAGAGGACAGCTGCCCACGTTCTCTGGAGAGCTCCTGGCGGTGCGGTGCCAGGCGTTTCCATCGGCACGGCTGTGGCCTTGCAGGACGCAGTGAGACCCGCTGTGGCACAGTGCAGCCGCTGCCCAAGTGGTGAAGCTTCTCCTTCCCCCACAGCTCATCACCCTCAGCATCACCGGTCTCACCGGGTGGGCACACATCAGCTGGCTCCTCCCTTGCACCCACAGAGTTTCCAGTGTTCGTAAGAAAACATTTCCCTTCCATTGTAATGGAATAGAGGGCTTTCATCACAGAGTCCAAACAGTGAATAAGCACATTAGGGGAATAGATTGGCAATAACCGAGGCCCTAAAATTTTGCAGCAAGAATTAAATACCATAACTACCATTACACCGAGATCCCATTTGCTACATCTGCTTATTAGCTTGTGTCTGAGACACTAAATGGTGCCAGGACCAGCTCTCTGTGCCACCCTGGCACAGACCAGTCCTGTGTCTGGAGAGGAGGAGAGCCACTCTTGGAGCAGGGGAGTGCAATAGCACAGCACGGCCTGGCCATGTCAGTCATGTCATGCTCTCTTCTGCATCAAAATAGGCACTGCACTGAAACAGAAGCTGCACTGAAATCACCTGCTGAAAGTAACTCCCGAATATCCTTCTGTGCCAACCCATGAACACTTCAGAGGAATTGCTTGGGATGATAGACACAACTGCAGCTCTGACCCTCCTACTGAGGTAACATTGTTCAGTTTACTAATGTGAATGTGGCTGGTTTTGGCAGAAGAAAAGTAAAGAAGAATCACTGGCAAAGGACACAACCACCGTGGCTAAAAATGCATGGGAGGGTGGCAGTGAAGGAGAGGTAGGCAGTACAGAAACTCTAGGTGAAAGGAACACAGCAACAGGGTTTGCAAAGGGCTTTAGAGGAGTACAGACTGCTGTTGATAAATGTAACAGATTTTGATGACAACAAGAGATTTTTCATGTAAATGTCCTTGGGATCCAGAGGCAAATTTTTTTTGGGTGGGGATCAGCCAGCAGTCTTTCCCTTTTGCTTCCATCACTGCCTCTTCCACTCACACCAGTGATTTAGATCAACTGCAAATAGTGCCTGATGGATTAACTCTGAGCATTGGTGTGACAGCGAGAGCTCTTTGTTAACCTTCAGATGAACAGCTGCTGAGAGAAACCAAGCTGCCCCTCAGCCATATAAGTTATTTCCCTACCAATAACCTAAACGAGAGGAGGACATGGGGCAGTGCTGGCATGTGTCTGTCCATCCTGTGGGATTGCTGGCCCATCCCTGATACAGCTGTGGGGCAGGACTGGCTACCAGAGGGTGGCTGAGCAGGATCTGTCCCTCTAGGCAGTGTGGGCGCTGGGGACAGCAGAGTCAGCTGTACAGGTGCGAGCCAAGTCATGCCTGTCACCCTCCAAACTAGACAATGTTCTGATCGTGGAATGAGTTATTCACTAACGTGCATGAAGGATATTCAGGGAAAAAGCTTTAATTCACATTTGCGTGTATCAGGACAGCAGTGAAAGGCTAACTCCTCTTTACAGATGGTTCTCTGCCGCCTACAAAAACCATGCCACAGAAAGCTAGTTGAACTAAAGTATCACAAGGAGACTTGATTCCTTTGGTCATTTTGTATGGCTTTCACCTGGGTAAAAAGAGTCATTAAAATGTTTTTTTTTCCCCTGCCTTAGTTTCTTGTAATGAATAAAAATCCCCATAGAAATGCCATCTACTGAAGATAGCATCTCAATCAAATCCTGCCCTTGAGGAAAAAAACCACAACTTCAACAACTCGCAAACAGAAAAAAATTAACAATATTTATTTGATAACACACAGATTGTTATGTCCTGCTTTGCTCAGTTATTTTTCTCCAAGAGGTGATACTGTATTCTGTATATGGTTACATTTTTAAAGGAGGCTGTAACTATTCACCCATCCTTCCTGTGACTTGAAAAACATAGTAAAATCTTTTTATTTTTCCCAGCAGCTCAGTGTTCACAATTTTCACAATGCTAATGCTATTATGTTGCAAAGGGTTTTTTATTATTCCCAGTACTTTGATTAGAAAAGCTGCTTCTTCATACATAAAGTTGCAAGAACTTTATGTGTTGCTGGTGCTATGTCAACAGTGGAACACATAAGATTTTGTATTATATGATTTTCCATTAAAAATGGAGTGCAATAAATGTACTTAAAGAAGTGTAAATAAGTGTACTTAAAGGAACATTAATATCAAATGAAAACTGATTATTATCATGAAATTTAATATCTATTTCATGAGGAGGAATTTCATGACCACCAATTAATTATAAGCAGGAGATGAGAACATGCAAATAAACACGGATGTGACTGGGATACAATACTCGTGGCCTCTGTTCACCTAGACATGACATTTGAAATTTGTATCTAAGTCCTGATCTCTTGCACTTAAACTTGTAGAATAAATATTAGATAGGGCAAGAGAACTTGCAGGAAGGGATATTTTCCAGTTGGGAATTGAAGGTACACTTCTGTGTCTGTGTGGTAGTTACTATTTTCCAGACAACATTGATGAGCTCATCAACATAATTTCAACAGACTCAGTGGGGATGAACTGGGGATACTGACCAAAATGGGGATACTGACCAAAATGGGGATACTGACCAAAACAGGGGTATTGACCAAAATGGGGATACTGACCAAAACAGGGATACTGACCAAAACGGGGATACTGACCAAAACAGGGATACTGACCAAAATGGGGATACTGACCAAAACAGGGATACTGACCAAAACGGGGATACTGACCAAAACAGGGGTATTGACCAAAATGGGGATACTGACCAAAACGGGGATACTGACCAAAACGGGGATACTGACCAAAATGGGGTTACTGACCTGCTGCTCACTGGCACGCAGTGACTTACATAAAGTTTCACAGAGGAAGCATGAACATATCAATGTCAATAGGTAATTCACAGATTATCAGCAATACACCAAGACCCTTTTTAGGTCTGAGTGCAAACTGCCCCAGCTGACTTCAGTTAGCACCTAAGGCAAGCGCTGAAACCTGTTGCTCCACATGGAGAAGTGTTGGTCCACTTCAGCTGGTCACTTGTAATTTGATTTGTGTTGATTCCAGAACCCAGGCACTCTGCCTTCACTTGGGCCAAAGAACACTGTGCACTGTGCATTTCTTCATGTTTCCCTATGCCTACCTATGAAAAAAGCCCAGGGAACAGACCAGGATGCTCTGAAAGTGTAATGGGCTTATGCAGAGCTTCCTGAGCATGGACATGTGTTTCCCTGCAGCTGGTCCCTCTCACCCCAGGTCAGAGCCCACCCCAGCAGCAGACCAGCCCTTCCTCACCTGCCTGCTGAAACACTGGGCAGGCTGAGCTGGCTGGTGGGATGGAGAACGCCGCATTCATCTGCAGCCGGTCTACCAGTCTCCATTTCTGTTGCCATGGATACAAGAATGAAGCAATAACTTTATTCAGGAGTAGCTATTTTTACTGTAATTACACTACAGGAATTATTAGTCTATTCTTCCCTTCATCTCACCCATATTTTATTTATGTTATGATGCTTCAAGTGCCTGTATGAGCCCCCAAGCACTGACTTGCTGGTGGTGGGAGGCTGCTCCCTGCCATGGGTGTAGGTGCTGACGGTGCCTGTAGGCTCAGAGGGCTCAGCTCGGCTGGGCAGGCTGCAGCAGCCCATGGGCAGGAGCCCCCCCAGCAGCACCACACAGCTGTGATGGAGCCTGGCACTGCAGGGACTCACAGTCAAGAATTAATGTTGATACATTTTTTGCCATAGAATAAAGTGAACTGCAGAGTTAGCAGAGGTTGGGATCAGGCCTGTCTGTATTCTTGAATCCCTCTTCAGGAGGGAGGCTGGAATTGCCCCTGAGCTGTCAGGGCACAGGCTCCTGGCAGGGCAGGACGTCTTATTGCCCACTGCCTGGCCAGCGTGGTGTGAGCACCCAGCCGTGGTTCTCACTGATGGCTGCTTAAACCTTAAACCTCGAGCGCCAGGGCTTGCACAAAGCCACAGGAGCTGTGTCAAGTCCTCTTCTGAAATTTGGTGAGGAGTGCCACTGTGCACACTGCTGCACGGCTTCCTAAATCCTTCTCTGGACATGGTGGCACATGGAGGAGTTCAGGTCAGTGGTAAGTGGTAAAAACAAGGACTTAACCTCAATTTTTTTATGACTGCAATTCTACAGGGCCTTCCCTCTAAGATCCCTATGAGACAAGTCTTATAGAATGTAACAGAAAGTGAATTATAGATATCTGTAAGTTTTTAGTAATCCTGTAAGATTCAGGTATGGAATTGTACAGAACAGCAAAGGAATCAAAAGATAATGCATTTTTGTTTGCTTCTGTTAGGCTTTAGGGATGTTTTGCTTATCTGCTGCCTTTGTTTTTCTAGCAGTTGTGTGGCTGGTGGGTGCAGCAGCCTGTGTCTGCCTGCTTCTGCAGCACAGGATCGCTGGCAGGTCTGTGTGGAGACAAGTCCATGAAAGCAGAGTGGAGGGAAGAACCTGTTAGGCAGTCAGCATTAGGAAGTGTGACTTTGCCAGCATTGATGGACAGGGCAGTGAACGCACTGAATGATAACCAAATGCTGATGAGATGCTCTGGGAGGGAAGCAGAGGAGCGTGCAGGCATCCTGGGGCTGGAGCTGTAGTCTCCAGCCCAGATGGGGAAAATCA
The DNA here is from genome assembly GCA_013398855.1 of Mohoua ochrocephala. NCBI lineage: Eukaryota > Metazoa > Chordata > Aves > Passeriformes > Acanthizidae > Mohoua > Mohoua ochrocephala. The sequence continues at coordinate 585,932 of VZTA01006298.1, read as the reverse complement.
TGTCAAGGAAATGAAGCCCAGACTCTCCAAGCCTCTTGATCTGTCCAGAGGAATCCAGCCATAGGTTAATCCATATGTCATCCTGCATCAAATGTAAGAGGAAAGAGTGTCACCACGTAAACCACAGCAGGTATCCTCTCACAGCTTGCGTCTCCTGCAATCCAGGCAGCTCTGTCCTGCACTCCACATCGACCTTGAAATTCATAAAGAGAAAAGTACTTCAGGAAGGACTTTATAAAGAAAGTGAGAAAGCCCCATCACTGGACATGAAGAAGTTTTGTCATTGCACCTGCTGCTGCTACAGTTCAAAAGTTGTGAGTTTTTCACTTTCTGCAGCGCTGATTCTTTTTGACCATCTTTTGGCCATTAGCCACATTGATCTAACAGAGAGGGGATGTTGAGCCAGGATTTGAGAGACATGGATTAGATTCCTGAGTTTGCCCTGGCCTCTGAGGGGCTGTGTCTCACTCAGTTTCTGCTCTCTGCACCAATCCACATCCCTGCACCAGCCACACGTGGCTGCACAATGAGGACCTGTCTGGAGCCCCCAGAATTTTCTTTCCTTTCACCTCTGTGTTGCATTTGGTCGTGGTTCAGGAAGAAGACTGCATGCTCAGGAAGTCAGGTGGATGCTTTCCCTGATCAATAGTAAAAATTATTTTTCAAAGTACCCCTGAGAGAGTGTAATAAAAGGACATTTGAACTGATGAAAACTTTGGAGAATTGAGTACTTTATTTGATGTTTTTTACTAGTGAAATTTCTGGTCTCAATGTAATTTTTGTAATTTTTCAACAGGTCATTCTTTTGAATGAGAGTCCTGCTAATGACTTTTGAATGAGAGTACTCTTGCTAACTCATAGGAAAAATTTTGAAGAATTCATAATTACTCACTAGTATTATAGAGAAATGACACTAAAAATATGAAAATTTTTGCATTAAAAACATGTTTTAGATTGGTATGTGGAAGAACCAATGAAAGAAATAGGAAGGTAATTAAGAAATAATAGAGGCAAACTGCTAAATTATCCCCTTTACTCACTGAGATGTGTGAACCACATCAGGTTATGGGAAACTCAGAATAGGGTCTGTTGCCTCTGGTGTTTTTTGTTGCCATTAACTAGATCTGTCCTAAATCTTAAATTTCATTATTTAATATTAGAAACTGACTCTGTAATTGGCCATGTGAATAAGTGTGACCTGCTTTTCTGATTTGATGAGGACCAGTTAACTAAGCAGAACAGAGAGGGAGATCCAGCTACATTTCAGTGATAAAATTCAGGCATCTTATGTTTGGCATTTAGCTTTCATTTGATCAGAACTATTTCACAAGATGTGCTGTCTTTCTCTGCTAAGGCACATGCCAGCATCCACTTTTACTTCCGTTAACATCTCACTCTTAATCAAAGCTGGTGTTAAGATCTCTCTGCATCCTGTCAGCCTGACAGTCATTAATCTCTTCACAGGAGTGAAGAGGTTAATCTTCTTCTCTCCCACTTAGTATGTCACATATTTCTGCCTGGATCCTTTGAGACCCTAGTGGGGCACATCCTTGCTTTCCACTTGCTTGCTGGTATCTGTGAGACAACAGTCCATTTGCGCCCCTCTGCAAGATCAAACACTGGAGAGAGTCTTATCTTTAGGAAAAAACCTGACTTTTCATGGCATTAGCAGCAGGATTAGGAAGCCAAGCCAAGCGGTTATGAGAAGCCAAGCTTGACAGTGCCCTTAATCCAATTAAAGCTGTGTCTGAAAAACTGTTCTCATTTTGGCCCAAGTGATTGAGCAGTGCTTGGAGTCTTGTGCTAGGACAATCAAGAAATACATCGTGATTAGAATGTGACAGAAAGATCTTGGGTTTATAATCAGAAAAGGCCCCAATCGATTAAGATTCAATTATGTCCAAGACCAGAATTCTTCATTTTCAAAAGACCAGTCCTGTGGTTTAAGTTTGTTATCACTTTGTAGCAGTGGATGTTAGTTGAGTAATATGAAGATTTTAATTAGAGCCAGAAGCTTTTACATGAAGATACTAAATTAAAGAAGCAAAAATCAGCTTTTTAATATATTTTATAATTTTTAAGGGTTGTCTTAAAGCACTCCATGTCTCTTTCCTCAGATTACGGTTGTAGATTTTTCAAAATTGTATCTTCATTTCTCATTTTGGGAGCCAATTATTTTTTTTCAAGGATACTCTTTTGATTTATATTTGCCAATGTACAAATCCACAGACCTACTGCTGACAACATTTTCCCATCTTGAAAATACATTTTAATAACTGAACTCTACATACCAATGGCAAGGAAATTTGTGCTAATTCAATTTTACTTGATGAATACAACAAGATTATAACTATGTGGAAATTAATGGTCACAGATCTGGTGTGTTTAGACAGAAAGCTAATCGGGAGGAAATCTTTATGGGCTTCAGTGACGATAAAAAAAATGTACTGTGAACCACAATAGCATCTGTTTGGAGTTCCACATATGAATTTAGCTCTTTAGCATTTTGGGTGCCAATTGAAGGACATTCCCATGGTCAAGTCTCTGTTACAGCGCAATTTGTCTTGGGCTGGGAAAGAGCCATTGCAGGGAAAACCATTGGCTATGTTAGGGTACAGTTCCCCTGGTCTAGAGCAGTTGTGAGACCTATACGATCCAAACAAATTGGATGGACCTGGTATTATTCCTTCTCAAAGCAAGGATTTTGGTCATATTTGCCCATATTTGCCCATATAAATGGGCAAATGGTTACCATGAGCAATGGCAACCACCACTGGTTGCCAGCAGTTGTTGCTAAAAAAATGTGAAATCTTGTGCAGGTAGGAATGTAAGGTGTGGGAGGAAGATATGGAAAATCAGAAGAGGACAATGACAGGTCTGGAAAATATGAGATAAGGAAGAGTTTGGAAGAGCAAGAGCACGTCAGGACAGTGAGCAGCTGGGAAATACTGCATGAGGTAAGGCCAGGGAAGAATATCTTGGGAAACTGAAGAGACCCTTAGCAGGAACAGAGAAGACCAGAAAGTCTCATGGATGGAATCAGAAGCAGATGAGATTTCCGTTTCATGGAGGAAAATGTGTACCTGTGACTCACTGAAGGCAGATTTACAGGTAAATGTGACTCAGATCTGCAATCGAGTGAGTTAATCTTCCCCAAGCTGAAGTTCTGCCAGCTGCAGCATCCAACCATCTCTGTGTGTCTCTAAAGCATTAGAAAGGCATTTCTGAGGCTGTCTGCATTTACCTGCCCTGTATCAGGCCAGCGGCATGCAGTGCCTAAGATCTTTGCATGGGTCCAGGCTGTCCCTGCAGTCACATCCTGTGGGGATGTTGGGTGGATCGCCACATTGGGTGCCCACAGCCTGAGCAGTGTTTTGTTCTGCAGCAGGTGGGATTCACAACAATCTGGTTTTGGCTCAGTTTGGATGTACAGGTCAGTGCAGGGCCTCACACCTCTCTCATGGCTGGCCAGGTCACAAACAGCATGGACAGGGATCCTTCCTTTCCCTTTGCAGACCAGGGGGAGAAACAACATCACTAATTTCTTCTTCTGAATTTCAACCATTTTTTTGCAGTCCTCTGTTACACAGCTTTCTTTGGGAAGTTTTGGTACAAACCTCACCATGAAATGCAAAGTAAAGTTCAACTTACATCTCTCTGCTGGGGCAATTAAAATATAATTGGCCTAAGCTTCGTCTGAAATCACTGTATTTAGAGGCACCTTCTGGTAGTGCTTATGTCTTCTGTTATGGATAGCTAGGGCATGTGGGGTGCTCCCAGGCTGGACTTTGGGGACAACCTGCATGTGCTGAGTAACATGCAGAAGGATGAGAAAGACAAACCTCAAACTGGCTGCCTAATGCAGATTAGATGTCCAACTATATGGTTACAATTTCGTTAGATAAAGCTCTGTGTATGTTTATGATAGTAAGTGTGTTAGGAAAAGGTGTGGTTTTGTTCCCTATTCTGGCATCAGAAACAGATAGTCTAACTTTTTAATGGAAATTGCTGTTACATTCAAATTTGTGGAAAATTAGATTGGATCTTTTACAGAATTATGGTCATTTCTTTATATAATACTTGGTATGAGTCCACTCTTGTTTTAAAGATTTGCTTTATCTATCTATCTGTCTATGCTATATGTGTGTATATATATACATGCAGACACCATATATATGTACGTTGTCTCTTGGTTTGAATATATGCTTGAATTTTGAAGTCTTATAACTCCTGAAGCATTTTGCTTGCTTTTTCTATGCAACACACTATGAATGAGGCTGAAATCCTTTCTTGCCTTGGTGAGATGAAAAGCTCTCATTTCATACATCTTTATGCAGAACCAGAAATCATCCCTGCCTCAGAGCAGGGAGAAAGGAAAGAAGTGCAAGGAAGCTGCACAGCTTCAAAGATGTGACCACATTGACTGGTAGGAGAGCTTTATTTGAGGCAGATGAGAGGGAAAAGCCCCTCAAGATCAGGAAACTAATAGCTGAATTGAACAATCTGAATGCAGATTTAGAAAGGAATTCCACTGGAAAGCTACTGTTATGCCTTTGAGCTGCTATGTCCTACCAAGGACATAAGTGCAAGCCTTGAAGTGAACTTTGAAATCAATGGTCAGTTTTGTCTTCTATCCTCAGCTTCTTAGGCAAGACTCGAAGCACTATAGGATAATGCTACCTTTTTCTGGATTGCTTTCAGACTCTTATGACTGGTATGGGATTTGGGATTTTCACTTTTTACAAGTCAAAAAATACGTGAGACATCTACTGTTCACATTTCTCTTGGCATTTATATTGTATCTATGGAGAAAGGGGGTGTCCAAGGACACAGGATCTCTCTTCCTCCTCTGGCTAGTTCATTCAAAGATATAAGGAGAAGGGAAGCCAGACTAAGTATTTGTTTTCTTTATAGAGAGTTCTGTTACACAGACAATTAAACTAAATGCCTTGGCATGCTAATGAGTCTCTTTTCCCCACTATCTTTTTAAGATCCATTTATTCTTCCTCTTTTTCTCATATGTCCAGATGAGCAAATAATTAGTTGCCTCTGTCTTCTCTGCTGAGGTTCATTAGCCATTGTTGGGCCAAAAATTGAGATTCAACACCATGGTTTTCTAAAGCCAGAGCAGGCTGAGTCATTAAGAAATGGCTGTGTACACGACGTGGTGGGATGTAACTTTCTGATCCTGTCACAGCTAAAGAGTCCTTTACAGCACTTATAAGTGACTCATGCAGTATCTTTGATATGTGGAGTGTTTGTGGCCATTTTGGTTACTGTTCTAAATATTATCAGTTGGGAGCACTTGCTTTCTTAATGCTTAGCATCTTGACTGAAAGGTCATATTTTTTCTGGAAAAGAGTCTGGAGGACTGGAATCTCTTCTCAGTTTCTAAAAGCAGATGATCCAAAAAGCCTCTGGTGGTGTCCTTTCATTGCATCAGGAGCAGACACCCTGCAATGAGTTCAATCTTTCCAGCCAAGCACAAAACCAGCAGAAAGGCCTCAGGCATGCCCCTGGGAGTTGTTGCAGCTCCCAAGCAATCACTGGCTGGTGCTGCCGGCTTCTGGAGTGCAATTAGTTCTTGTCCTCAGCAATGAATTCACAGATCCACCAAGTTTCATGCATCACACATGAGACTAAGTCATCTGGCCCTCCTCACCAACCTCCTCTGCCGTTTCTCTGTCTCCCTGTACTCTGAGTGATGTCTCACAACGTCTCACTCTTCAGTCCCATTTGCCTCACGCACCTGATCAGCTTGTGTGCCTGATCACCTGGATCCAGCAGGTGACATCTCAGGGCCAGAAATGCAGTGACATAGCAATGCCTGGAAGGAGCCTATCTGGAAAAGCATCCTGAAGCTATACTAGTAGCCTCATTTCTATAACTCAGGTTCTTCAGTGAAGAAAATTGCTATTGAAGAAATTTTCTTTGGCTTCCTTAAGCAAGATGTTGGTGTCTAAAACAGCTTTTTTTTTTTTTTCACTAGAGTCTACATTCCTTACACCTGTGTTTCCCTACCATCTGAAGCACCAAGCTCTTGTTTACCTTCTCTTTGCCTATATGCAGGCAGGTGAGCAAAAAGATGTACTAAAACCACAAAGAAGTCGAAACCGTCGAGATGATAGAAAACTGTGGGTTAGATAAGGGAGCTGAAGAGACCTAGGAGAAGGAAAACTGGAGATAATCTTCTGCTATATCCACCTATCAAATCCTTGAATCCTTAGTTCCCTATCTTTTGGGGAGAAAAGATGTAAGGTAGGTGGTCTCATCCAACCCACTGCTAGCAAGAAGTAACAGGGACAAGAAGCCACCACCTCGTGTCTATTTAAGCCTGTAGGGTGAAACAAAGCAGAGAAAACTGGATGAAAAAACCCTGTAAATATCTAAAAAAACCTCCATCCCATTAACTCTTGAGCCTCTCAGCTAACAGGAATAAGAGAAGGGACCTGAAAGGGAATAGAATCTGCTTCTGAAGAAATCATCATGGGAATGAAAATGTTTAGTGACTCCTCAGGTACCACTCAGAGTATCAGCTACTCCTTCCAACAGCACCACAGCCGTCCCAACTCCAGCCCAAGACCAGTCATATTTCTGCCTTTTGTAGGCCTCCTTTTACCTTGGGTGTTTCAAGGTTTCATGTGACTACATGCTAAGAAGGCAGAAACCCTCTGCACAGAAGCTTGAGGGACACAGAAACTTTGGGTCAAGGAGCTGGTCTGAAGGGAAAATTTGGAGGAGTGACAGGAAGCAAAGTTTTGGGGAAAAAAATCCTTCTTAGAAGAGCTCAACGAGATATGAGACAGACGAGAGAGCATCCCCCAAACCCATGGGGTTCATGTCTCGCTCATCCAGCTGCTTGTGCTCATCCCTGCACTGAGCATGAGACACGAGCTCAGGTTCCCCTGCACTCACAGCTCCTTCAAGCTTCAGGGGATTGGGAGAAAAGAAATTCATTTGTTCTGTCCTGTAAAATGAGTCAGTGCTGGTTTTGGCTGGGACAGAGTTAATTTTCTTCCTGGTACAGTGCTGTGTTTGGGATTTAGCATGAGGCTAATGTTGATGGCACACTGATGTTTGAGTCGTTGAGTGCTAACACTAAGTCAAGGACTTCTCAGTGTCTCATGCTCTGCCAGCGAGGAGGTGCACAGGAAGCCATGAGGAAACATGGCTAGCACACTACTGACCAAACTGGCCAAGGGGGTATTCCATACCACAGAGCATCATGTCCAGTGGATAAACGGGGAGGGTGGTTGGAGTTGGGGGGAATCACTATTCAAGGATGGGCTGGGCATCGCTCAGTGGGTAGTGAGCAATTGCAGCATGTACCACTTGTCTCTTGGGGTTTTTATTCCTTTCTCTCTCCTTTTCATTACCATTATTATTTCCATCACGATTGTTATTAGTACTACTAGTAATAGTAAATTTTATTTTGTTTCAATTATTGAACTATTCTTCTGTCAACCCATGAGGTTTACTTTTTTTTTGCTTCTCCTCTCCACCAGGGTTGGGGGACTGCATGGCTGTGTGGTACTCAGTTCCAGGCTGGGGTTAAGCCGCAGCAGAACCTCACAGCAAAGCAGCTGCTTTCAAGGTGCTTTTCTGATGTCACTCAACTCCTCTCATGAAGTCATTGCTTAATGCTGGTTGCTATAACAATCTGTTAGTCTTTTTCACTATTACTCATGCAGCACCAATGCCTACAGGTATGTCACTGTTGTGAAATTCAACTTTAAAGTGATCATTTAAAAATACTTCTCCTATGCAATATCTCACTGGCACAAAACACACAGCTTCACAGAAATATTTTTTTTCTTTTTTTTTTCTTTTTTCTTTTCTTTTTCTTTTTAACAAAAGCCAGCTCCAACTCATCCTGGACTGTCTGAAGAAAAAAAGAGTGAATCTGAGGAAAGCTCTTTCAGGGAACCAGCATTTTAGCTGAATACTTCCCTCTTTAATGTTCAGTATTTCCAAAATCTTTTTCAAAAGCTCATTTTAACCTCTTAGATTGTGTTTTTAAAAGTCTCATTCTGTGTAGAGGAAGCACCTACAAGTATTGTAGTCAAGCCTGTAGCTTTCTGTGCATGTATTTTTATTAGGAATGGGAATGAATAGAGAAAATGCTCTAAGAAACAGTGTTTATCATTTTTCTGAGCATTATTAAGCTCATGTGAAATACCATCTCTTTGGTTATAGGGAAGACTACAAGGAAAGATGTCTATACAAGAGGTCACACTGTGGATGGGAAATCCCTTTTGGTGATGTTTGAATTGCTGCTGCTGGTTCTGGACTAACAATTAACTCCATGGAAGAAATAAATGACAGCAAGCCAGACAGATTAAACCATCTTGGAAAGATCTTCAACCATTCTGGGATGTGAAGAAGCTCAGTGGAACATTTATGGTGCTGCACTGTCTCTCTCTGCGGTGGAGTGTGACAGCTGAGGGGCCCCATGGCCATGACCAACCTCAGCACCTGGCACTCACCTCCTGCTCCTCTCCCAGTCACACGCTCCAGCAGCAGGCACTATGCAGACTGGTAACAAAAATCTGAAAGAAATGTTGCCAGCAAGCAGGACTCAGTCCCTCAAAGGTGTCTCCAGACACCTCTAGTGACAACTCTGATTTTGGGGCCAGACACAAATGTGCCAAGCTAAATAGGAATGTTCTGCCCTTGGTGGCTTCTACCTGTGGTGTGGAAGCAGCTATGACTGTGCTGCCTTTTGGGGCACTATGCTTTCATTGATCCAGTGAAATCTTACTGTCTGAGTGTCAGAAGTGTGAGGGACAAACACTGTAAAGTAACACCTTTCACAAAACTTGCACAAGCTCACAAGCTTTCAGACACAGTACTTTATAACGATTCATTTGTTATTTTGTCTTAAGGGTTTTTCTTCTTTTTTTTTTTCCCCTCCAAATTTTAAAATATGTTTTGCAATTTTCAAAGCTTTTGGAGCTCAAGCTCAGTTTTCTGTAAAGGGGAGCTGTGAAGTGCTGTTAAGGGGCATCTCAGTGTCCCAATGAAGCTGGGTATGTGTGAGCTTGTATTGCACTGGGACTCCTCCCCTCCCTTGCATCCCTGGGGGTGCAGGTCACTGCTCTGGTGACACTCAGACCTGGCAGGGGATGACTGACCCACAGGTAGCCCTTTGTCCCAGCACACAGCAGAGGGGTCAGCCTGGAGCTTTTTATGGGGTGATGTGCAGATGAACCCTGCCTCCAGCATCCTTCACTGTTACATCTCCAGCAATAGATTTGACTCGTGTTTTGCCAAATGGAAGTGGGCTAAACTCTCCAGAGGGGGTTCTAGGAAACATCGTAAACCATGGAAGTTAAAGCCTAATTCTTCTGTCTCAGAAAAAGAAAAAAATTTTTTCCATTTCTCAAGAATTCGTGGAAGCACTATGAAGGAGTACCCAAGTTTCTGCTGTCCGAGGTTCATGCTTGGGAAAGAAGTCAAAGTAAGGATAAGACACACTAAAAAAAAAGTCCTATTTCAGAAGGGTAAAACTAACATTGTTTAATTCTTCCAGCTTTCCGTCAGATACATTTACTTTAAAGTTTAAAGATGGTGCTCCAGTCAGGGATGTATAAACTATGAATCCTTTCTTCTACCATTATAGACAGATATTTTAGGAAAAAAATGCCATGGAATCAGTCCAAAGAAACACACTAAATATATGAAAATATCAAACAAGTGTACAAAACATTCTTATGCCTTGGTAAAAATAGAGCTCAGCTTGCATCCCCCTGCAGTCATATTCATATAACACCAGTTTAGCTACAGGATTCATGAGTCAGTGTTTCTACTCTCAGGTTTCTGAGATGTGGGCTGCCAGAACTGAGCTTGGCCAGTACAGTATCACAACATCCAGAGTAAATGGCTGCTGAAATTTTTTTTTCAGTCCCAGTTTAAGAGCAGGGAAAGAATCTGCAGGAGAGCTGGTATTGCCTGATTGCCTCATCTGAGATTAAGGCTTTTAAAATTCTTGTCTCCATGTCATTATTGCTTGAAGACACTGTTCTTGCTTCCTCCATTTTTCTTGAGTTTCAGGATCTGACCTCAGTATTTTGTGGTTAACATTGTTAATGCCACACCTTGCCTGGGAAATGATGAGGATGAGATTTGAATGGCAAGGAAAGAGAAGCAAAGTACTCAAGAATCCACACACTGATGATGTGAGCACACAACAAATGGTTGTCTGAGCTGGGCACATTTTAGCCAAATTCTTCTCAAGGCTTTACGCTCCACTCCAAAATGACCTCTGGCTTTGATTAACTGACAGAATTGCCAGGAGTTTGCAGCACTTCTTTGCTGCTACCTTGGGAGGCAGCAGGAGGATGCAAAATGCTGCAGTGGCCCCATTGCATCTTTGAAGTATTTTTCATCATTCTGGACTTGAGACCTCACAGAGATATTAGGACACTTCATGAATAGGGTTTTTATTGAGTTAGGGGAGAGGAGGAAGGAAAATAGTAGCTTTCTATGGCTTTAAAAAAAATAAATGTTTCAATATTTATTCTCCTGCTTAAGAATGTAATAAAACTTGAAAATCTGCAAATTGGTATTCTATACATTTTTTTCAAGAGGTAACATCCCTTTCCCAGGGCTGCTGCAACTGTTCATCCTTCTGCAGTCTGTATGGTTTCTTTCTCTTCTCTAAAGAAAAGGAATTCCTGTTTTCATCCTGCACAGAAAGGTTCATCTTCCACAATATGAGATTACTCCTCAGTTGAATTGTTTAATATATCTAATTGTTGAATTGTTTAGTATATCTAATTTTAGATATATTAACCCACCAATGTATTTCTCTCTGTGCTGGTGGGCTAGCAATGTTACCAGCCTCTAAGACGATCCTTGCTCATTGATGAAAAATACACTCTTCCCCTGAATTTTGAGGGGAATCACAGATAATCAAAGAATGTGTCTGCCAAACACATAACATGCTGCTTGTCTGGTCTATCAAATTATCGAATTCCCCGAAGAAGAATAAACTGTCTTTAACAGATAAAAGAAATCTCATTGTGTTTGCAGAAAGGTTTACATTCCCAATTACTAAACAAAATCCCTAAAGAAAAATAACAAAAAATAGTTTGGGGTGGGTTTTTGTTGGCTTTTTTTAGTGTTTCCCGTGGTTGGGAACAACAAAAAGCCTTCAGTCTTTTGGGCTTGATTCCCCAGTGAGTTTTAAAGTCACCTGGCTGTGCTTTTGTTTAGCTGGAACTACCTGCCTTGCTAAGCTCTCTTCTGGAGTTCCTCCAGTGGAAATCAGTGTTACGAAGCGAGACAGGAGAGTTGCTTTCAACTTGTCATCTTGAACACTTGTCTGTGCCTGAAAGCCTCTGAATCAGATTTCTTCCTTTCTCCTTTGTTCTTTGCACTGGAGTTTTCTCATCTTCTTTTTTAAAGCCTTAATGATCCCAGGCAGGAGCCCATTGGGTACTATGAATGAAGCATTCTGGGTTTTTCTGGAGGTGGAGATATCACAACAGATGCAAGACTTCTTTCAAACTATCTAAATTATGCACTGAAAGCAATGTTCACTGTATAAAATATTCATTATACATGGATCTTGCCAAACTCATATTTTCTAGATTATTACATCCTCTTCTCAGAGATAGCATGTGACATAGCAACAATTTAAAATTTGACACTTAGACCACTTCCTAAGTTACTCTCTCCCTCTCTATTTTTTTCCCTTTATATCCAAAGGAAGAGACAAGAAACATTGAAATAGGTAGCCTAAGATAACCACTTTCTAGGGAAGACTCCGGTAGAGACTGACTTGAAGGGTTCAGACGAGGCTGAATCACAGAAAGGTGAAAGCAGTCCATGAGCCACAGTTCAAAAAGCCCATTGGCCTTTTCTTCCTAAGAAGATACGAGGCTCATCTCTCAAGCAATGCAAGTGCATTTGCCTAACTCATAGCATCTTTGTCTCTTTGTTAAAAGCATAAAGATACTAAAGAATTCCCCAGATGTCAAAAATACTGGGTCATTTGGGCAGTAAGGAGCCCAAATGTTATGGTGTCATGGAGTGATAAAAACATTGTTTAGCTTCTTTTAATATTCCTTTCTTTCTCTTTTCTTTCTGCTTTTCCTTTGTATTCTGTACAATTGCCATCTGGATTGCTTCAAGAATGTGAAAATAAGTAAATGAATGACTTGAGTATAACAGTGAAAAAATGTTTCATCCAATATTTGGCTTTTCAGATGAAATTGTTGCCTGCAAAAGTAAAGATCCATTAAGGATCTGCCTTGAACGAGGCTTTCTTTCAGATTTAGGAGAGATTCACTTTCATCATAGGATCATTCAGGTTGGAAAGGAGCCCAGGAGGTCTCTAGTCCAGGCTCCTGCTTGAACCAAGACCAGATACAAAATCAGACTAGATTTATTTACTCATTTAGTACTTTCTGGGAGTTTATTTTTTCATGGTAGATAATGGTGGTGGTGGTGTTCCGAAATATTGTACTCTAGCTGTTTGGAATAGAATAATTTGCAGCTTCTTGTAGACTTCCTTTACAACTTACACATAATCTTTCACAAATGCCCTGGGCATTTTTGGTTGTCAGGTGTGGCAGCTTGAAAGTTCAAACAGAGTATCTCAGTTAATGCTGAGTGACAATAGGATTATCATTGTAATGGCCAAAGGATGCAGAGCAGCAATGCCTGTAGGTACAGATAATGTCTACTTTCAACTTCTTATTAGACCAAGTGACACGGCAGACTAGAGGGATCAAACTCTCTGGTTGAGTTCCTTTGTCACCTTCACTTGAAGAGCTCAAAAGAAAAGAACTTTTAAACCAGCCTTAATATTTGGTGGATGGAAAAATGTAGACTGAAGGAGGAAGGGAAGTATCAATTCTTGATGGAAAATTTCTTTGAAATCCTACATGGAAGATACTGGAAATGAAGATTCCCTGCAGGATTTCTCAGACATCTTTGACCTTTTGAATTCCTTTAAGTAGCCCCATTGATTCTTACATAGAAAGATGAATACTGAAGCACAGTAAATTCAACAAGACGTTGGGAAACTGAGAACCTCAGAGGACTGGAAACAGCAAAGTGACGCCAGAGGAGAAATAAAGTTGGGATAACCTGTGTTTCCCATTTTGTATTTACAGATTTTAATAAATGGAAGCTGTGTTAATTGTGAGAAAGAATGAGAAATTACATCAAATGATGCACAGTCAGATCAATCATATGTAAATATAAGAAGCTTTAAGTTGCGGTAACCCTTCCTACCTTTTTGCAGATTATGCAGAGATCTACTGCTTCAAAGTTAAAAGCAAAGGTAAAACTGTGAGAACAATGAGCAGTTCTAGCCCTGAAGATGGCTATTGTAAGCTACTAGAAAAGAACATGAAATTCATCACACTCTTCAGTTTTTGATGTAGAAGAACTCTCTTGCTATGTGTTATATAGCAACCACTTTGAATGTAAGAGGGAATTACTGGATAAAGTTCTTTTTTCATTTAGGACCATTCTAGCATAGGAACTATCACAGAGGGCCATGACAACAATAATTATCCTATCAAACACTCATTCAACTGCAACATCCACCCAAACAACACTCAAGTAGACCTGTTGTGAAAATGCCTGCGTTACCCATTACCACTGACTGTACTCACAGAGTGGGCTCGCCTTGGGCCAGCTGCTCCAGGGAGACAGCCAAGCCAGGAGCTGAGCATGAGTCAGTGCAAACCCTGCTCTCACCCATAGTCCCAGTCCCACAGGAGCAGATAATGGGGGTCTGATAGCCCTTGACTTGGCAAGCAATGGGCCAGGACCAGGATCCATCCAAGCGCTCCAGCCAGAAGCAGAAGGAGACTAGGCCAGAAACAGGGCTGGGAAGAACTTGTGACATGGCTCTCAAGTCCATCCATGTGAGTACACCCACAGTGCAACTTGGGCATGGGCTGACATCTGAAACGGCGCTAATCACGTGTAAGTGCACAGTTGAGCAAAGAGGGACAAGTAGATCTTTATGCCACAACAATTAAATTCTCATTTTGTTATTGTAGTACCAAAAAGCTTTCATAAATATTCCTCTGATACTGAGCTTTCATCATAAGGTCACTTGCTTAATCCCACATAGGCAGTGACAAACAGCAAGCTGTGTCTGACTCAACCATTTCTCTCACACCCTCTCATTATATGCATGTGAATAAAACTGCTCTGTCCCCTGCTGAGTAACCTTTCCAAACCACGCTGCTGGCTGAGTGGGACTCAAGGAAAGACAGAGCAATTCAGCCTTGGTGTGAACAGAAGCCAACCTTTAACTAGACTGAATTTCCACAGTAAGGCTGATAATTTTGGTGCTGAAATGCAAATAATTACTGTTGTAATTGCTTTCTGGCATCCACAGGTGTGTTGGCTGCCTCTCAAGCTGAATAAAAGGACAAGGACTCCTGGTTTTAAAAGCTCACAATGTTCCTACCTTCTGCAAAGGTCACTGAAAACCAGTGGGAATAATTTTCATAGGTGCATAAGTCTCCTTATGAAAGGTCACAAACTTTGCATTCACTCAGATGTCTGGGAAAATTTATTCAAGGTTAAGATTAAGTGACCAGGCAAAGAACTTGGTCTCTGTGAATGAGCTGGAATTTAATGCAGCCCTCTTGTGTCCCATAAAAACATGAACCAGGTCTTCCTGGTTCAGAGCAAATATCCACCTAGCCTGAAAGTGTCCATAAATAGATACCCAAGGAATTGCAAGAGCAGGAGAAATCTGTGTGATATTTCTTCCTGCTTCCTTAGTCTGCATCCACCAATTTCAGACCAACGGATTTCCTCTGCCTGCCCCTGTTTGTCTGTTCAGTAACAGGGATCTCTTTTATGGAATTCCCTGTTTTCCCCTTGAGATAAATGTTTACCTGATACATCTTTTCACTTCCTTTGCTTTTTTGGCTTCCACCAAGCACTGAGCTGATAAGGAAACTGGTGCTATTTCCCAAGGCCTCCGTCCTGAGGGGTTCTGGTCTGTTCAGAAGCAGCATTTTATGTGTGAATCGTTTGCCATCCTGTGCATCATTTTACATTCATCTCTCTCAGACTTCATCTGGTATCTTATGGCCTTGGCAATCATTTTCCTAAGGTCCTTCCTGGTGCCACTTAGCTGCCTTTGTGCCGCTCTGAGCAGCTCTGCATCACCAGCAAACCTTTCCCATGCTCTCCCTCCCTGACCTTATGAATATGTGATGGAGCTGGTCCAGAGGGCTTTGGGGCTGGGAACTTCTTAGGTGCTTCTCTTACCACTCATTCACATTCTCCCTTCATGCAGGACTATCTTTTCTTTCAAGCACACTCCCTGCATAAAACACATGCAGAATCTTAAACCAGAAATTTCTTTAAAATATTTATTGGCTTTCCTTTTCCCCAGATGGACAGGCATCTTGGTTTCTCCGTGTTTATTTATAAATATGGCATCCACTTTGCCCAGAAGGCAAGTGGCATTACCTTCCCAAACAGTGAAGGTTTTGTATCTTCAGCATGAGTACATTTCTGTACATTCTCAAATAAGTGTGTAAGGAAATACTGAAATTAATATTTCATGTGAATGCATTTGACTCCAGTTTCAGAAGGCAGCAGTCTTTCAGGAATTGTTATACTCTCAAATGTGGCTAACGGCAGAAATATAAGAGAAGAACTGAACTACCAATTCAACATTTTGCCTGTCCCGTGACATTTTGGTTATTTTCACTTCACAGACAAAAGAGTGACTACAGGGACTAAACACACAGGCTTTCCCTTTATGAAGCTGTAACACAATGGACAAATAAAGCACAAAATTGCTTTTCTTGTATTAAATACATTTTTAATTTTTAGAAAAGTGAAGAGATCAAGGGTCAAATTAGCTTATCATTTACCAGTGCATGATTAGAATCAAAACAAATGTCCATTGTGCTGTATATTCCTCTTTGTGACCACTGCTGAGCTGCATGAAGAATGCACTTTTTCTCCAGGCAGACAAAACCAAGACAAATTAACTTTCTTAAAAATTCAATAAATCCTAGAGCCTGGCAAACATTACTGATCTCCTTATGCTCAGCAGTGCTACTTAAGAAGGGACATACCACTGTAATGGATTTTTCCAAAGAAAGACTGAATTTAGTTCAACAAAGATAAAACTATTTGGGATTAATTAGCTGAGTCACGCAAATAAATATTAAATAATGAGCCATTATAAATTATGTCTTATATGGTTTACATTCACACAAGTTTCATGCAGAGATTATACAATTTATTATTGTATTAAAATCATTTTTTACTCATTACCTCAAAAAATTGAAAATATTCATTTTTTAGACTTCTTGCATTAAGATTTGAGCTACACTAGCAGCCACCTTGCAAATGTCCACCTTGCAAATGCTCTCCAAATGTCTCCAACTTCTGAAGTCAGAAACTTCTACCAGTTTTGGCTAACCCTAATTTAGTAGTTTTAAAGAACATATAAGATAAAACTTTAGAAGCTGTCACACTTCATCAGACAGCAAGGAAAAGCTGTTCCAAAATGAAGAGGGCAGTGGTCCAGCCCAAAGACTGGAAGCATATAAGCTGAAGACCAAGATTTCAACGTGATCAATTCCTCGAATGGGGAGAGTGTTGCAAAGCTTTCATGAGAATGGTTTCCCGCAGTATATGGTAATATTTTTATTTAGGAATGACACTGAACATCATCTCTACTGAAATATGAGACCCTGTCTCAGAAATATCACAGTGAATCTTTGAAGAAAGAAACTTGATGAGAGTGTTATATTAAAATTGTGTAATGGGTAAATTTTATTCTCTCAAGACATAAATTTTAAGGGTAAATTTTATTCTCTCAAGGTTTCACTGCTAGCACCTTTATTTTAGTTAGCTACATAAATACATATTTTATCCTAAAGATATACTTTGCATTTAGCTGGGTGCTGATGAAATATAATTCACATGTATGTAACTACGTACATTATATTAGGCCTTAGATTTTTATCACCTCAAGCATCCTCAGATGCTCATGTCTATCCATAAGAAGATAATCTCTCTTCAACCATTATGTCTTTACTCCCGCAGTTAAACAGGCTGAGGGCACCTGCCTGTGGTGAGAGCACCTCCTGAGTAACCAGGGGAGTGGCCCTGGGGAAACCCAGCAGCAGTCTGTCCCTCTGCGTCTGCTTGGTCACCTGAGGCAGACGATGCTACCTCATTTGGGATCCCATAGCAGCATTGCCAATAACAAGGAATTGGTGTGAGCTTCTTTCATGTGAATTGTGTTAAATATGGAGGTGATGTGATCAGTAAATATTTCTGATCTGAGTCAGGTGAATCTGCCCTGGAGAGTGTCTGAAACAGCAGTTGTGGCTTAAAATGTCATTCTGAGACTAAGCAGGCACTGAAAAAAAGGCAAGTAACCCTTCAGTCATGGCACTAAGCTTTCCCTGAAGAAATGCAAGATGCAGGTGCTGTTTGGGGTGGCAGATCTCTCACACGACTTGTCCTTTTTCCTGAAAGGTCATTCCCTGTAGGGCCGAGGTGGGGTGGGGCTTTGCCAGGCTGATGTGTGGGTCAGCAGTGCTGCTCAGGTGGAACCTGTGTCCCCACTCTCATTTCCCCAGACTCTGAGGCAGCAGATGGAGGGTGGGCACCCTGCTGAGCTGAGGGACTGGCCCCTCACTGCTTGAGCCAGTCTCTGGGGCTTAGCAGAGAAATTGGAAGTATTCAGTGGCATTTACATATTGAGGTGAGTTCAGAGTACCTAGAGACTGTTCAGCCTGCAGTGCAAAACTCTGCAGTTTGCTCTGATTCCCTTGCCTTTGTGGCTGCAGTTAATAATTTCCTGGTGTCCCTCATATGGTGCCACTGTCTAGTATAATCCAGAAAACAATTAAGTGCATCAGAAGTCCTTCAGTTCCCTCTTGTGTTAGCTTATCCTTCCATAAAGTGGCTGTCAAAAACTCCCTTTTTGTGTACTTCCTTAGTAAATATTAGAACAAAACTCTGCATTGTCCCATCACAAGTTTTTCCTGGAAGCACCATAGTGCTGCAAGGAGTAACATTGGAGGTGGACCAACGAGTGAACTGAAATTGATAAAACAATCTAAGGTGATTACCAATGTATATAGAAAATTGATCATTTCTTTGGAAGTTATTTTACCCACAAATGATGTAAGTAACTTCTGTCTAATACAAGTGAAAAATACATAAAATGTAAACTTTCTTTTGACTCTGTCATTTTACAAATTCCTACATGGTCACGACAATGCTGTGGTCAGTTTCTCTCATTCTATCACTTACTTTAAAATATTTCTAGGTATGCATGCACGGGAAGAGGAATAAATCAAGACATCTCTGCACAAGAATATAGGATAGGAGATGTTTTAAAAGATACAAAAGCTCAAAAGGATTTTTGGACCTTGTGGACAAAAATTCTCGAGTAAGGCTATTCTATTTGAAAGTGGTTTTTTTGTTTTAAAAATTTACTGGCTTTAGGGCCTGGATGTTAGAATCCAGTACACTACAAGTGGGTTATTGCTGCTTATCATCACTTGCTTTATTAATGGTTACAAAGTCCTTTTAAACCCCCAGAGGACTCCTGGGGAATAAGCAAGAAGACATGGTTCTGTATTGCAAAAGCTGTAGAAACTAAAACGTGTGTTTGCTACAGAGCTGCATGTGAACCTGAGGCAAGAGCACCTGAGGCATCCGACACCTCTCAGGGTGGATCTGCAGCCTGGCAGGCTATCATTTTGGATTAGTTTGACATATTTTCTCTTTTTTTTTGCATTTCTATTTCAATTGGCTCAGTTTTGTGTCTGGGATTGCAAGGCTCAGGGAGAGAAGTCATCTGTATTTGCCCCAACTATATTTGAAGGAAAATCTCTGCAGCTCTAAAGGAGAAAGATTGCAAAGAGTTAATGCCTTTGAGACCACTGGATTAATGGATTTCAAATGAAGATCTAGGGGAAACTGGAAAAAAAGGTGGAGTAGCATCCAGCAAATAGGTGTGATAAACTGATTCCTGGAGGTGAAAGTTTTCTCTTCCCTGGTTCTGGCTGTCTTGGAGCAGTAAGGGCAGGCTCCTCCTCAGGGAAGGGGAGCTGGGGGTCCAGAGTGGCACAGGGCTGGCCAGGGTTTTGCCAAGGGTGAGCAGAAGTGCCCAAGGAAGCCTTATCTCCCTTATACTAAAGCTCGTGGTAAACCCAGGAGCCATGGCTAGGTGGCAGGGGGGCAGATGACATTCTCCTCACAAGTTCCTATGGCTTCTTATTGTTTCAACCACACAATTCAAATGCACAACACGATTGTGTAAAATATGCACATCTTAAGTCTATTGACCAAATTTTTCATTTGTGTGAAATATTACTTCTCTCTGTGGTCATTGGAACCACAACAGGTTATGGAGATCTGGTTTATTTACTGTTTTCAGGCTCTACTGCAGCTGCAACGAGCTGTACAGTATAAAGGCTGATTTTTAAAAAGAGAAGATATATCATCCCTGCAAAAAAACTGAGCACTTCTAGAAAACATGCTTAAGCAAAGCTTTATTCGTCTGTTCCTATCCAAAAAGTAGATTGCTAAATAAAATGAGATGCCAGGAAAGTCAACAAAAGGTTTTACCCCAAGTGATTTGATGGAATTTTGTATTGACTGAATGGTGCCCTCTGGGACTCTCATTCTGAAATATAATAAAGAGACTCTCTGAAGTAAGACAGTTTTAGAAATCTGGATGGAGAGAAAATGTGGAGCTCTGTAGATTACAGAACAGCATCTGCCCCGATCAGCCCAGCACCACTGATCCTGACATTTATTATACTGCTTTTATCTGAAAGAAACAGCATCTTGCAGCAGTGAAAATAGGTCCAGTGTAATGCAGAAGATAATATTTCTGAGGTGCACAATTAATGCTTTAATGTGCACTTTTTATTTTGGACAGATATCTTTCAGACTGAGAGTCCAGGTGTCTCTCTTGATTATGCCAATCCTCCATCCTATCTGAATATTTTTCTAGGCAGCTTTACAGACTATTTACAGAGTGCATACATTACTTGAGACCTCATCAACACTAAAGAATCCAACTATGTGAGCTGAAAATTGTTTTTTTTTTTTTCATTTTATATGCAATGAGACTGAGACAGTGCTGAACTGTAAAGGGCATGAGTGGAACCTGACCATCGCTAAAGGAATTAAATCCCAATTTGAGGGAGAGCTGTGGTTGCTCTGCCTCAGGACCTCATCACGATGCAGCAGAAAAGTACAGGGCTGGCAGGCAGAGAGCACCAGACTGGGGTGTGCAGATTTAGAGTACAAAACCGTGGCTTTTCCCTCAGTATTTCCAGTTTCACCATAGCTCCCAGCTGTGGGAAGTGAAAATAGTCATCCAGAGACAGGCCTGAAAATGAGGCTCTGGATTGTACATACACCTTTTCCCTTCACACTTACACTTGCAAAAGGCAGTGAAAGAAATTTTGCCAAGTTATAAATGGAGACTGGAAATAGACTTACTCGAGTCAGAGAAGGGAGCAGCCCTACCGAGAGCTTGTGGAGAAGGCTGTGTGCAGGGGAGTAATGTCCCAGGAGGGATGGATGCTGCGGCAGGCAGGTGTCTGAAGCGGGGCTGTTCCGCAGGGCTCGGGGAGGAGGCCAGCACTGTCTGACATCCCTCTCAGCACCGCGGACAGTGGGATGGAGGGCACACTGAGCCAGTCTGCCAGGGACACCAAGCTGTGAGGTGCAGTCACGCTGGAGGGAAGGGATGCCATCCAGAGGGACCCGGGCAGCCTCAGAGGGGGCCCTGTGCAAACCTTATGAAGTTCAACAAGGCCAAGTGCAAGGTGCTGCACCTGGGCTGGGGCAATCCCAAGCACGAGTACAGACTGCTGGTACACATCACCTATACCTGGAAGGATTGTGTTTGCAGCTCCACCTGTTTTTCATGCCAAATCACCACATCCTCTCTAATTTTATGTCCTTAATGGGGCAAGCAACTTGGCCTATGCCTTACCTGTGTCACCACATCCCACCTCTCTGAGGAGCGTCTCTGAATGGTACAGGTCTGTTTTTCTGCTACGCAGGGATACACGACTCTCACAGTTGGTGTTAGCAATATGTAGAATTTCAGCAATTATTTTTCCTTCTACTTCTTTCTGTCCACTTTTCATTTCCTTTGTGAGTGAGCATGGTTGCTATTGTGTGCTTTCCATCTGCACAAATGAAATAATTAGTTGGTGAAGAGGTGATGAAACCATTAGACATCATTGTTATCTTTCATGGAACTATGAAAATAAAACTAGGTGAGCCTTATTATCTGGTATTGTATTCACAGAATATACAAGTATAATTGCAGTGAACTATGGTTATTTCATGGAAAGGTTTCAGTGGAAATACTAATGGATTGAACAGTGTACTCAAAAAAGAAGGATGGATGGAAATGTCATAGCATTAAAGATTAATTTCATTTTTTTTCTGAGAAGAACTCATCTCTCTGAGCATGGTTCTGGAAACATTTTAATTAAGTCTATCAGGTTTTAAGCCGTGCCCTTTATTTCATCTCTTTCAGGCAACACAAGGAGAATTGTAATTGCTGACAACTTCTTAGCCTGAAAGATCAAAAATGCAATATTTCTTATGGCAAAGAAAGCAAAAGATCATTCGGAGGAGTATCTATATATTCCTCTGACATGAATTCTAAGAATTCTGCTGTTTTCTTTTTGCTAAATCTCCTTCTGGGAATGAATGGAGCAACTCTTGGGGAACGTATTATATGTAAAAAAATTTGTGACTCTACATTGTGCCTGTATTAAACTTATCTTAACCAATCAGCTGGTGAGGAACCTTAAAATATTCCAGTGAATTATTAGGTGAAAACACATTTTTCAGTTTGGGTTTTTTTTTCCTATTTCTTGCCCCTTCTGTCCTTTTAAAATCAGGTAGTTTTTATTCTATTTTAAAATTAAATTTGCAAGCTTAGAAAAATAATTATTGAAACAAATTCTGCTTCTCGTTTCCCCTTTCCCCAAATGTCACTGTTTATCTACAAAAGTGGTTCACAGCACTTGATCAGTTCAGTGTCCAGCGAGTCATGCCATGACCCTTTCAGTCACATGTAGTCATCAAAGATCCCCTGCAGAGGCAATCTACGTCTCTTCGTTCTTCCTGTTGGAATATACATGACCTTTCTTCCTGGTGTGTGAACTCATCCTGGCCCTGGCTATTCCCCAGGTGAACCTCCAGGTAAGAGGCTGTGAATTATAATGCCTATATTCAAATGTGTGGTGGGTTACCACTGGAAAACTGTGGTGATTTATGTAGGAACTCTTAAATACTTGACTTTCTAACAGAACCTTCTTTCCAAATACAGTGACTATGCTTCTGTCTGGTATTTACAGGTCTTAGAAATGTTAAAATAATTGTGCCACATCTATAGATTTTGTATTACATCTGCCAAGGAATGTGCAAGTCCACCTACGGTTTCATTGCAACGTTTCTAATTTTTCACTTGCAGTGTTTTCTTCCTGTGATGCAATTACCTATGAAAAGACATTATGGCATTTTTGAATGCATACTTTATAAACTGATATTATATCTGTGCTATCACTGTCACCAATGCAATAGAAGCTGTGTTTGGAATTTAGTGGTGACTCAGAGCACGTCAGTGATTTTCAATTTCCCAACTAATGACTTGCTCCGTTACAAAATATTGTCTGAAATTTGTCCTCTATGTTGGAGGCACTTTTGTGCTTCCTGGATGATATGAAAGTTCTAAATGGTGCTTTTCAACTGTAAGACAATAAATATCTGTTATGCAAACGTGCATGTAGGTACAGTAATGTGCCACTGTGTTATCCACAGCCTGTGGCTGCATTTGGCTTTGCAGAGAGTGTCTGGGGCAGCCTCTGTCCCTTGTGCTCACACGTGGTCTGTGAGTGGCAACGGGAACCATCCCTCACAGTGATAGGAGAGGCACTCCCAGGATATGCTGTATTGAACTCAAAATTGCATTCACCAGTGAAGGAATTGGAAGCAAGGTCAGAGAAAGAACTAGTACCAAGACTGAGAGGAACATAGACAAAAAAAATACCTTTTACATTCTGCTAAGAATAATTTGGGGATGGTAACCTAATTTTGTATGATAGCAAATACCTACTCTTATTTTCTCTCTGAGACTTGATTATAAGCATGAATGAGGAGATTTATTTTAAGGGCTTTTGATTGATTGGGCTGGGGGTGGGAGGAGGTGCAACCTGTTTTAGAGAGTGAGATGTAAAACTGATACAGTTATTAATAAGCATTTGTGTTGCATAAGCTTGGCGCTCTGGCTGCTGGCCTGAAGGCCATTCTGTGTGAGGGGGCCATACAAATGTACAGGGACTGACAGCCCCTGCTTTGAAGAACTGACTGCAGAAATTAGATGTCCTTTTTTTTTCTCTACCTTGAGCTGAAGTTGCCCAGTTGGGCAGCCTTCCCTGTGATTCTATGCTTCTAACCTTACTGTAGCCAGTTTACAGGGCCCCCGTGTAAGGATTTGTGCAGCTGTAAGGTCTCTTGGTATCTCACAGAATGGTAGAACACGCCCACACAGAGTGTGGGGGCCCTGCCAGAACAGGGACTGTGCTTTTGTGGTTGCTTGCCCTAAGTCAGTTTCAGAGCAGCCCATTGCGGTGTCTTGGCTTTGGGTGTAGAGCTTGATTGGTGCAAGACCTGCTGCACAGATCCTCCCAGCACTCCCTGTCAGACCCTCCACAGTACCTTTGGCAGAAGACAGTGTGCTGTGGTCCCTCTGAGGGAATGTGCCGAGCAGAGGACTTCTGCTCCTTCCCTGGTCATCAGAGCTCCTGCAGCCTGGCTGTGTCTAAGATGCACCAACAGCTAAGAATGATTTTTTAAGACTGGGCTCTTGTGAAACTGCTGGGAAAAAGAGACTCTAAAATGAGCTGGTTAACCTTTTCATACACTCCTCTGTAGCCTTATATCTGTAAAATTAATCCTAGGGACACAAGTATATTGTGACATACAAACTCACCCTCGTAGCTCAGTAAGTCTATTCTCCCACTGCAATGCAGCACTGTGAAGTCAGGATATATTTCTCATTCTCCAAGCAATGCTCTTCTTTGTTGAAGCACCTTTTTCTGAAGCACCTGCTCTCTCTTCTTTCCTTGCTTTTCTTTTTTACTGACTGTCTTTTTACAGTCAGAAACAAATTAATGTCATTTAAGTTCAAACAAACAATCAAACAAACCCACCCCTTACACCAATACATAGCTGGCTGAGGTGAATTACTTGCCACCCATAAAGAGCAGTTTCTATTTTTCCAGTGTGATGAAACACACTCTAAAATCGTGCTCTAGGTATTTTAATTTCTTTTTAGCTTAATATGTCTTGGAGGAGATTAAACAGAAGAGTATCTGAAAGTAAAAAATCCAATGTCAGTCACAGATAGAAGGGCATGATTTGTCTCAACTTAATCCCCTTAATCTTTGACAGGTTTATTCCTATAAGTAAGTTTTTCTCATTTCCATTTATGATGCTGAAGCATAGGTTGATACGATCTTAGCACACAATCGACGAGGAGGTATCTTCCTTTATCTCAGTCACAGTACACTTTTAAGTCAAAAATGTGAAAAAGTGGAAGACAATGCATGAGAAGTGGCGAGCTGGTGCCCCTGGAAGTCATTTGAAGGGTTCACACTGGAGTGGTGGGGCAGGACTGAGGTGCTCTGCGGCTCACCCCTGATCCCGGCTGAGAGTGTGGCTGTGCCAGGCTGGCAGGGAGGCAGAGCAGTGTGAGCCTGGCTGTGGGTGCCAGGGGCAAAGGGGCTGCAGCCACCACCCCTTCCCCCAAAGGCTGGCATCAGGTACCTGTTCTGACCTCAGAGAGGAGGAGGGCTTGAAGTGGAAGTTTTCATTACGCCCTTCTGTGAGTAATGGTGGTTTTTCATTTACTCATCATGATCTCATTTTTTGAAATCACGTTTATATTTTTCTGATTTCTCTTTCACTACTATTTCCTTATTTGGTAGTGTTAATTTCTCCTTTTTAATTTTGCTTCCTCTCATCCCTCTCAAGGTTTCCTCTCATTCTCTCTGTCTTTCCATATCCCTCCTCTAGTTTAGTTTTTATTCTCTTTCCCAAGCTCTCTTCCCTCTGCATCTTGGTCTGTGCCGCCGTACTGAAGGCTGGGTATGGTGCTCCTTGCGCACATGATATTGCTACGACAGCCTTGGGAATCCTCCTCCTCCTCCATGCAGTCCCTTTGCTGTCTTCCCAGTTTCTCCAGTTACTGGCAGGTCAGACGGAGGAGTGACTATATAATCTATGACACAAATTACCTCTTTAAACTAAGCTCAGGCTTCAAAAAGCAAGAAAAGAAGAAATAAGTTGAGCTGCAAAATGGAAGTTTTGTAACTTCCCTGAATTAAATGCTTGTCTCTGCAACAATATCCTAAAGCAGATTTGTAGGGGAAAAAACATGAATGAAGAAGCACGTTATATTTCCTCTGAGAATTTCTGGCCTCCATATTTCATCGTTTGAAACCTTTTGAGCCTGAGTTTCCTTTATGTGTTTCTCCTCAATGAATAGAATGTGCTGGTGACTGTAAGGTTGAGGAGGAAATGTTATGTCCTGAAGGAATCTCTGCACAGCTTAGCTCAGGTTTTTTGTCTCCCCGTATCTTTCTACAGCTCATGGAGAGTGTCAAGGGCAGCGATCAATGCTCTGAACCATTTCCCAGGTGAGGAGAGGGAACATGATTTGAATCACTTCCACGATGCTTCTATTTCCATAAAGTTAATGCAAAATTTTTGGAGATAAATATGGCAGGTAAATTGCTGCTGCTTCTAATCTCTGATATTACTTGGGTTGACACTGCAAAAATTGGATAACCTTTTCTTTTAACTGCCTAGTTGTGGATGATTAGCCAGTTCCCACCTTTCAATAACACAGCATGGCAGTGTGCCAGAATGCAGAAATTAGGCACTCAGTCCCCAACGCCTCCCATTTCCTCTCTGGCAACAATTTAGATTCAGCCTTTGCTGGCACTCTATCAATGGCAGAAGAAAAATGTTAGAATCTAGATTTTAAGTGGTTCCTTCTAAACTCCTGTGTCCTGTGGGGGTTTTTTTCCACAAACTTTTTATTTGTTAAGAAGAAATACCTCATCACTATGTGTGAATCTAAATATTTGGTTTGTTTGGAAAAACATTTTGATTGTTACTATTGGAGCCTTGTGCTTCTGACCTTGGTTATAACCATGTGTTTTCCCCTCTACTCACTACACACAGAATGATTAGTCACCCAAAATGTACCAGCTGTGGGTTAATTATTTTCTTTGTTTCAGTTGTCCTTTGTTCATCTCTTTGAATACACGACTGGAATACTCTATGGTATTCAGGATATGGTACAGTTTTATGGCAGGAATAACTTTGTGTTGTTTGACTTCTAGCATTTCTTTCACTTTGAAAACTTTTTTGCTGGCTTTTTCTTTTTAATTTTTTTTAAATTGGGCAGGTCTCTCCAGAAACTGCTTTTAAGTGTTTTGTTTTGGCACCTAAATTGATAAAGTAATTACTGTCCTGCTAGGTGCTTTCGGATGTTGTTTACTCAAACAGCGCATTTACAAGTACTTTTACAACCTTGAAACGCTTCTGCTTTTCTGCTGATCTAACCTTCCCAGGGTGCTAAAATGCCAATTAGGCCAGAATCCATGACCTGTCTATCTAAATAGGAGAGACATCTCAAAACCTATGAAGACCTAGGCCCTCATGACACCAGTTTTATGAACTCCTTGGTGTGTGTGTAAGTGCAGTCAGCCCTGCAGACACTCCTGATGCTGCACTGGCAGATGCCATTTAAAGTCTCAATCCTCAAATCCTGTTCTATTGCGGCTTTTAAAGGCAGAAATGGGGAGGAAGAACTGTCTTGTCGCACACTGGATTCAAAAGCTCTTTGGCTTTCATGCATCAGCAGCTGTTGCAGCTGTCAAAGCCACAGTTCCAAGAGCTATCTCCACCATTGTAGGGGGTAATTGAGGATCATGCAGCTGATCAGGATATTCCAAGAGGAAGAGAGATCTTCAGACACATCCTTTTAAAGCTCCAGCATTCATTAAAATTTTGGTCACATTATATATGACATTGCAGGTGCTTGCAGATTCATACACCGGAATGCTTTCCCTTTCATGCTCTTCTCTCTCTCTGTGAGTGCCAGTAATGTGAATACAATCATTTTCATGGACACTGAAAAACAGGCAATTATGGAAGAAAAATGCTTCTGCTTCTGCTGGCAGTGGGTGAAATGACAGGAACATTAATTATGCTTGAATGCACAATAATACAATATTCAGGAAGTGAGAAAATCATCTGAGCATGAAAATATGGGCTTTTTTCTTCTTTACAATACTGTGAAATTTTTGTGGACATGGACCAAATCCACTTCTCAGTGATGCTGATGCAAATGAGCAGAACCGATGTTTACTTGCAGTGAAGTGTTAGTTTGCATCAGTGTAACAGGAAGCCAGGTTTGCCACAGACCCCAACGGGAAGGTGATTTTGACCAGCTGTCTAATTGCATGTAAAGCAATTGGACAAATTGTCTTCCATATCTTTGAAATTTGAATTCAGGGCCAGAGCTGAACTGTGGTCTTACTGCTGAAAGAGCTGCACCAGGCTAGAGAGAGATGCAGGCTCTGAACAGATTTGAATTGCAGGGCTTGAAGTCTGTAACCAAATGCCGTGGTTTGAGTCTCCCTGAGGGGGAGGGAGAAGAAACTCTGCAATCCGACTAGGAAAACAGCATGAAACTCAAATATAGCCAAGCAGCCGATAACTATATCAAAGTGAGTTAGAGAGACGCTGATCAGAGAGTTCCATCTAAAAAGCATACTTCAAACAGCTATTAATTTTTGTCTTATCCACATAGCTGTAGTCATATTCTAAGCCATCTTAGTTTATTAAAAAAAATTGGACACTTGACAGTTTTTGAAGTGTGAATTGAAATGTACAGGGCAACTTTTATACCAAGGAGTGCTCTACAAAGATTGCAACTGTATCTGCCACCATGTTTTTGCTGGGTGGCTTTTGAAAGTGCAGATAGTTGACCTCTGAATAGAAAAAGAGAAAAGCAAAAGAGAAATGTGGTGGGATGGTCAGAGCTGGGTTATTTTCTTGGGTGACATAAATGAGTCACTTCAACTTGGTGCAGGTACTGGAGTTCTTGTGAGTGGTATGTGCATGAGATCAATTAATAAGAAATTATATGTTATTAGAAAGTATAGGTATAAGTATAAAAGTTTTCGTGAAGTGGAATGACCTGTGGAAGACTACCCTATGTAAAATGTTCCTTGCAGTATCATTTAATTAGGACTTTACACTGCATTCCTGACCTTGTCAGCTGAATGTCTCACTGAATCACTTCAGAATTACTAAAATGCCCGTTGTTTCAGTAGTTGGCTGACGCTAGGAAAATGTAAATTTTCAATATATTCAATGCTGGTTTTTAGCAGGCGTAATTTTAATCAGAACTGCTCCTAATTTCCAAGCTCAAAAACTGTGATCCTGAAGCCAACTGGAGAAATGTAAGTTATTTTTATAAGGAAAAGATTAGACAAAAAAAAAGACAGTGAAAAATCTTGTCTCATTCATTAAAAGCATGTCTTTTCTACTTCATTTTGTCCTGGTCCTATCTTTTTTGCTTTCTTTGGGATTATAATTCGACTGAAAATGAAACTAATTGGAACTGTTTGTGCAGAATGCTGGGAGTGCCTAGCGGACTGATCCACCCACTTACCTATAAATGAAAACAAAAGGAACACAAGATATTTTTCACTTTAAAATTTTTCACTTCAAAAATTAAATGTTTTCTCAATACAATGGCATAGCCTCTGTTTTCAAACAGCTTTCTGTAAAAGCCCTTTCAAATGCTCTGTATTCTCTGAGACCAAGATAATGCAAGTCTTTAGTAACAAAGCTTCTGATTCTGGCTGAAGAAAACAATGCTTTAAAAAGGTTTCTAAAACCGGTTTTGTCACATGACCTTGGAAGAAGAGACAAAGATAAGATAGGTGATATAAACGACAAAGAGGGAGGAATTAGGATGACAAAGCAAGCAAAAAAAAAAAAAAAATCACTTGTCTGACTTCAAAAAATCACTTGTTTTGGTGCCTTTGCTGAAAATCTTAAATGGCTTGTCAATAACAAAATTTTATTTAAAATCTTTTCCCCTCAAGATGTATATTTGAGTATAATAATGCAGAAATACTGAATGGTATAGCGCTGAGATTGTGCTTGGTATCAGGTGAGATTAAATGACCCCTCTCTTTATGCTTTCCAATTGCCTTTTCGTTTTTACATTTTTTATTATGTGGAATAACCTCTTAAAACCTGGAATGAGGCAGTGTTTCAATCACACACCAGCTTGTCTATTGAAAGGTCAGTCTATCTAAATGTCAGCCAGCTCTTCCTTTTGTGCTTATATTAAATTCAGTGATTTATCTGGTGTGTTTCCCAGCAGATCTTTTGTTAGACAACCAGGTTTACAAAAAAGGCAGTGAGCTGAAGAGATGTTCAATAAATGGTAGATGGGGCTAGAGGATGATTTGGAAAAACAGTGCAATTTTCTTAACTCTAGTAGATTGAAATTGCATATTTTAGAGACTTTATTATTCCAGTTTTTGTGTACCTCAGGTCACTGAGCCCCAGGAGCACCACGTCAAACAGGAAGGCGCTGCTTCTTCAACTGGTTAATGAAGCACAGAGAAAGAGACCCCCAAACCCACTGACATCAGAGCAGTCTTAAGGAGTTGTTTCCTTGGCACAAGTCTGCCTTTAGGAGACATCTCTATCTGGGACTGTCACCCATGGTTCCCTTTGTGGTCACTTTTGAGGCACGAGTCCTTCTGGCTGTGTGAACACCTGCCTTAAGGCGAGAGCAGCTGGATCTCTGATGTGTACTGTTCCTCTAGAAACAGCCAAGTCCCGCTCACACCCTGCCCGAAGGATTGCCCTTCCTTTCCCAACAAACAAACAAAAAGCCCCAAAAGAAGGGTGGGAATTTGTGCTTTTTGGGTCAATGCAGCACCATGGTTTTGAAACACAACTGCAATTCCAAGTGTCCAGCACACAGAGAGCTGGCATTTGCCAACTGCTCAGCAACGCTGAAGATATAATGAAAACTCGGTGGCAAAATTCCATCACCCACATCTGGCACATGACTAAGGATCACTTTTCTTGGAAATACCAAGGTCACATACACTATTTAACTGCATAAATTAAGATCCTGTCCATTTAGGTACATGTATTGTGCACGGTTCTTGGCATGTAATGGAGCGTCCTTCCAGAAGTAAGTGCCAAAAATCACATAATAACTAACAGGGAAAAGTAAGCGCCTTTGAGGACCTCCAGAGGGAAATCCAATCTGCTGAAATTAAGGCATCTAAATTAGATGTCTGGTTCCCAGCCTGTGTAAATAGCTGTCATATCCCTTCATTCTGGCAATATACCCAGCAGACAGTAAGCAGCAATGACTGCCTCAATTAAGTTGTCTCTGCATTTACATACAGTGCAACTGCACTACAGACTCTGTAGGGTGTCCTATCTAGTCTTCAGCTGCTGCTGGAGAAGAAGATGGATTTCCAATGGAGCCAATATCTTATTTGCACTATCACATGAACATATCCTGTCCCCTCTTCGATGGCACTGCATACCGTGTGGGCAGTGCAAACACTCCCCCAGAGTGGTTCATCTTGACTAAACTGAGATTTCTGCACAGTCTACATCAGCACTAGTTACGGTCAACTGTCTTTACAGCCCCTGAGAGGAACTGGCATTAAAGGAATGAAATTCATCCACCCATTTCAGAGGTCTACATAAGGGTGCAGTACATGGCACTCTACAAATGTTCTTTCTGTCCACTGTGTATAAAGGGAGTCTGAAGTTAACAGCTCAAATGTATATAATTAAGTAAATGAATCCTATGCTTATTCAAAAGCAAATCAAAATTACAAAAACAACAGGCTTTTTTATCATGAATACCCTGGGTCAGTCTGTCTTGACATTTTTCTCTGTAAGGAAATTGTGTATTGAAAAATCAACAAATTATGAGTTGTTTAAATATGTGGTTTAAATAATCCCATGCCTTTCTGGAGTCATTTTGTCCCACTTAGCAATAAGAAAACAGTTACAAATATGTTCCCATACTCCCACTTATTCCTTTTATGTACAATTGAAGTTTATTATTCTATAATTTCTCTCTTTTATCTTTCAGCATGTATTTTCTTTATAAGTATTAGAAATCCTAGGGTGGCCGGAAGGAATGAATTTAAATAGTTGATCTGGAAGTTTTACCCAATTTCTCTGTGTTTGCCATTCCAAAGACCCTTTTTTCTTTGGTTTTAATAATTTGTACTGAAAGACTTTAAATCTCTTTTGATTTTCAAAATCAAAATTTTGATTTTCAAATCTCATTTGAGAGATGTTCTGTTGAATATTTATCATTCCCAACAAAGAAACTATTGTAGGCTGTTTTGTTCTCACTCTTAAACAAGTGAACCCAAGAGCTTTTAGATAAAATATAAAGGATGGTGAAATTATATTCAAACTGCAAAAGAAATATAAGGTTACAGGTAAATTTAGCATCACAGCCCCAGATTTGGTCAAAGGAGAGTTCCCATTTGACTCCTTTGGCACAGCACACAAGGAGCGTGTGCAGTCCTTCGCTGTTAGAATTTATAGCCTGTGTCAATGAGCTGAGCTTGCTCTGGGTCTGTATGGCTCTTGTGGATTTTTCCCCTACTACTATCCCCGTGGAATGGTTGTTCTACAGTTTTACTGCTTTAAGGGGTAGGAAGTCTCCTATATATTCATTTTCAGTTAATTAAAAGAGGACTGAACCCAGATATGTAATGCTCTGGTACCACAAAATGAAATTAGTATCTTGTCATTTATGGTTTTTGCCCATATTACCTGTGCTAATCTCAGCCAGCAGCTGTTGCTGCCCCAAGAAGAGTTTTTCCTGTCTGACACTTAATATCAGTACTTCTCCAAATTAAACCAAAAGCATCATGATTTGCAAGAATTTTCATTTGTAAATGCATTTGTTATATTAGAAATTAAATGCAATTTCTTTGCAAGTGGAAGTTCCAAGCTATGTGCAGCACTGTTCCACTGCTCAATACAATTATAAGGCATACTGAGACTAAGCCAGGGAATTTGCTTTGACCAAGCCTGTGCTGTGTGTAAACACAGGTCTTTATGTGCCCAGAGTTAGCAAACTAGCAGTTTTCATGCATGCTAAAGAAAGATTCGCCTAAAGAGATAATGTTACAGAATAATGAGTTGTTCCCACAAGCCATCTGTTCTTCTCCTACGCTAAAAAAAGATCTGAATCCAATTCCTTTGTTTTGATTAAAGGTTTCTTTGCAAATTATTGTTTCTGAACTTCAAAAACAGAGGATGTTTTAATGAAACCCTGGATTGGAAGAAAAATGTAATTCTTTCCTGTATACTGTTAATAAATGAAAGTTAGTTATCTGTGGGTTGTTAACAGTTTTAGAACCCAAACCTCCGTATTTTTGCTGTAAAACAGTGAAGCTATTATATTCATCCTGACAGAGAGTTCAAGAGAAAGGGAGTAAGAAAATCCCATGGTACAAGATCTGCCATTTGTGAGAAGCACTACTTATAAAAAGATGCTTTTCTGATTTAGGAAAGGAACATGCTTTTTAGAAGACACTTTTTTTTTGTGCCATACTTCACAAGCTATTTCAAAAAGCCTACCTAATTTTGTCATCTGGGAAATGCTCCATGCAAAGCCTGAAGTTCATAAAATGCAGGACCTAATCCTCCCTTGCTCTTCTAGCTGGTCGCTCTCTCTGCTCTCCTTCCTCAGCAAAACCCCTCTGCTGCCAAAAAGCCCCTCAGTGTGCCATCAAAATGTGCCCCACCCTGGTGATCAGGGGGTGTAAGAAGAAGGGTACCCCCACAGTGACACCTCTCCTGACCCCAGACATGCCAAAACAAGTCTGTCTGAATCCGTCACGAGATAGGCACAGCACAGGTGTCTCTGCTGCCTGGGGTCTGATTTTTAAGACACAACCTGAGCCAGACAACAAATGTGTGAACCCCATTTCCTTAGTACCCATCTTCCATAACTCCACCATTTAATACCTCTATTTATATCCATTTAATACCCAAGAGTATTAGCATATATAATAAAGAGAATATTTGCTTGTGAGTTGGTCCCTAGAAGCAGTGTGCCTCTAGGGACTAAGGATGGCTAACAAGAAGGACCACTAAGCCAACAGGGTCTTTGCTAAGTCAGGTTAATCTCTGTACCCTTTACAGATTTATCTTCCCTCCCTGCTCGCTCTTCACATCTTCCATGAGTTGAGACATGGGTGGGAAGGACAGTTTGTCTCCTCTGCCGCGTCTTTGTTCTTGCTGATGGTATTATTCCTTCATCATGTGCATGGTAGAAACTGGACATACCTCAGGAGAAGGTGCAAGAGAAATCTCACAAGCTCCTGGGTATCTTGCATCTTGGCCTACACAGTAAAAGACCTACACAGTAAAAGATTGCACAACCTGCTCATTGGGTACCAGGACCTGTGAAGGAGAGGCATACTTTCATTTTTAAACAGTTACAACTGTTCTCGTCATAAAACCCAGATGACACAGCTGATGCCCATTGAGCCCATTATGTGAAAAGTTTCTTCATCTGTTGGCTTGTAGGTTAGTAAATTGAATTACTATAAATGCTTGGGTTGATCTGAATTAGGGCAGAGGGTTTCAGAATAAACACAGTAAGATCCTCCATGAATGAAGAAGAGATGATAGTGACTATTTCCCTACAGTTACGAGCCGGATGCATTCAGTGCAGTAGACTGTATTTTCCATCCTCGTAATGATGAGAATGTTTGTCTGGATCCCACTGCCAGGGATTCCCTGGGATTCCCAGTGGCCCAAACCACAAGGGACGACAACCCTGTTGAGAGCAAGGAAGGTTTACAGTTATCAAATGCATGGGGTTTTTCTTATGTCTGTAGATTCTGTGATTGCTTGTCACCCTCTGGGGGCCTTCCTTAGGGTCAAAAAAGCAGCAAGGCTTTCTGTAGGAAATGCCTGTCTGCCCAGTACCGCCAGCATTCTCAGAGGATTACAGGATCTTTCAAGCACAGACCAGTCATCGGTGTCAAATGCATGACAGAATCTCCTTCAATGTCCTGTTTCCTTTCAAGCTTTCTCCTCTGGCTTATGTGTTTTTCAGGAGAAGTGAGCTCCAGCATGTCTTTGGAGTGCTAACAAGTATGTTGCTACTCTTTTCCTAATATCCATTGTGGAAGAACTTCATAACACTGTCTTCCAGTTTCTCTTCGAGGCTGGCTCATGGATCTATCTTAAAATGTCCATTACCTTGGAATTATTTATAATCACATGAAATTTAATGCTAGTAGAGCTTCTTACCCTTTTTGTAGTTGCACAGTACTAAGGAAATATCCTAAGGGATTTCCCCTGCCTCAGCAAGTCCCCATCATGGGAGCCATGACCTCATGGCTCTTTCCCAGGTTGGCCTTCAAAATCAAAAAATAAAAATCTACAGCTTATCCCAGAAAAAGCATCAAGTTCTTAGGAGGTTTTTTTTAATTCTAGGCCACAGATAGCTTCTCTCTCACAGGACAGGTAAAATCCTATCATGGGTCTGTTCTGAAACCTTCAAACTCAAGAAGTTCCATTCTTGGGAAAGAGGGTTACTGTAGAGGAAATCTGACAGACTTTATCAACAACTTCTATACCATGGACAGCAGATTAAACAGCTGCACCATACTTGCCTCAGCAAGACTTTCTTCCCTCATGAAACCAGTAGGAACAGTTAGTCCAGATGTGCAATGTAGAGCTCCTGTCCATGCTCTTAGTTACCAACCATGGACACCTCTACTCTAGATAACATCTGAACACATTTGGGGCACTGATAACGTGGGGCTCAGAATCACCTATTTGGTAAGCAAAGTGTCTGGGGTCCTCATCAACCCAGGGGTCCTATTCACAGCAACACTGCAGGTTGATTCTTCATAAACTGAATAGAAGGAGGATTTGTATTGGGTGAGAAATTGCACTGTGCAAGTTCCCCAAGAGGCACAAATTTTAAAAACTGACCACACAAATTAAACAGAGAGAGACTGCAAAACATCCACTTTTCTTGTAAATTAATGACCTTCTTTCGAGCTTCCAAAAATATACTACTGCTTATGTACGTTGCTGTCAATTGCCTGATTCTGGACTTGTTTCCTTGCTAGATCATAAAGCTGCACATCCTTAGCTCTTCCTACATCATGCACATCCTTTTCTCTTACTACCTGACCCAATGTACTTAAAAAAAACCAACATGCAAGGTTTTCCCATTAACAAAGCTGTCCTCTGAGTCCTGGTGAATGTAAACTAGGATAATCCCCTCTGAAGCCAGCAGTGATATAGCAGTGAAACCAGTTCTGTGAAGATAAGTTCAGAGGAGAGACGAACAATAGGGCCTGAACCAAAACTGACTTTGAACATTGCTGAGAGCTGAAAACCAACCTTTCATAAATGTCTCCTTTCTGTTAAATGCTTGATTGCAGTGCTGGGGAAAGTAGGGTTGGAACAAAACCTCTGGCAGTGCCTGTACTAATAAAACATTCAAGACTTTGCTAGTAAGGCAGATGAGGAGTCTGTTCCCCAGTCATGACAGCCAGTGGCACAAAACACCTTCAGGTAACTCCCTTCTCTCCCAAGTGTGACCTCATCTATACTGCACAGAGGCACACACATATATGTGTGTGTGTGTGCGCGTGTGTGTATGTATATGTATATGTATCCCATATTATGCAGAAGTGTTACCTAGGAGTGTGCTCTGGACACCAGAATAAACTGTTCTAGCAAGGGTGATGTCAAATAAACAATGTGAACAATCTTTTAAATGTTGAGGTTCTTAGTACATTGCTCCAACACTATTTAGTTTACAAGCTCAGCTGCAACTTCAGAAAGCCTCTAAGTCGATGCCCTGCTCCAGGAAAGGATCGGCTCTACAACCTAAGACATTCCCCCAAAAAACTGCTGTTTAACCTCTTCTTCACAAAAAAGGTTGTATTGGAAACTCTACAGCTGCTCTAGGCAACCAAGTCCAATGCTCTGTACACACATCAATAGAATTTTTTCCTATGGTCCCACTGAAGTCTCCCACTCCCTCATCTTATGCTCGTTATTACTCATCCTGTCCACTGAAAGTGCAGATCCAAATATAGACAATTTAGAGCACATATATGCCATGATTCTGGCCCATCACTTGCTTATATTTAAGTGTGGAAATATGATGAAGCAATTCAAATCCATCATGAAAGCACATTCTCTTACATGCCAAGGGGAAGGAGCAAGTACTCTGCCATTTAATAAAATCTAGTTCAAAATGTCATCATTTAAACAAATCATCCTAAGATAAATAAACTGTGAATTAAAGCTCTCCACAGTTCCACCTAGAAGAAAAGATCCAGCACTAGAGTGCAGGAATGGTCTTTACTTCAGTGAAGCTCAAATAAAACTGGGACTGTTTGTTTTGCGACTTTGCTCATTTATAAAGTGCCTGTTGCTATAGCAGCTAAACGCTAGTAACAAACTTGCATAAACAGAAATTCTTATAAAAAATGTGCTGTAGTAGTTAATGACTGATTTTATTCCTGTTCCTCAACTAAATTCACATGCCATGATCTGACACATGTGAGAACATTGGTCATTGGGGTTCCAAAGGCCATATATAGGGACATTTCCATCTTATTCTTGCAATTCTCCTGAATTGATATATATATATATATAATACTGTGGAAGTTTCCACTGTCATTTGCACTTTAATAGAATAAATATCTTTAAGAATGTTTTGGAAATTTGTTATCTGGATGTATGAAGCACTCAGCTCTTGGGATGAAGGACTACGTACACTATCAGTACAGAATGACTATAGTCTTGGCCTAATTTGGAAGTGGTGTGTTAAGGGATATAAAACATATACCAATGATCCAGAAGGTCTCCAGGCCAGCATGAGCTTAGGCAAGCAAAATGTCACAGAAATATGTCCCCTTGCAAAAGCCCGATGACGTCAGTCCTCTGAAACCGTACCCAAAGAGCAGAGTGGGCAGAAGCTGTTGCAGACAGGGCGTCTTTCTCTCTCCACTCCTGTGTGCATTGAGAGCCCCTCTGAACTTCTTCCCAGGACCATCTCTTTCTGCAAGACCCAGACCTGCCCTGCTGCAGTGGTAGAAGCACAACCCTTCATAGAAATAACCTCCCATATAAGTTGCTCATCAGCACAGACAGTTCTGGAAAGAAAAGGAAACAAGAAATGGCAATGAATACATCATTTAGGCATTCAGGACGCTGTACATTGGACTGATTTCTTTGTTTGACTATTTTTTCCATCAAAATGTCATATGGGATATATTTGTTGAATATAAAGGCCTTGCAGATTTCCTATGGCAGTTTTTTCAGGAAGCTTCTGACAAAACCAAAGTGGAAAAAATGTCCCATCTGTTAAGATACTGGATGCATAGCTGGAATTGAGCAGAGGGCTGAAAGGCAATGCAGGCAAGGAGGGGAGTGCAGCAAGGCAGCGGAGCCCAGGAGGCGTCAGGAGTATCTCTCAGTGTCTGACAGCATTTTCTCTGCAAAACAGGTGGTAAAAAGATTTCTGTCTTTTTCTGTCTGTGATGAAAACATAACATTCAGAGCAGCCTGGTTTGGCCAGGTTGCTTACACAGCTGCAGGGTACCAATTTGTGACAGTCAGTCACTTCTCACCTTCCACCAACACTCCAAGCCTGTACTCTCAGCTGTGCTTCACAGCCCAGAAGAGCATCTTGTTAAGGATCCTGCTGCTGGGGTTAAAAGCCCATCTGTGAGTGGCAACAGGCTCACAGCTGGGTGTGGAGTAGGCCTGAAATGACAACACCAATATTTGCTCAACAGAGGGATTGCAAGGCAGCTAGTGGTCTCCTGCTGAGCCTGGTAGCACAGCTGTGCTCAAGAAGGATTCAGCTGCTTAGCAGTGTAGCTGCAGCTTTCCTAGGGGACTCTGCTGAGGAAACACTCCTGGAAAGGTGAGGTTTCCTGATGGCCCCTGGCATCACTTCTCTGGCTGATACTTTCACTAATTTGTTCAAAGCACGTCAAACAGGAGAGTAAGGGAGTGTTGAGTTTCGCACTATTTTACATTATTTTGCATTATGTTGACCTAGGCAGGCTGTACCACAGGGACATGAATCCTCAGCTTATCCTGGAGTTGCTTTAAAGAGCCAGTAGAGCACACAACCAGGTATTTTTGATCCTAGCTTAACATATATATCCTTACAGACTACAGTGTGTTGATCCTGGCTGATAGCTGAGCCCCCCCCTCGGCTTCTCACTCACTCCCCACTGGCAGGAATGGGGAGAGAATTTGAAGAACAAAAGCCAAAAATTTGTGTGTTGAGGTACTAGGTGAGTGTTAATAGTTTAATAGCTGAAACTAAGCTGCTTGCAGAAGCAAAATAAGTGTAAAGCACTTTTAAATGTAAGCACTGCTCAGCAATAACTAAAACATCCTTATGTTACCAACACTGTTTTAGTCAAAAATCCCAAACACGGCACTGTATGAGCTGCTGTGGAGAATGTTCACTGCATCCCAGCCAGACCCAGCACATATCCTCACATATGTTTCTAGCATAAGTCCCTTTCCTTAGTCTCTCTACAGCTTCTTAGGGAATTTTTTTAACAGTAATGGTGCTAGTAATGTTAGTTATGGCTTGTTAATTCAGCATTTAGTATAGAATAGCTAATGCTTTTTCATCAAACATACAGAGCTTTTTTCTTGCAGAGAGCTAACCAGCAAGGGGCTGTCATTCTTCGCAATAACCCAGCTGAGGACTTGTCCACCTCTGGCATTTTCCTTTAGTAGCCAGAATTACAACCTATAGAAACATGTGGCTAGGAAGGGTTTTGGTTAGGAAGGGCAATAGCATCATGCATCAGCTGGGAGATCTGGAGTAAGGTGCACATCATAACTTTTAGAGACTCCACATAATTTGATGAGATGTTCATGGTTTATTTCAAATGTAAGTGCAAAGGAATTAGGTTTGACTCTGAATCACTCTGGCAGTAGCTTGGCAGAGGAAAGTTTGCTCATTTGTTGAGCAACAATGATTTATTCACTCTGAGGAGTTCGTAGATATACATGAGTAATATATGCCAAGAAGAAGCAGTTTAAAATCACTTAATGCAGAATCCAGTCTTAGAGGCAGACACTGATGGGTAAGGCTGATAGGTTTTTAATCTTTGTATTTAGAAAAATGAGAACTTCGTTTATTTTTTTGCCATCCCTCTGGTTACTCCAAATTCCTTTAATAAGGTTTTAGTGTATACACAGCTGCTTTTAACTTCCATGTGAAGATTATGGAGCAGATCCTCCTGGAAACTATTCCCAAGCAATGAAAGGCAAGAAGGCTTTGGAGAGGAGCAAATATGGAAGTCCCAAAGCCATGCCCAACTCACCTGATCTGCTTCTGTCATGGGATGGATGTTTCAGCAGGTGAGGAACAGCAGCTTAAGTTGTTTAGCAAAGCCTTTGACACACACCCACAATATCCTGACATCATAACTGGGGGCATAAGGGCTGGATTAGTGGATGATAAGGTTGGTAGAAAATTGTCTGGGACTCTTGGTGTCGTGATCAGTAGGATAAAATCTACCTGAAGAATTCCTCAGGGACCAATGGTGTGAGACCATCCAATGTCCTTATTAATGGTATGGAGTATGGGACGGAGTTCTCACCACCAAAGCTGGGATCAGTAGTCCTTTTCCATGAAATGATCTTGAAAGTGTATCATGTCTTTGAGGGACACCTAGGAAAATATCCATGTCCTGAAATAAACTGAAACCTGATGATTTAACCAAATTTTCATTGGGCAACTGTGACAGTCATAATATTTTTGTGTCACTTTTTTAGAACTGCTGGCTATGGATATGTCTTATGTCATCTGATGTAATTGTGGTTATGTGGTTATGGAAGATCCTTTGAATCATTTACCGTTTTTCCTAAAAAAATTTAGACAGAGGTATCTGGACTCAAACCAGGGTCAACTTCTCAATCACATCAGATTATCTGCTATTACGGTTGTATGAAACTACCTTGATTTCGTTTTTGGACTCTTTTCTGCACTTTACTGTTTCCATTGCCGATGTAGCACTGGCACACTGACCCTCAGATCTTGCAAGGTGATGCATACAAGAAATAAACTGGTAAAGCTTTTTCAATGTCTTGTCCTTCCAGGTGTCTGATGGGCTGCAACACTTTAAAGCTGTAGTTCCCAGCTAGACTCAGCATAAGTGGACGTTTGCACTTACTAACTCCAGTTATATCGTCAAGCATTTCATGTGACTCCTGCTGCGACGGTGCACAGCTTTTTGTTGTACGCCTACAAGTCACTGGAAGGGAAGATGCTCACAGCTTATGAGAAATCCTAGAGATAGTCAGTAGTGAAGAGAAATGGAAAACTCATGCAGCTCTCAGAGCATCACACAGAGCTGAGCAAATGCTGGGATGTGCTGGTGACCTCCATCATGCAGTGGGGTGCAGGGATGCCAGCTCAGTCCCTTGGTTCAGCCTGTTTGCACAAATGCTACTTCTGCTTCTGGACCTTTGGGGTCCTGCTAAATCTGATGTAGACGTGGCCAGACCAACCTGACATCAAGCACTTTTAATTTCTCTCTAAAAATGTAAGCACTCACTGCACACACGTTCACTGCACACACCCCTAGAGTATCTAGGCACCCATACAGCTCTTGTATGGTTTGAGAATATGTTAAAGTACTCTGAAATGCATTTGTTTGAGCACATCACACTGGTGTCAGGAGTATCTGTTGGCTGCTCCCTGGCTAGCTGTGGAGTTGGCAGGTGCTGGTTAGTGAACGAAAGGTTCTGCAGATGTTGGATCCACCTGCCCAGGGCAGATTTCCATATTCTGACTCAAACCATGTCATTGCTACCAGCCTGAGACATCACTGCAGAGCCATCACTAATGCCATGGAGGCTGTCCAGCTGACCTGGGACAAATGACAGCTCCCAGACTGTTTCAGGGTGTGATAACAGTAAAGTATGACAGAAACAGAGGCATCAGTGTACTTTGCCTTACCTGGATGTATTTGAATTACACCACAAACCCCTCATAAACCTCCTCACAGTGTACTTAGCACCCTACAGACTCAGCCAGGACAAGGAAAGGCAGCATTGCATTTATCTTCTTGTGAAGTATCATGCAGGAACTGCCATCCCACAGCATTTCAGCACTGACAAGGCTGCTGAAACAAGCAAACAACAACCAAAAAATTAGTCTTCTGTATAGGGCTTTCTCAGTCAAATTCTGGTCCACTCCATTTAAGTGGATCACCTCAGATACATTTTTTCCCATTCGAGCTGAGCACAGTG
Organism: Mohoua ochrocephala; assembly: GCA_013398855.1. Taxonomy (NCBI): domain Eukaryota; kingdom Metazoa; phylum Chordata; class Aves; order Passeriformes; family Acanthizidae; genus Mohoua; species Mohoua ochrocephala. The sequence goes on along the minus strand of VZTA01006298.1, from coordinate 544,484 downwards.
TAACTGGCCATTGCATAACGCCTGGTCTCCTGGAGCTACTTGCAGCTGATGATTATTGCCCTTCCCACTGTTTTGAGTATCTGTGCTTATGATTAACTCTTTCTTTCACTTCTGGGTGGATGACAGACTCCAGCCTACCCGTGGGAGTAAGATAAGCCATAGCTTCATGACCTGGATAATACGTCTTAGCTGGATGGAAGCAAAACCAGAATGAGGCATGAAGTGTGCAGCACTCTGGCAGTTCTGAGTAGTGCGGAACACATTTCCTCAGCTGTGCAGCTGCCAGGACACCACCAAACCTTTCCCCTCTCTGAATTAGCTTCTTACAGAAGGCTGAGGCAAGCTCATGTTTCCAGCTCTTAGTGCTAAAGCGCTTTATGGCTCGAGGCTAAGGATATGCAGAAAGCTTCTCACAGGCTCCTGCAGGCATGCAGATGGCTTTGCCTGTCTTTCTCCTCTGGTACAGCACTTTTATGATAAGGAGAAAGCTTGTCTGAGCAGAATCCACAAAAAGAATCACTCTGAAACCCTTGAAGAAATTCCCTGAGGGCCAGAGGTACATCACAGACGTTGTTGCCTTCAACTGTAACGGAAAAGTTTCATTTTTCAGCTGTCTTTTCTGCCTCAGAGACAACAATAATTTGCCATGTTGATTAGTGCACTCTGGGAAAATCTTTAGGTAACACAGTGGAGAATATGACAGAAACTTTGTTATATAATGAAATATAAACTTCTTGTAATCAAATATTTCACGTGCATTGAAAATATTGTATGTGATGGGGTTTTTTTTTTGAATATGCAGATAATTTCATGAACAAAAGATCATAAACCCTACATTTTTACTCTTACAGAAAATTTGTTGTTTGGTTATTCATATATATAACTGCATATGGGTACGTTCTATGTACGTTTATTTTGATATCCAAAATGGCTCACAAAACAGATAATTTGCAAATACATAAATATTTTCCTGAATGTTTCTATGGCTTTCTTACCAAGAGTCTTATGCTTCCCTCTGAATTCTTCCAGGGCAGAAAGGCAAGCTGCATCTTCCTCTCACTTCTTTGCTCCCTTTCATAAAATCAAAGAAATGAAATGCTGTCGCATGAAAGCAGACCAATTGTATTTTGGGCCTCCGGAAAAAAGTCTGAGCAATACAGACATGCAGACATGCAACTCTTATGGATTTGACTACTTAACTAGTTCACAGAAAAACTTATTTTTCAATTATCTTGCTACCAGATAGGCATGGGAGTGGAGGGCACTGTAAGTTACTGTGAGAAGAATTATCTTCACCCTGAATTTATATTCACTTCCGTGTTTACTTTGTTATTTTATTATGTATTTATGAGCTCCTACATCAGTGTTTTTGCAGAGCTCCAGAAGAGAGTGGGACAGTGTTTTAACAAGTTTTGTGTCCTGAGCACCAGCCCTGAGCTATAACAAATATAAATTATAAAATGCTGTCAACTGCTTTGGAGTACTGAGCTGGAAGGGCTCCAGCCAGCAGTGCAGAGAAAGGCCTCTGATCCTCACCAAGGGAGACTCACAGTGAGGATGGCTGTTCTCTGCTGTTCTCTCTCTCTTTTCTTCTATTCCTGTCTGCTCACAGATCTTGAGACTAAGGCACTTCTACCATCTAAATGCATTACTTAAAAACCACCATTTCTTCAGGAGGAGAAAAATACCAGATTTCCTCTTGTGACTTCTAACTTTCGTCATGAGTGGATCAAAAATTCCTCCCAGAAGATCCCTCAGAGAGGACAGCTGACAGACTGGTTGTTTTACCCTAACAGACTGTCTTGGGTTACCTCCAAGTTTCCTTCTGAGTGGTGCAAAGCAAGTACAGGTGAAACTGAAACTATAGGATCTTAATTTTAGTGCTCATCCTTTTATTTACCGGCAATAAGGTTTCTCGTACCCATCTGTTATTGCTGATGATGGGGAGCAGTGCTGGGGCATCTGCAGAGAACACCCTTCCCCTGGAAGGCAGGGGTGGACAGAAGTGGCAGGTGCTCCAGGCTTCCTCCTGCTTAGAGCTGCTGTCTGTGGAAGGGCCAGCAACAGCTTGGGCGGGTGATGGGCGTTGCTGTGCTCCACTGCCATTGAGGTCGGAGAGGATTTGGTACTGGCTGTGTGAATGCCTCTGACAAATGCTCTAAGTAACTGTCTCGAAAAAAGTCTGAAAATATTTTAGAGTTAATTCCTGTCTGGGTGCTGTAACCTTGAATCTTCCTCTCTTATTTTACACTTTCATGACGTGCAGAAGCCAACAATGGTCCCAGCCTGGGTGGATGTACAGCTGAGATGGGATTCCCTCCAACCCCTCTGAAACTGCCAAGGAGGTGAAGCAAGACTCGTGTTCATGTTAAAGCAATAAGAGGCTGATGTAATCTCTCTTGGGACTTGGAGAATCCCAAATCCTGGTCCCTGCCCCCTCAAATAGCTTCTGTATATGATTACTGCATTGATGTATGCCCATGGGAGAGTGCCTTCCAGCAGACTGGGCTGTGAGTGAGTAAAACCAGGCTTTGTCTGAGCAACTGGCTTTGTCATACCAGCACCTGTGATGGGAGAGGCTCAAGGCTGCTGTCCCGCCTCCAGCCTATGCACTGTGCTGAGAGATCAGGGTGTGTGATATTCCCTGTCTGAGAAGAAATCTGAATCCCAAGTGCTCCCCATCCCTGCTTCTGCTCCTTGCTGAAAAGTAGGTGCTAACCCCAGGTGCTCCAGTGCTGGTGTTTGAGCAAGGCACCTGTGATGTGTGCACAGGTGGGTGCTGAGCTGTTGGGCTCTGCTCTGGCAGCCTGCAAGGCCCCGTCACTCCACACTGTGTAGGAAGCCCCTTTGGATGCTAAGGGCTCAGGAATGTGACAGAGGATGTCAACAGCAATATGGCATCTCTTTGGCTGCTGCAAGGCAAAAAGTCTAGTAGCATCTGAAGCATTTTGCTGTTTGTGGGTCAGTGTCTTGCAATGCTAACACAAGGAATCATAAACTCTGTTTAGGTTGGAACAGACCTTTCAGATCATCAAGTCCAACCATTAACCCAATACTGACAGGTCCACCATTAAACCGTGTCCCTTAGTGTCACATTTGCACATCTTTTAAATACCTCCAGGGTAGTGACTTCACCACTTCCCTGGCAGCCTGTTCCAATGCTTGACAACCTTTTCAGTTAAGGAATTTTTCCATACATCCAATCTGAACCTCCTCTAGCTCAACTTGAGGCTGTTTCCTCTTGTCCTGTTGCTTATGCCAAGGGTGCAGCTGTATTTTTGTGTGGCTGTGAATATGCTGCCTTTCCCCCACGATGCAGACATTGCTGATTCCCCACCTGTATCCTACCTCACACCACCTACCAGACCCTGACTCTGGCCCACTGTGTTTCCTGGAGATAAACATCATCCTTGAAGGTTTTCAGAAGCTGGAGATTCAAACAGCTGATGGATTAAAAATGCTGAAGACATCCACCTTTTTTTTTCCTTATCTTCTATTTGAGTTAGCAGAGCAAAATCCACTACTGCTACGAGTTGTTGGCTTATGCAGTGTGGAATATATTCCCCTAAAAAATGTCAAAGTGTTTCTTGAGGAAACCTCAAGCAAACAGCTATAGTCAATGGTTATGTATTAGTTCTTCAAAATTAGAAACACTGGTTTGTTTTATTTTGATTTTAGTAACCTTAAATAAATTGCTGTGAAAGCAAACAAATTGTGCAAAGATTGCTCCTGGCTGATTTACCAGTGAGAGTGTTTCTAACTGCACAGTTGCATGTAAATCCAAAAAGAACTAGACAGTCTAGCCCCAGGCTGGGAGCTGGTTTATAGGCCCTTTTGAGATTTAATGGCTGCTGTTATTGCAACATTTAAACCATTTGTGAGATAAATGGCTGAGATAAAATCCAGGTATCACTGCTTTTTAGAGCTGTGGGGATACTTTTGTGCCTAGAGAGCAGCTCCTTACAGACAGTCTGTGGAAGGTGTTTGCTTTTGAAAAATTGGGGTACCAGTCTCTCTATCTCTGATCCCATTCACCCGAAAAAAGGCAATAAAAGTTTGGTGCCCTGAACAAAACTTTATTCTTAATTCATACCCTCTCTGTTGTGCGATCTGACTTCTGAAACAGCTAGTTTTGAGGGTACCATGGAGCACACAATTCATCAAACTTTTCCTCCCACCCTACCCCCTGTAATAAAGGGAAAATGCTGCAATGGAAACTTTTTGAGATGTTTCTTCTGGAAGAAATGGTATAACAAGATAACAGGAGACTTTGCCTCTTGCAATCTCTGCCTAAGGTCAGAGCTATCTTTGAAGCCTGGCTGGGAGACATATCCCAGCATTGGAACAGGCAGCTGCTGTTCTGCTGTCTGCTTTCAAATATATGAGATACAAACAGGGAAAAAGAATACTTTATCACTTTTGTCAATGAAATTGCTACAGGAGAAAACCCAAGTCCAAGGTCTATGAATCTCGTAGGATTTTGCATGGTGGAATTTGCCTAGGGATGATATCTGAGACATGAAGGGCTGTAACTGAGACTAAGGACTACGTGCTGATCTGTGCTTTTTATTTAAACTGTGCTCTGCTCCCTGTCCTGGGTTTGGTTGCTGATTCTCCTCACTTGTAAGAGTGGTCATTGCCGTTGATTCAGCCACACCAGATAACTTCCTCCCACAACTTTCCCATTCATGGTCTCCAGAATAAAAAAAATATTGTCCATGTGCCAAATGGAGAGGATGAGAAGACTTGGACTATGAGCCCATGGAAGCTGTCGTTCAGATTTTCTCCTGGTGCTAAGGGATAAGTGAAGGAATAAGTGTTCACCTTCCCCATGGGAAGTTTTATATCAAAAACACATTAATATCTGTTGTGGTGGTTCCCACTTCTGGCTGTCCAGCTGGGCATCATAGAAAAGACAAAATGCTTTCTAAGAAACCATTTAAGAGAGACAGCTCTGTTTGAAGAAAACAAAATGACAGCAACAGTTGTGTCTGAGAATCAGACACAGGGCTAGTTAGTGAGGCAGATATAGGCTGAAAGAGGAGGTGTAGAGCAGCCATGAAGGAGATGCTCTAAAAGCCCAGAGGTACTTTTCTCCTAAGCATACAGCAGCAGAACAAAGTTATATTGAGGAGTGATAGCACTTTCTGCACGGTGGACAGGCTGTTCCTGGCAATAATGTGCTCTTAACGGGGAAATATCTTCCATCAACCTGAAAGATGGATAGGTGGTTTTGAAGAAGAAAGAAAGATGATGATTAATGGTGATGCAATAAAACTATAAAAGGTTATTGAGTGGAGCAGAGTTATGGTCTTTGATCTGTGTCACTGAAAACTGCTCTCTAGGGTGCTTCCTCAAGCAATTCACAGCAACCTCAATGCAGATGCCAATAACTGAGAGCAGAGAAAGGGTACTTTCAACGGTAGCTGTCTTTAACGAGACACACGCCTTTAAGTGGTTTGGACACTTCTGAAAATAGTGTCTGTTTAAATGCAGGCATGCTAACACATGGAAATGGGGATGAACTGATCCCTGCAGTGTTTAAAACGGGATTCAGCCCAGCAGCTGTGCTGCTCTGTCACTCGGGAGGACATCCTCTTCCCTGCAGTACTTTTGCAGTGTGCCCAAAAGGTCAGCAGCTCGGGATGGGTTTATAGTGGTGGTGGTAGAGGTGTTTTGGGCTTTTCAATTATTATTTTTTCTGTATTCTTCCAAAATACTCTGCTAGAAGCCCCATCTAGCTCGGACAAAATGTGCAGAGTTTCTGCAGTAGCTGCTTCTGTACTGGGATTATCTCTCCTATGCTGCACTGTACTGAAGAGCTGTTAGGTAAAAATGGAAATCACTCATGTTCTTTGGCTCTGAAATTGCATTTGATAAAGATCAAGAGACTTTGGTGATTAACTAAATAGGCCAGTTATTCAAAGGTAGCATTCCTGAAATAAAGTATACCAGCATTTTCATGTATAACCAGTACATTTCAAATGCCACTCATGCAGGGAGGGTTAGTTAGTGTTGGACCCACATTCTTGCCAAGAGGATGATGGGGGACGAGGCTCTTCATGGGGGTTTTGTGCAGTAGGATGGATGGGGTTCAAACTCTTACAAGCTCCTTTATTTTTACTTTGCTCACCTTCGAGAAAGATTTCCTTTAGAGAATAGGCAAACAATAAGAGCTAATACGGCTTCTGGATACACGAAATTATCTGCTTCTGGTGGTTATGAACATTGCAAATTACTCATGGAAAATTCAGACTGGGAATAAAATTAGTGAGCGTGCTGTGACTATTTCTGAAACTGTTCCAAATGACCAGCATTCCTGTGTAGTTTCTTTCAGCCCAGGTTTTAAAGCATTTTGCAGACTTTAATTACTTACACCTACCATGTGGCAGGACAAGAGAAGAGATGATGAGGCAAGGAAAAGTAAGAACAGGATGAGACAAGTCTGCATGATTGTTAGAAGACACCCTGGCTAGGCTGAGTCTGTCCCTAATGCTTTGTGGCCTTCTGTAAAACGATGCCAACTTCCAATTATTCTCAACTGGATTCCTCAAATGATACCCACTTCAATGGCACTGTATACATGAGCGAGACAAGTACAGGAAATAGAGTGGTCAAAAGACACTGTAATTAAGAACAATTTTCTCTTGAAAAATGTATCAACTCTGGGCCCACTTATAGACAGTTATTTAGCTAATGTGTAAGTGCTTCATCTATATGGGAACTGCAGGTCTGAGTAGCCCTAATTGCTCTTCATTGCCCCTGACCCAATTATATAATTACCTTTAAAGAGTCATGTATCTACTAAAGTGTCTTCTCACTTTTAAAAACCCCCATACATTAGTGAGTGAAGGGAGAGAAGGGAGTATCCTCTTTACAAATTAACCATGGCCAGAGTCTCTGTATTGGATCTCTGGGAGCCAAAATGATGTCAAATAAGACTGTCAAACACTGGGGGAGCTGCTTTATCCTCCTTTCCAAAGGCAGAGTAACGCCATGTGCCTGGGGCATTGTCCTTGTCCAGTTTCTTCCCCCCTTCTAGTATCACAGACCGTACAAACCCCTTGTGCAACCTGCTCCCATCCTGCATTAATTTCTCACTCTAGAAAGCTTTTAGCTATTGAAAAGCCTCTTGCTATAGCTAGAGCCCATTAAATTAAGTTTTCTACACTGAGCACAGTGAAGAACATGTTCCCTTCTGTGAGTGCTGATATTTGCCCCTGGGCCACAGAGAAGTAGTGGGTTTCCTTTGATGGCAAAGCTGGCTGAGGGCAGTTCTGCTCTTCTTGCTGTGGGGTATTCCCCTCTTCCCTTGCTCCTGCCAGCCCCTGCCTGCCTGAGGCTCTGCAGGGAGTTCAGCACAGTGCCTGAGAGCTTCTTCTCTGCTTCTCTTACAAGGGCTTATGTAAAGATAACTTCAGACCTGGAGCCCAGCTCAGCCCTTGAGGTATTGATACCAAACTGCTGTGGAGAGGCCAGGGGCTTCCCACCTGAGTAAAGCATTACAGGGTTGATACCCTGCCTTACTCCAGCTCCATCAGTCTAGCTATGAACTCTTTGCAGCTGCATACTCCTTGAAGCACAGAGCCCAAAGCAGTACATGACTTGTTAGGTCCCATAACTCCTCAATAAAGTGTTAATTTTTCCATACGTTGAAAGACAGCACACCTCTTCACGTTTCCTGTCATGGCCCTAGATGTGTCTTTTCTTCCATAGAAGTGGTATAGACTGATTGGCATTCAGTTTGTCCTATTGTGTCTAAATATGTATATCTTGACTTCATCCCTGTGTTCACCCTAAGTGCTCTAGAGTGTACAAAGCATAGTTGTTCTTCTTATAACCTCTGTGCAATGGGTTTATTTCTTCCTGAAATGAAAACTGTGCTCAATTTTGCACTACAGAAAAAAAAATATCCAAAAGAAAGACTGTTTGCTTTTTAACTGAGTCTCTTAAATGTTGAGACCTGTGTAAATACTCTGCTGGAAACTGAATCAATGTGGGGATTTTTTTTTTTTTCTGGTGTAGGTTTTTTGGTTGTTTTATTTATTTTTGAGTTTTGGGTTTGGAGTTTTTTTAGGGTGTTTTTGTTTTTGTTTTTGTTTTTGTTTTTTTTTAACATGGGCACAGAATTTGATTTGTTAAAATGGTCAGTTATAAGGTACATAATCCATTCATCATCATTCTCTGAAGTATGCTCCTGTTGAGCTTGCTTCTGGAGCTGTGAGGAGATGTTTGGAGATATGCTCAAAGCCTGTGGCACAGCTGGCCTCCTGCCCTGCCCCCCAGAGTGAGGGTGATGATGAGATGTCACCGGCAGGGTGTATTGCTGCCCCAGGGTGGACAGTGATGGACAAAAATGGTAACAGCATTTTAGGATCCAATGTCAAGGTGCATATTTGGATGCTGGGATCTGGCTTACTGTTCTAATTTTAGTAACAGAGATATGAGCAGAACAATTCATTCACCCTGATCAATTCACATTGCAAAAGAAGCCAAGTATTTAAATAGATCAACTATTCTTTCTACTCTTGTGTAAAGATCTCTCCTTGGCTCTTGGAAGATTAGAAATGAAACAAAGGACCTAATTTCACAGCAGTGTTTCCTCTATGAATTTATTCAGCAATTCCTGATCTTTCACAGCTGGCCTATAGTGGTCTTCCTTCTGCAAGTCCATTAACAATTTCTGATACATGTTGTTGTGAAAACTGATTTGTGCACGGCACATTTTGCATTCTGCCAAAAACTTGAAAACAAGCAAGACTTCAACAGAGAAGGTGGCGTCATTCATTAGGGGAAAACAGTCTGAATGGGTCTGATATCTTAAATAATTACAATCGTGAACCTCTTCAGTGAGACACTTCACATTTTGGCAGATAATAACATTAAAATAGAGGCTCATAAAGAATTGTTGCCTATAAAACTGGCAAGCTTTAAGGATGCAAGTGAAGAAATGCAGAGAAAATGTCTCTTTTCCTCTTTGAGGAATAACAATCCGATGGAAGATGGTGGCATAAACTTAATGTTTTGGGGTCAAGATGGAATATTTGTATCATACAGAGCATAACATTTAATTGTATTCATTCAGGGAAGGTCTTAAACATGTCACTTAGTAGACTACGACCATCTCAATTTAAAAAATGTGGAGAAAATAATAGATCATGTCTCTTATCCATTCACAGGCATAAACTAATGAAGATAATGTTGAGACCTGTGGGGAGGATCGGTTCTTATAATAATAAACACTAATCACTAATCACTAAACACTAATCACACAGGGCAAAGTAATGCTTCTTGACCTGAATCAGTGAAATAAGATAAATTTATGAGGTACCTGTCAGTATAAGTTTTTGCTCTGCGAAATCTCCTGAGGCTGGCAGAAAATGAATACAGCCACTACCATGCTTCAGGAATTCATTCCCATGTCCATCCTGTTTGCCCATTCCCTTGTCCCACACGGGAAATGATAGTAGATAAAGTATCCCAGATTTCCCGGTTTTGTGTGTGAGTGCCCTTGGCTGTGCAGTTAGATGAGGTCAGTGGTTGAAGTAGTTGCTTTGATAGCAGAGATTGGCAAAGTGTGGGCTTACACTTACAACCTTCTTGCCCTTACCCAACCTTTATGAAAGCTCTTTTTTCCGGGAACTCATAGTTAGTTGGAGCTATTTTTTCACTTTATTTTTCTTAGCTACATCAATTAGGTAAACTGAACTAAAAGTTTGTATGAATAAGAGCTGAGAGATCCAACTAAGCATCCCTTGTCACTGGCATCCTGGGTAGCTCTGAGGAAGGGCAATTATTAGGATCAAGTCTGCGCTTTGAATTAGCTGTAGGGTCCCAGACTACGCCCTATGCTGGCAGACCAGCTACTCAGCACCCCAGCCAACCAGCCACCCCAACTCTGTGCATTACCTTTGTCTGGGTAGAATAGACCACCTTGAGCCCCACTGAAGCAGGACAGCAAAAGCCGTGTCTGATGTGAGAATTGAAGCAGTTTAGTGCTGGAGGCCGAGCTGCTCCAGCATGTTACATCCCTCGACTGCTCTTACAGCAGTGCCACGTGTGGTAAATCCCGTCCTATTTCTTATGCTGAGCAATCAAGTGGAGTCTTTATGACACTGAGTTTCCCAAGACTCTTAAGTCCTGTGGATGTTACATAAAATGGGCTAAGAAATAGGCCTACTTCTCCCTTCTGAGAAGAGCTGGAGTGTTGTTGACTTGTGAGTGGGATCAGGAGTGGTAGGTGCTTGGTATCTGACAGAATTCAGCCCGTCAGTGAAATCTGATTGAAAGAAGGGGGTCAAAGAGTTTGAGATTTGATCAGAACATGCAGTGCAGGGCCTTTACATCCTGCCTGGTCTTCTTTGTTTCTCCTGTATTTCTCTGACAACCTTGAACAATGTGCAACAGGGAAGTAGGGTTGACTTTTGGAGACTATCCAGAAAGTCTCTGGGTATTTACAAAACTGAAGTTTAATTCTTAACTGCAGTACTTGGTATTCTTTTCCATGTCCACTGAATTTCTATGAAACAGTCATACTGAAAGTTTTTAGACCAGTAAGTAACATTTGTAAAGAATATAATATGGGAAACAATTCCTAGACTTTCTGTAATGGTGCTGCTGCATGTGGGGTACTGGGAAAGCTTACTTTTTGGGGGAAGAAGAATGAAGTATCTCTTCTCTCTTAAGATTATTGGAAATGGAGCAGTACAGTTTGCTGTCATAATTACTTACATTTAAACTGTAGAAAGAAGAATTTTGTAAACATATTTGTGGAAAAACCTTTCAGATAGGAAATTTTACCTTCTTAGCAGTTGATTTTGGACTTGACTTCAGACAAGATCAGTAGCCTGAGTGCAGCCAAGTTTCAAACTCTTGTATGTCTCCTGCGGCAAACCAGCACTTCTAGGAATATATTCGTCTTGCAGAATCCCAAACAGACTGTTACATTGTTCTGGTTATGAGTAAAGCCATACTTCTGTGAACTTGAAATTACCAATATACAGATGTACCTTCTGAAAACCTGCAGTGTGGGAACATATTTATTTTGTTAATCTTGGATGTCTGGTGGGAATTATTTGAATGCGTGTTTGCAACTAAGTGTTTTAAGTGGGAGTAAGATGATGTTTTTGCATGATATGCCAGTGAAAATTCATTGTCAAACTGTCCTGCAGCAATAAGAAAACCTTTTGAAAATATTTAACTTTTGGTAATAACCTAACAGGAGTTTATTCTCCATTTGGATGCTTAAACGAGGCTTAGTTTGAGCAAGTTCTTGGAAGCCTGTTTATTATTTAACATGTTCATTCCCTTAACCAAACTTCCCATTTTTAGCTCCACTGTGAGCTGGACTTAACCCTTCTACATCCTCTGCTGCCCTGTTGCCTCAAAGAAATGATTCCTTTAAAAACCTAAGGAGAGCTAATAAAGAGCAGTATGTCAAAAGGTGGGAAGTGCAGGTTCTGGGAAGTAAAAGATGAGGAATACTGAAGGATTAAACTATAGCCAAGTCCTCCTTGACCATGCTGATGGGACTTTTTGAGACTTGATGTATTGAGATGTCTTGAAAGAAAAGTGTTATGGGCTGACCCCAGACAGCAGCTAAGCACCCCCACAGCTGCTCGCTCACTCCCCTTCCAGGTGGGATAGGGAGCACACAGGTGAGAAACTTTGTAGGTCAAGATTATGAAATTTTAAAAAATAGAGGAAAGAGGAAAAATAAAACAAATTATGCAAAGGCATTTATTCATCACCTCCTCCAAGTAGACCCACGTAACAAGAAATGGCTTCTTTGCAAGACAAAACTCCATATTTTTATTGCTGAGCACAGCATCACATGGCTTGGAGTACCTCTGCAGCTGGTTTGGGTCAGCTCTCCTGGTTGTGTTTCCTCTCAGCTTCTAGTCTGTTCCTGACCTATTCACTGGTGTGGGACAAAATGAGAAACAGAGAAGGCCTTGACCCTGTGCAAGAATTGTTCATCAAGAGAAAAATAATGGTGTGTCAACACACATGGATTTTGGTCACAAATCCAAAGCACAGCACCACATGGGCTGTAATGAACAAGGTTAAGTCCATCCCAGCCACAGCCACTCTAGCAGCAAGCTGGGGTCTGCATAACTGATAACAAAACTTCGCTGAGCAAGTTGGTGGCAGCTGGGTTGGGTTTTTTTTATTTTCACCAGGCAGTAATTTCACGTAAACTGAAGCAGGCTTGCTCATCATCCATGCCTTGTAGAAGACAGTTTATACAGAACAGCTAGAAAAAATGGGGAAACTCCTATTTTCCCCTAGAAATTTCACCTTTTGAATTAATTTTTTTATTACTTTTTTGGGAAGAAACACTGATGGGCTTTCTCACATAGGTTACTCTAGATCTTTAAAATTTGTTTTTCTGGATTTAAGCTCTATCCAACCTCGTTTACACAAGTATGCCCTCAAAGTTCCCATGTGCTCCATATGAAGTTCTGGTGGGTTGGCAAGGTAAATAGAATTAGCCATAGGGTCCATTTGAGCTTTTTATGTGCTGGGGTAAGTGTGAATTTATAATATACTTTATTTTAGGAACAGGAATAAAGTCTCCATCTGGAAAATTTGCATTCTTGTTGGTTGCTCTTTGTGGCTGCCTGTTTAGTGCAATGATGTGGTAAAATGATGGTATTTAGTGAAATTACAGTGCTGGCCTTCAGCTCTTTCTGTAAGCCCTGGTGCAAGGAGACTTCCAGATACTACTTCTTGCCAAATAGTAATGAAAATACTCCATAATGTGGTGCTCTAAAGCAGTTGGCTCCACAAAGCCATTCAGCTGACCGTGCTAATGTAATAAAAACCATGAAAACTTGTCTGTATTTAAAAGTGAATTTGCAAAGCAGTTACCATTGAGGTAATTCATGGAATCATGGAATTGTTTGGGTTGGAAAGGGCCTTAAAGATCATTTACTTCAAATCCCCTGCCATGGGTAGGGACAGCTTTCACTAGACCAGGATGCTCAAAGCCCCATCCAACCTGGCCCTGAAACACTCCCAGGGACGGGGCACCCACAGCTCTGCTGTTGAGCACATAACTGTCTTTTTGCCATCTCCAGAATTTGAAAAAGCTCAACACCTCTCTTCCTTCTGGTCTACTGAAAGCTGATAGGATGCTCAGAGGAGCTAGAGGGGGTTGTTGACAGAGCTGTAAACTACCTTAGAAAGGGGGAAAGGGACAAAACCAGGCTCACTAGTGATGAGCAACGGGATCGTGTGCCAAGTCTTGAGGAAACGAGCACTAATGGAACCCCTCAATTTGCTTCACAAGGTGTTGGCTACAATGTACCACACCTGAAATGTGCTCTGAACTGGAGGACCACGACTGCAAGAATGATTAAATCCCAGCAGACCCTGAAATTGTGCCGGATCTACTGCTTCAGCTGGATCCTTACAACTCTCTAGGGCCTGATTTGAGTCATGCAAGTATCCTCAAAGAGCTAACTGATGTTATCACAAATCCTGTCTTGATTTTTGAGCGGTCTTGACAATCCATAGAGGTCCCAGCTGATTGGAAGCTGGTGAACATTGCCCTGATTTTCAAGAAGGGCAAGAAGGAGGACTCCAGAAACCACAGGCCCGTCAGTCTCACTTTAGTTCCTGGGAAAGCTATGGAGATTATTCTGGCAGGTATTGAAAAACACCTGAAAGGTCTTTGATCACAGCCAGCATGGTTTCATGGGAGGAAAGTCCTGTTTATCAAATTTGATTTCCCTTTATGACAAGGTAACCCACCCAGCTGATCAAAGGAAGACAGTTAATGCAATATTTCTGGATTTCAGCAAAGGTTTCGATACTGTCTCCCACAGGATCCTTCTGGACAAAATGTCCAATATTCATCTGGATAAACACATCATGGGACAAGTGAGCAACTGGCTCATGGGTAGGGCACAAAGGGTTTCAGTGAATGGGCTGACATCACACTGGTGACCTGTCGCTAGTGGAGTTCCACAGGGCTCCATCCTCGGCCCTGTGCTCTTCAACATCTTCATAAATTACTTGGACACAGGACTGGAAGGGATACTGAGCAAGTTCACAGGTGATACAAAACTAGAAAGAGCTGTTGATTCCCTCGAATGCAGGGGAGCCCTGCAGAGAGACTTCAACAAATCAGAGGACTGGGTAAGCATCAACCAGATGAAGTTCAACAAGGGAAAGTGCTGGATCCTGTACCTGGGAGGGGACAACCCCGGATGTATGGACAGACTGGGGAATGAGGCACTGGAAAGCAGCACTGCAGAAAGGGACCTGGGGGTCCTGGTCACTGGCCAGTTGAACATGAGCCAGCGGTGCCCTGGCAGCCAGGAGGGCCAACCCTGTCCTGGGGTACATCAGGCACAGCATTGCCAGCCGGGCAAGGGAGGGGATTGTCCCGCTCTGCTCTGCACTGGGGCGGCCTCACATGGGAATGGTATGAAGTTGTGTCAGGGCAGGTTGAGGTTAGGTATTAGAAAAAGATTCTTCCCCTACAGGGTGTTTGGGCACTTGAAGATGCTCCCCAGGGAAGTGGTCACAGCACCAGCCTGACAGAGTTCGAGAACAATGCTCTCAGGCACACGGTGTGACCTCTTGGAAATGGTGCTGTGCAGGGCAGGGAGCTGGACTTTATGGTCCCTGGGGGTCCCTTCCAACTCAGCACATTCTGTGATTCTGTGATAAAGTGTCTAAGCTCCCACTACCATTAATGAAGATCTAGTAAAAGCAATCAATGAACGATTCAGCTGACCAGCCACTACATACCTACTTTATGGTGAGCTGAATTGCTCTTCAGGCTTCAGTGACTGTAATGGGAGTATAGGAGTCAAGTAACCCAAAAGTATCTAAATTTAAGTCATTGTTTCACGCTGATTCTTGTACTTGATGTTCCCTAGTCAGCCAAGAGCATCAGACAATTTTAAAGAGTGTTTTGTTTGACCCACTTTAGAAGTCTGCCTTAGGGGATGCGTTAATTTCCATTTATCTAACAGGAAATTAAGTCTATAGCTTTAAGATAACTATGAAGTTAAGCAATCCTAAAACTCACTAGTTGATTCAATCCCCATATGGTTATGACCAGAACCTAAACCAAGATAACAGTTTGAATATATGTTATCTACTACTTCAGAAAAGACCTGGAGAAAAAGCACCATATGTATGTTTAACTTCAGGCTCAATCAAGGGCAGAAAAGGTTTTTGTTTTTCTCCTATATCCATATTTAAAATTAATTCTGTTTTTCAGAAAATACATAATCAGTGCTGTGCTCATTCCTGTAAGATGTTGTCCAAGCTAAAAGTTTAGAAGAACACAAATGGTTGGGTTTCCATGGGTTCTGTACATACAGAGCTAAAAATATATGTCTCACTTGTGTATTATTAATCAGAAATGCCATGTTTAGTTGTAGTAATCTCCAATTCCTAGCAGGAAGGCAAGTCACCACACAAATTAAAGAAATGAGGCCAGCATAGCACGCTGGGTGCTGTTAGAAGATGAAGGACTAACAGGTTCTGTGGCTCTGGCCCAAAAAGGCACTTCACGTTTAATTGAGAAATCCCTTCTTTAATGTGTGGGCAGGGAACATTCTGACTTCTCTGTTTTTCATAGACACTAATTTAACAATACTTTAATTAGTCCTTTTGATATGAGTAGTCTTCGAGATACTGTAAAATGCCAGGATACTGGCCTCTTCTGTAACTCTAAAAATAATCTTCATTATTCTGAAATCATGAGTGATTGAGCAAAAAGTGTGTGATCGGTAGGACTTTTGTAAGGCAGTCAATATAATCAAAAGTGTTTTTCATTTAAGGTAAAACATGTCTATATCAAATGATGCAATGGAAATAAAGCAACCTAGAGAAATAAAAACTCTTCACAGTCTGTCTCTGGTGTTCACTCACAGGACTTCAGTCACTATTGAAATGATGATAAAGATCCTTTTATACTCTAATTATTGACAGTCACCTAACATTAATTCCTCTTTATTATCCAGTAGATGCACAATTAATTTTACTGCTAGGCCTTATAGTTTAATGGTTTCTTCTGGAATGCACATCAGAAAGAATCAATCAGTGCTGGAAACTAATGAGCTTTACAGGAGCTTAGATTTAATGGAGCAGAAGGTGGATCCACTGGTAGCTGTTTCTCACTGAGGGTGCAAAAGTTTGTGTGAACTGGGTGAAGTAGATAACTGAGCTAGAGACGCTCCATTATTTATTTACAGAAATTTCCCTTGCCTGGCAGAGTTCCCAAAACGGATCGGCTGCAGAATTGATCAGCTGCTGTCTAATCTCTGCTGAAAACTGCCTAAGGAAAGAACCAAGCTCTATTCAAGAAGGAAAACAAGTATTGGTTACCTTCCAAAACCATTGTGTTTTACATTATGGTCTTCTCTAGATCATGTCTCTGTTCACCTTGTGACTAGTGATAAAATGCGGACACCTAAACCTTGAAGGTCTTAGGCACTCACCAAGAGCTGCAGTGGTATCACTTACGCTGTCCTAATCTTCATCTGCTATAACACTCTCCTGAATATAAAATTTGACATTTAAAATTATATGTTATCTCACAGCTGACTATTCTATCTTTTAGGACCTCTTAAAAATTATTCTTTTGGCTTTATGTCAAGAATGGCTGACTTTGTTCTTAGAGAAATACTTCAACAATTCTACTGTTCCTTTTTTTCCTCCAAATAAAAGGAAAGTGTCGGCAAGAGAGTGCACTTTGGTGCTTGGTTTTTTGTTTGTTTTTTTTTCCTATATTAATTCAATTTAAACAGACTTGCACATTTTTATGTTATGCATGCACACTCACACAGACACAAATCTATATTGGTATGAAAGCAAGTCCCTGCTAAACATTTTAAAATGTTTCTTTTTAGCTAAGATTCTATTTGTATAGCAATGACAATTTAAAGAAAAGCCTCAAAGACAAAATGAGGCTTCCAGCAGAATAAATACTTTCCTTGGAACAGCAGGCAAACCACTCAGTAAGAGGGTATAAAAGGGTTATAAACTACAGGCCTGCAAAATAAAACAAAATCCTCTCCTCCTGGCTAAACTGGTGAGCCACCACTCTTCAGTTCTGCTTGTAATTTGGATGACTCACCAGGACTTTGCAGTACCACTTATTTGTCTACAATTACTTTATAACTCTTCAATTATGTAGGACTTCTTGGATTCCAAAATCTGCTTTAGGAGGGCTGTGATAGCAGGATCTTTTTATAGACCTGGGTTTGCAGTGAGCAATCTGTGTTATCAGATGGAGACGTTCTCAGTGGTTGTGCTCCTCAGGTGGGCAGCGTCTCCAGCACTGAGCTGAGCTGTGCTTTCTGAAGTGGAGAATTCCACTAAGACAAGGTTCACACGACAGGGGCTCGGCAGAGAACGGGGGGCTCTGGGAGCACGTTCGTGTTTGTGCACAGAAATTTGGTTGAACACAGATTTGGTGAATGTGAAAATACCGATTCTTTGCATAAGCTTAGGTGAGATAACACTGCACGAAGCCTACATTAATTCCACTGGCTCATTGTGATTTTTAATTTGAGGCTAAGACTGGAAAACAATAAAGAACTCAGCTCTGTGCTTTGGCATCCTTGTCTGTACGCTCCCGTCAGTGATCGCCCAGATAATTGTTCGAGTGCAGCAAAATATTTTAGAATAACTCCGCTCTAATTGTTAATAATGATATTTTGTCTCAGCAAATGTGCCAAAGATCAGTGCCAAGATTTTAGATGTTAGCTTACAGTCAATGAA
Organism: Mohoua ochrocephala; assembly: GCA_013398855.1. Lineage (NCBI taxonomy): Eukaryota > Metazoa > Chordata > Aves > Passeriformes > Acanthizidae > Mohoua > Mohoua ochrocephala. The sequence goes on along the minus strand of VZTA01006298.1, from coordinate 526,733 downwards.
CAAGCATTGTTTAAAGAAATCTGCTTACTAAAAAGAATGCTTGGATTTATATGATGTGGAAAGGCTAATATTTTATTTCCCTGATTATAATCTTTAATCTACCTTTAATTCTGGTTTTATAGGCTGTATTTAGCAAATCACTTTTGCTCATGAATAAAATTAGCTTCTCACAAAAGGCCAGCTGCTTCAGAAGAGGATGTGATGCCTGGTCTCCTTCATACCTCATCTTAACAGTCACATGCAAAGCAGGAGGGCTGATGGTTGTGTTTCTTTATACCTGACAGGAGATGTGAGTCTGCCTGGAGTCACAGCGCTTCACATACAGAGTGGCTGGAAGCAGTCCTTATTAATAAAACTGCTGAGACCTCTGCAGCTAAACCTTGCTATGAGCATTATTTCAGCAGCTTCATTTTGGAAATAAAAGGACACTTCTTTTGCAGAATGACCTTTTTCTTTCTGCAAGGAGCTCTATATCTAGTAATTATTCAGTAATTATTCAATCTTTTCATATCTGAGATGTGTTACTATGTGCACACAAGTCTTTGTGCATTGAAGCCAAAGCTCAAGCCAGTAATGCATATGTATAACTTGGAACAATCCAGTGTGGAGGAAACAAGCTGCAACTCATATTCACACAAATAATGAAACTGAATTCAGAAACACCAGCCTGCTGAGCTTAGGGAGAAGAGAAACCTAAATCCAACCAGCTTCATGTAACCTCACACAGCTGCAGCTCTTTCCAGGTTATCACCCAGGGACCCAGGAAGGAGTGGGGCAGCTCTCCCCTGCCACCTCCAAAGATCGATGTGGCTGTGCAGTGAACTGGGGTGGGAGGTGGCCCTGTTCCCCTGTCCCCATATCACACTTCATCACCTTGCTTTGGTTTGTTACTCAGCCAGCTCTAGGCACTGAGCAGAGCTGGGCACCGGGGGTCGGGGGAGAGGGGAGGATGCCAGGTAGTTTAGGCATGAGGGCGGTTCCTGCAGCACATCTGGTGCATCACCTGGGAATAGGAGCAGATGGGACAACAGCCCCATGTGCTGGTGCTGCTGCAGGAAAGAATGAAATGTGGAGATAAACCTGAAGCTGTGGAAATGCATTCCCATGGGCTGTGTTTCCAGCTGAGCAGGAACTTCCTGTGGGCAAGAAGACACGACTGTTGGCAACTTCCCTTCCATGGGCTCTGGAGGGATGATAGGTTCAGGGAGGTAGCACCTTAATGAACCCTGCCCAAGGAGCAGCACCCAAGGAGCAGCATCTTTCTTGTGAGCCCTGGATTTCTTCAGTATTCCTGTCTAATCTGTCTATCCAGTCTAGCCTGTGCCATGTGCTCTAGGATGACCCTGCTGAGCAGGGAGACTTGACCAGATGACCTGTGTTGTCACTGTGGTCTCTTCCGGCCAGTCCAATTCCATGCGATTTCGTGATTCCCTGCAGGAAAGCTGTGCACCCAAAGCACGGAATGACTTCTTGGCTGGGACTTTGGGACCCCCTGGCAGAGCACAGTGAAGAAATGTTGTATTCATGACAACTGCTGGAGCTGGCCTTTGCCTTTGATGGGTTTTTTCCCATCCCTCTGAGACCATCCTGAGCCACAAACATGGCACTACCCCTGGCTGGTGCTGCTGGTGTTGCCTCAGCCCCCAGGGTGAGGCCGTATGGAGCTGCTGCAGGTGGCACATGCTCTGCTGGGTGATGTTCTCTTGCCACAAGGCGAGGGCAAGAGCCAGAGAATTATAATGAGCAACACATCACTGCAGCCTGTTTGGAATTAATCCAAAGCCCATTAAAGGCAATGGAAAGATTCCAAATTTCCATTCTGTTTAAAACGATTATCCTTTTTTTCTGTCAGGAGTCTTGTTTCACAGTAGAAGGCATGTACTGTCACAAATCACTCAGAAGCAGCAGCAAGTACTTACTTAATATAGGGTATCTAAAGGTGAATATTCAAACATTTCTTATCTGGCCAAAGCACATAAAACTATTTCTAGACAAATTTTTCTGGAGAATACTGCCTCTGTGTTTCTCTCATCAGTTTACAGCCTCTCCTTCTGAAGTCAAAAATCTCAAACTTAGGGGTTATTGGCACTCTGAAAAATGTCTGTTACGTTATCTATACATATCTGCTAATAAAATAATGACCAGTGTGCTGGAAAATAACTTTAATTTAAAGGTATTTCAAGTAGGTCACAAATTAATCAAAGCAGTTGTGACTCTCGGGTGTACGAGTTGTTGCTGGTATGTACCTCTCAGCTAACAGTAGAATAAAAGCTGCCTCTTGCAATATGTCTAAATCCCAAATACAAGGATAAGTCCAACCCTGTGCTTACTAACCAGGTCTTTTCCCGCTGCCCATTAAAATGCTCTGTACTGTAGAGGTGCAAATACTACCTTACCCCTAAAGCTGATGCTTGTTCTTTTGGGTCTCTTCAGGTCACATTTTATAGGTGGTAGAAAATTGTATCTACCTCCAGTACCAATCTACCTCCAGTACCATTTTTGAGCAGAAATCTAAACTAATCAACCCAACAGATGACACTTCTAGCTAGAAGAGAATATATAAAGCAGAGCACTAAGAGATGAAGCTGTCCCTGCTGCACTGAGCTGTGGGATCTCTGCCTGTATCTTGTATAAATCCCCAAAATGTCTACTTGCCTAGTCCTCCATCTGAGTGTTAATATTCTCTTTTGCCAACTGCTCAGCTGAAAATCAACAAGACAGACGCCCTTCCTCAAGCAGGTCATGCCACCAGTGCTCATTCAAGATTATATCTCCCTCAGAAAAAAACCCATCTCTTGGGTTAAGTAATAATCCTGCTGGTTTTGTTAGTAGAGCAGGTAGGACAGCTCTTCTCTGCACCACAAACACTTTCCTCCTGGTCAGGACAAAAAATCTCTTTCTCCCTGGTCAGGACAAAAAGTAATCCTGAGGGACAGCTGAGGATGCTGTGCCAATAGCAGAGGAAAAAATGCACCTGCCATTTCAGCCAGTGAGACCAAGTTCCAAACTGGGATCCCTTGAAGCCCCAAATCAATTTGCTTTTGGTCTCCAGGGTGCCCGCTGCTGGGCACCCACATCCCCTCCAGAGCTGCAGTTTTCCCTCACCTCTGACAAGGCAAAAAAATATTGGCACAAAATTGGGCACAGAAAGGGAGAATAAAGAAAGAACACAAAAGCTGCTAGGAAAGGAGGGGCCACTGGGGGTTGACCAAAGTATTGCAAGAGCAGTGCCCTTCCTGCTGCTCTCTGTGGGCACAAGAGAGGGGTAGAGACCCAGCTGGCTCCTTACACTCGTGTTGGTCCCCTGCGTGTGGGAAGATGATGCTGTTCGAGTGTATGTCGGACTGCAGGGTCAGACCTGAAATGAGCAAGAAGCGATGGCCACTCCGGCTCTTGGAAGTGAGTGGAATTTAATGACCATCTTTCTCTAAGCCTGTAAGCTGCACGTGATGTGTTTCTGCCTGTTGAGCTCAGGGGAGACACAAAGCCTTATTCACACAACAAATTCAAACAATCCAGAAAAACAATTTTGAATAGTTTACTTTTGTATCTTAGGCTGATAATTTCATTTTTGGGTTCCCACAACACAAGTGCAAAGAAGAGAGAAGACCTTTGTAACCATTTATTGTTGTAATAAATGCACTTTTTACTTTTTTCTCATGAAAACAATATGTTTTGGGCTTCAGTTTTCTTCATAGCCCCTCTGGCTTTCTCATACACACTGAGAACCCCTCTTCCCTACCACTCAGACATGAAAACAGAAGGTCTGCATAAGGTCAAGTAGATTAGCTGAATAAATCAAATTAGGAAATGAAGAATCATCACTTTTCAAAGCTGGCTTGTGACAGAAAAAAAGCATTTTTCTTCATTATTTGATTTTCATAATCTAATAGACTCAAAATTATGTTCTTGAAGAAAAGTATCAATCACCTAGAAGTCAAGCTAAGTTTCTGCTACTATTTTGCTAAAAGTACCTGCATAGGCAGGATACACGTGGCTTTGAGCATTTTCTTAACTGCATCAGCTGTGGTGGCAGCTGCAGAGACTTGCAGAGATGACAGGTGGGTCTCCCGGGCATGGAGAGCTGACACAGGCACTTCTGATACCTTCTGATACCATTTGCACTGGAGGCTGTTTCCACATGTCTCCCATTCCTTTGAGAGACAGAGCTGATGCCTTTCGCAACCCCTGGATGCAAAACATAAATAAGTGATCAGCTCTGGGATTTGTGCTGCCTCCCATGCAGAGGTGGGAGGAGAGGCAGTAGCTCCCAGCCACCCCGATGCAGAGCCAGAGGGTCTGGATTTTGCCTTTCCCTGTAAACTGCAGCTGGAGAGCTGTCTTGACTCAAATAATTGCAGTTTTAAACTGGCATGGTAAGATTGTCAGGAAACAGAATGCAAAATGTTAGAAACTAGATTTTTGTTCATACCCTGGGCAAAGGCTTGGTTTCACCCTTTTAAGATACGTGGCTGGTTATACAACTTTATTTATATGATAGGTCAGAGATAGTTCTTATAGCAAGATGCTTCCAATTTAAATTGACAGAACAGAAAATAATTAGAAACAAAGGAACAGAGAGATTCCCTTGTAAAGATCTGCAGCTTTTTACTTACCTGAAACCTGATGTCAAAAAGCTGTGTTCACTGCCATGGGTTCAGTTCCTGGGTGCAGAAAGCAGATTTGAGGAGCCTAGGGGAAAGAGAATTGAGCATTTGCTTGCACAGGTATTAAATGTGGAGATGTTTTGCAGGTGTAAGGAAAATGTTTCTGCTGTCAGGATTTCAGTAGTTATAAAATTTTCTCATCTGCTAAAATGCTTGAGGTTGGAAATGACTGTTATTTGGAAATTTGGAGTTGTGAGCTCTATCATCATAGTGCCATGAAGTAAAAATGCTTTTATCATGTGAAATGCAGAAAAATGGGGAAAAAAGTATGCTTACTTTAAGCAATTTATTTGTATTTCATAAAATAATTAACAAAATGTTTATTCTTAAGCATGTTATGGAGCTTTTTCAAATCTAAAAAGAAGAAACTGGAACAAGTAGCTCTGCTTCAAAGAGAGCTGGTCATTTGCCTTTCTCTCACCAGAAAACCTGAACAGAATGGGAAGCATTCCCCCAGAAGTCAAGGCCAAAAAGTGGAGATTAGCAGGGTAAATTTGCAAAGCTTTGGGCAGGAGAGAAAGGAAATTTACAGTCCCCAAGAGGTGAATTTGAAAGAATCAGTTAAATGTTCAGCCCTTATTTCCTGACATACAAACTTTCAGTCCAGAAAAATTCTGCGATGCAAGTGATGTCAGCGCAATTGTCTTCTGTACAGCTCATCTGTGTGTCAGCCAAGGCTGTTTCTGGTACTCACAGCCAGGTGCCAACGTTGGCTAATAAGGAAACCTATTGATCTGTAGCATTTTCCTTCAGAAGTTTAAAAGCAAAGGAGAGCTGTGAAGATGAAGTGATCACTCTCCTCTAACATGACAGCTTTCTCAGCTGCTCTCCCCTGTTTGCCGTTATTCTGGTGCTCCTGGTACGCTGCACCCCGGAGATTGCAAACAAGAAGTGGGAGAAGTTCCTCTTTTATTCACCCCAGGTGCAAAGATTGGCTTTCACCTTTCTTAGCAAGTGACCAGTTGTACAACATTAATTAACTGATAGGTTTTTAATTTCTTATTTTCTCACTGATTGGTTTTTAATTTCTTATTTTCTCCTGAAACTAAAATTTGATTTCTGTATTTCAAAAGAAAGTTGAAAATCTTGCCTGTGGGAACCGCTTAGAGAAGAATCCTTCTGTACCCAGCAGCGATTCTCACTGCATGGTGATATTAATCATTTAGTTAGATCTCTTGCTAATCTTGGGAAGACTAGAGAGAGGGGGCCTGCGTGTGCCTGCCTTTGCACCAGCCTGGGAAGGGTGTAGTCCTTACTGTTCCTGTGCTGTTCTAGAGCTGCCTTTTCTGGAGGAATGAGTGGTACCGACAAGAAGAGCTGCTGCTGTTCAGCAATTGAAGGATATGGTCTTTATTTTGGGGATTTCAAATGAAAAATTGCTTTTGAAGAAAGGAAGCATGAGAAATATTTACTTCATTAACTATTGGCTCAATAATGCTGATTTTTCATTAGAGTTACAGAAAATGTAATGAGATGTAAAACTCATTACTTCCATTTGACCATTTTGTATTTTTTTACATTTACAAAACATGTGTGACTGGAAGCCATGAAACCATGAGTGTTCAAATGATGAGTTTGACTCACGCTTTTTGTTTATGGCATGAAGATAAGGCACGTTGATCTGCACAGGAAAGCAAGAATTGACTACTAGGTCTAGTTCTTCTCTTTCACTGTGAGCAGAAGTGGGACAAGCAGCTCAAAGATTCCTACTTATTTCTTATACTGCAGTGCATGTATACTAGTGACAGGACACAACAGACTTCTTGAAACCCCCCAGATTTTATCTCCTGTTTGGTAAGTTTTTTTTTTTTTTTTTTTTTTTTTTGAATAGCTGGACTACAGCTGTCTCAAAACTGTCATCCACAATCTGGAACAAGGATGACTTTACCCCCCTCCCCAAAGCATCAGCACTTTGGAAACACTGTCCAGGTGTTGTTTCCACAGCGCCAATCCTGTTGTCATTGTGCTTTTTTGGAAATAACTCCTGGTGACTTCAGGACAAACAGGACACGGCTTGGCAAAAAGAATTTAATCCAAATTCCCTCTTCCCTGGCACTGACAACCCCTCTGTTAGGACCTTAGGACCCTGTTTCTTAGAAGCAGTCTCTGAACCCTCAAGAGTTTGTGCTAGAAGTGCTTGCCCTTGGGTGCCCTTGGCAAGCAGTGGCTCCTAAAGACCAGAAATGCTGTGTGTTGGTATAGTACAGCCCATTCTGTTTGAAGCATTATCAGGTATTATTGAACATTCTTCATTGTGCCAATGTGTTATCAGTAATTTTACCACCTGCCCTCAAAGTTTCCCTTTGATTTGTTGCTAAATGATGGCAATTGGGGCACTTCATATGGACTTGGCTCTTTTTCATTATCAAACTAATGATCTGTTCAAGTTTAACTGTGCAACTTCTTAATATATGAGTCTATTCCTGAAAGGACTCTCAGGCAGAAACCCTGAGTGCCCCCACTTTGTATCCATCACTACTCTGGCATGTTCTCTTTCTCCAGGGAATAGCAATGTGCATTTTTACTGGGTAGTTGGAAGATGACGTTACCCAGTAATACAGGAGCTCACCTAAAGGGATAATAATTTTTTTCAATGTTAGATATTAAGTTAAAATTTTCCCTAGACCACATTAGAGACAAAATTTTTATTGATTGATCTTGATTTAGGCAGTTGTTCAAATAAAAGTTGATCTTAAGCCCCTGTTTTCACCTTCTTTAGTCTCATTTCAGTCTGAGTAATCAAATTTTGGGGGGTAAAAGTTTTTCCTTTCTCAAGCACTCTGTGCCAACAATCATTGGTGAGTTGGTGTCAGTATCATGAAGCTGCCAAACCACACGGAAAAGCTGTGTCCTACGAGCACTCCTAAGCAGTGGAACTTTGGTCTCAATGATGACAAGTGACATATTGCTTATTAAAGGTAACATCTTGCCAGCTCCCATCCCTCAGTCCTTTTTTGTTCTGCAGTTGCAGAGCTAGTGAAACCAGGCTTCTGTACCTAGACAAACTCTTTTTTTGTTTTTTTTTTTTAAATTTTTTATTTGTATATCAGAAAGTTTGCATAAGGTTAGTTCACAGTGTGGGACCCTCTTAGAGGTGAGGACTGCAGCTGAGCAGTACTTATTAAAGTCTGTCCAGTAATAACATCTGCTTTTCCATAATTCCATCAGGAAGTTGAAGACCTTGGTTCAGTTTCTACTTCTTCTTAACTTGAAGGAAATCCCCATTCCCTTCCCCTCTCCCAGCTGAGCACCCTGACGACCAGGCAGTTATGCCAGCACCCACCTTCCTTGCTTCTGAAGCAAGGTGCCTGTGTACAGACCACAGGAGGGGAGCCTAAGGAGAGGGAGGTGGCACCGCACCATAGAGCTTCAGAGCACCAGGGTGATGGTGTGGAGGGCAGGGAGAGCAGGAATCTGCTCCCCAGGCCCAGCTTACAGGAATGAGAACTCCCATGACTGCAGTCTCTTTGGGGGAAGCTTAGGCTGTCACCATGCAGTGCCTGGGGTTAAGCAAAGTTAGAGCAACTCTTGCATTATTCCCAGATGGCAACACTCCTGTCAGGAGCTGGCTTCTGACTCCTGAACTTGGACACTGTGGGATGCACATATCAATGCCTAGGCTAGGTGGCCACTTTATTTTCCAGGTTACACTGAAAAGGGCAGCCAGTTTCTCTCTAGTGTTATGCCACGGCCATCAGAAAAACCTTCTGCACCATGTGTGTGCAAACACTATGGGTTTTCTGAATGTTGCCAGGAAGTAAATGAGAACTTTTTGTGCAAATGTAGAAATCATTTCACACAGAGAAGCTCAAACAGGACATTAAATGTCAGCAAAGCAGAGAGCCACTCTGCTCTGAGTGTTCTGAGAGAACTCACTGAACCTTGTTTTTGTCCTATGCAGGTTTCTGGCTACGTCTAACATTAATATATTTGCAGTAAAATGTTGGGCTGCTGTTATGATTTTTTTTTAACTTGGGGTTGGGAAAGACTTACTTGATGCTACTTCTACTCCCTATTGTTGACATTTTGAAATAAAGGAATGTATTATTAATTTGTGTAATTTTTATTAGTTCAGCAGCTTGCCTATGAAAGACACTACTGAGACTATGAAACTGAGTTGCACAAAAGCCATTTGGGAATTGCGCTAGTAAACTAAAAGAGATCCCACCAAAACAAATTGAATAATACAGAACTGTTTGTCAAAGCCAAAAGTCAGGACTTAATATTACATGCTGCCAAAATTACTGTACATGTTTATGCAGTTGATTCATTGAGAAATACTAGGGAAGAGTTGAAAAGGCAATTACAAATAACATATTTTGATTTTTTTTTAATCGAATCATAGAATCATTTAGGTTGGAAAAGACCTCTAACATCATTGAGTCCAGCCACTAACCCAGCACCACCAAGTTTAGCACTAAACCATGTTCCCAAGTGTCACATCTACACATCTTTTAAATATTTCCAGAGATGGTGACTCTACCATGTCCTTGGGCAGCCTGTTCCAGCATCTGGCAACCCTTTCTGTGACAAAATTTTTCCTAATATCCAATTTAAATCTTGCCCAGCTCAACTTGAGGCCATTTCCTCTTGTTCTATCACTTGTTACTTGGGAGAAGAGACCAACTCCCACCTGGTTATGACCTCCTTTCAGGCAGTTGTAGGGAGTGATAAGGTCGCCCTGAGCATCCTTTTTCCCCAGGCTAAACAACCCCAGGTCCCTCAGCTGCTCCTCATCAGACTTGTGCCCCACATTCTTCACCAGCTCTGTTGCTCTTCTCTGGACTTGCTCCAGCCCCTCAAATGTCTTTGAGGGGCCTAGAACTGGACACAGCGCTCCAGGTGTGTCCTCACCAGCGCTGAATACAGGGGGATGATCACTGCCCTGACCCTGCTGGCCACACTATTGCTGATACAAACCAGGATACCATTGGTCTTCTTAGCCATCTGGCACACACAGGCTCATATTCAATCAGCTGTCAACCAGCACCTCCAGGTCATTTTCTGGTGGTCAGGTGTCCAGACACTCTTGGGAGGAGCTGTTGACTCCCTCAAAGGCTGAGAGGCCCAGCAGACAGACCTTGACGAATTAGAAGACTGGGCAATCACCAACCATATGAAGTTTAACAGAAACAAGAGCCAGATTCTACACCTGGAACAGGTCAACCCAGGATGTATGGACTGACTGGGGAATGAGGCACTGGAAAGCAGCTCCTTGGAAAGGGACCTGGGGATCCTGGATGATGGTGAGTTGAACATGAGCCAGCGGTGCCCTGGCAGCCAGGAGGGCCAACCCTGTCCTGGGGGCATCAGGCACAGCATCACCAGATGGGCAAGGGAGGGGATTGTCCTGCTCTGCTCTGCACTGGGGCCTCACCTCCACTGCTGGGGGCAGTTTTGGGCACCGCAATGTGAGAAAGACATTAAGCTGTTAGAGAGCATCCAAAGGAAGGCAACGAGGATGGTGAAGGGCCTTGAGGGGAAGCCGTGTGAGGAGCGGCTGAGGTCACTTGGTCTGTTCAGCCTGGAGGAGGCTGAGGGGAGGCCTCACTGCAGTTACAGATTCCTCATGAGGGGAAGAAGGAGGACAGACACTGATCTCTTCTCTCTGGTGACCAGGGACAGGACCTGAGGGAATGGCCTGAAGTTGTGTCAGAGAGGTTTTAGGTTGGACATCAGGAAAAAGTTCTACACCTTGAGCATGGCTGAGCACTGCAATGGGCTCCCTGGGGAGCTGTCACAGCAGTTTACTGGATATCAGTGGCATTTTCATTAGTTTGGTGAACACATAGTTTACTTGCAATATTAATTGCAAAATTACAGTATAGATATAAAAATAACTTCAACTAATTGAATTCTCAAACAGCTAATGGATCAGCTGGGAAATAATGAGAACTATACAATGTTTTCAAGGGAAACAGAAAGAACTCTACCATGCACTGGATGCAGGAAATAGTGAAAAGGGCATTTGCAGACTAGTAGGATTAACAGCAAACTGGGGAGGTTGTTGCAGTGGATTGCTAATTTACATCCAGCTAGGATGGGCCTTAAAATATGTTTTGAAGTCTTTTTGTGGGCTGAAAGAACAAGAAGGTAATGGCTTTGTGCCTGTCCTATTGAAAATGTTGCCACAATGAAGGGTCAGTTGAAAGGAAAGATCTGTTCCACCGTGGGCCTTGAAGAAAGCTCAGCACCAGCCCATTGCTGATGATGTCATGGCCACCAGAAAACCCCTCTGCACTATGTGCATACAGTGTGGGTTAGGGCTTGCCCCTGTGCAAATACTGATCTTTGTACTGGTCCTTATATTGGTCTCATTTTACATTTTTGTGTCCTGGAGCAAAGGGATCAGTTTGCAACACATGCCATAAAAGGAATCACTGCAATCCTCTTGAGAGCAGAGCAATAAGGCAAGAGGATGGGGGGAAGTGCTACAGTTAGACAATTACTTAGCAATGTTGTGCTTGGAAAATGCAAGTAAACACGTAGAGCAAATATCTGTATTAAATACAAGAACAGATCCTAGAAACTGTAAATATTTATACATAAGTGTTCAAGCAAAAGCTGGGAATGTGCTGATAGCATCTGTGACAAAATCAATGTGGCAATGCTGCAAATGGAAAGCTCTCTCGGGGTGCATTGCCCTGGCAGGTCAGGAGCAAAAATGCCACAGAGACCATAGAGGGTGCACCTGCTGTGCCCTGTGCTGTGCGAAGAGGCATGAGAGACCCATTTCTCACTGCATTCTGGATCCAGGCCCAGGACAGGTCACTGATGTGGCTGAGATCAGCTATACTCTAGGGCCTGGACACTTTCAGGAACTTAGCTGGTATAGCTGATCTAAGAAGTGCACCCAGAGCAAATCCTGTGGCCCTGTTTTCCGCTAGTGTGACGATCTGTCACAGTTCTAGTCCACAGAAACTCCAGCCAAGAGTACTTTTGTCTGTGTAGTGCAACGACGTGGGTGGTAATTAAAATGAATTCAAATGATAGAGGAGTAACAGAAAGGAAACAAAATTATTACTGACTGAAAGCTGAGCCCTGATTATGTAGTGTGGAGAAGATTAATCAGATTTATGGGACAGTGGAGACAACATGATGGCAAACACTTGGGAAATGTCAGCAGTGGAAAGTCCTTGTTTGTGTAGGATGACATTAGGATAGGGAAAGTTTTGAGGAACATTCCCCAGAAGAGTTGGTGAGAATCTCATTCTGAGTTGGAAAAGCTAGAGAGAACGAGGTGTTTAAAAATATTTCTGAGGGGAAAATTCTGTCCATATGGAAAGGTGTACCTGGAGACATGACATTTTTCTTCCATTTCTAGATATGATAACTATAACCTTCCCAGCTGCAGAGAAATGTGTGGCATGTCAGATTCTTGTCTTCTGAAATAAAGTGACGTAGGTTGTAATGAAAGGATATCAAGGATACCTTTGACAAGGATATGTTTATGGCTTGATTAAATAGCTGATACACAAAACCCAGTGAAGACTGATTAGAAAAGAACCTGTAATCATGCAATAGGTAAAAATATGCTTTTCAATCCATGTGTGATGATTTACTGCAAACTTAACCATAAGTGTGATTAGGAGTGGTGGCCTATAAAGTGTTTTTTTTTCAGACTGCTAAAGTAATTGATTACAACTGAAATAGAAAGAAAATGTCAAATGAAGTGGAAGACATTGCTTGGGTAATATGCGTAAGGGAATTTATTGAGATCTACAGAGCTGTGTAATTCCAATTGCACAGACATCTCTGGTCTGAATTAATTTAAAATTAGAGAAAACAATAGAAAATTAGTATTTGCAGCAATATGCTCCATGTTAAAAATTGTAAACTTCCAAGATCCATGAAAGAAGATGAGGTGCCTAGAAAAGGTTGCATCTACAATTTTTTATGGGTGCCTGCAGGATCAGAGCAACCTGCAGGATTGGGAAGGCCTGCCTTTCTAATCATTCCCTTTTTGTAGCTATCCTTGTCCATGCACTGGATAGGACAGTAGCTGGGATTTGGAAAGCTTTGCATCCGTTCCAGGGTCTGCCTATGATTTTGTGTCAATCATTTCTATGAATTAAGAGAGTTACTTAACAACTCAGTATCTTAGTTTCCATCTGCACCCTGAGCAGTACAACACATCCCAGCCAGGCTCAGTTCCAGACGGAGCCCTCATTTCGGTGTCCTTGTGTGAGTACCTGCAGGCACGTGCATCTCAGTTTCAGTGACCAGAGGAGGTGCCTGGAGCCTTTTGAGACACTCTAACACTCGTGAACTTCATGAGTATGACCCAGAAAATGCAGGGGGCCTGTGGGGTGTCCTAGGGTGTCTCAGACGGCTCAACACTCATGTTTAAGGACCTGACTCACAGCCTGGATCTGTGCTGTCTGTAATGGAAATAAACACACTCAGACACCCACATGCTGACACCTCTCTTTAGGTGTCTTGGACCATAACTTGCTCATTTTTTCCACGCTTCTCTATCCCTTTGCAAAAGACAAAAGCTTTCAGTCTTACACATTTACATGAACTGCCCACTGTGCTTCTTCTCCTGTGCCTGTCACCATGGAAATGATTTTCTTGCTTGGACACTCTCCTTTGAGTGATCCCCAAAGTGTTGGGACAGTCTGGAGCACACAGCCACCTCTGTCAGCAGTACTAAGTGACCCTCCATGGGTGAGCCCAGGCACCATAACCTGATAGAGAAAATTCTCTTCTTCAGAGAGAGAAAAGCGGTTGCACAGGGAGGAAGCAAATATTTGAAATGTTGAGGTTTGGGCTGGTTCCAGGCCTGGATAGAGTTTGGACCATTTCCTAGCATGGCCAGCCTGGTTTACACAGTGCTTGTTACTTGCCTCAGGGAGGCAAATATTATATTCCTGCTAAAAGAGGGCACCTTAAATTTATTTCAGCTTCATTATTAACTAGTAGTAGCACAAGTGATATTTATCTACAATATGATAGAAGTGGGAAGAGGTGAGTACAGAGGTCAATTTATGTCTTAGCCATCATTTTATCATAGCCGTAGAATTCTAAATGGCAAAAATTAATAGTTGTTCTACTGCACTTTCTCTGACAAGAGAGCTGCAAAATCAGTTTATATGAAGAAGTATACAGGACGAACAAGAAAATACATTCAGGGCAAGTCCCAGGAGATAGCCAATTACTCCTGGAATTAGAAACGGATATTGCAGGGTGCAGGACAAATTTCTGAGACAGTTAGAGTGTGATGAGACCTACCAAAAAGATCTTAATTAATTATGCTGGGAAAATGTTAACATCAGCATGTTAACATGTCTGGTGGATATTGGGAGCTCTTATTTCATTTTCCATGACAAACACATGTAGCCAGTAAATCTGTATTCCTAAAGACTCTCACATTAAAAGTTCAGCCCTGCTCCCTTCCAAGGGATGAGGGAAGTCTCTGGTACTCTGTTCCATTTATATGGCACTCTGGAAAGAGTACAGAGACAAATATTACATTCAAAAGCTCTGAAAAGATAGGCTTTTTAGTCTTTACTGTAATTATCCCTCATTAATTTGAAATAGGGTTATGGAAACACTGGCCAAAGGAAACAGACTGTGTGGGATGAATTTATAAGATAAAATTTACCAAGGTATATACTTTAACTCCTTGGCTTCCTATGCTCATAAACTCATATGAGACTTGGAAAAGAATGGACTATGCAATATGGGAAAAAGAAATTCATCATCCTTCTGTAGAAACATAAGAGTGACAGTAGAAAGGGGCTGTTCCTTGAACAAGTGATTTACATAATTTGTTTTCTTACCCACTTAGCCTTTTGAGTTTCACTTAGCAAAAACGTTTAAAAGAACTGAGCATCTTTTTGTGTTTTGCATTTACACAGGCAAAATACCCTAGGGAAAAAAAAAGACAAATTGTCAAAAATCATATCAAGTAAAAGTGAAAACCGAGTGAAGAGAGGATTTTGGATCACGGTTATAGCGATGCTTTCCAGCAGCTGTACTCACTTCTTTGTAATTGCTGTTGACTTATTGATTGTAAATATGAAACTTTCTAAAATACCTTGAGCTGAGGTGATGCAATAGCTCTTCCTTTGGTGAAAGCCAAACTAACTGCTCACAGCCAGTTTGTGGTAAAGGATAATTGGCTTTTCCATCTAAGTTACTTTACACTAGAGAGCTTTTTGAGATATGTGATGTTTGTTTCTTTGGTGAACGTTCCTGAAGCAACCTGTCCTGTTTCCAGCCCATAATGGAATAAGACAACCTCCCTTTATTCCTCTTTTAGGACAGGTTTCATTTTTGTGTTTGTGCGTGAGTCTATCATGTGGTTGAATTTCTCCCCTCCTTTCTATAGGTCTCTTGGTTAATATTTCTGTCCTACATGATGATTAACATATCTGAATTTGGGCAGCTTGTTCTTTTTTCAATCACTCGAAAGCACAGTGGTATTGCTTCCAGACTTAATATATTGAGAACAATTGTAATTAAAAGATTATATAATATTCCATTCGTCACAAAGATTGAAATCATTTCACATAACATATTAAAACCATAAGATAATGAGACTATTAAAGTAGTGGAAACCCCATTAATCTTGTTAAACTTAGGAGAACTCGATGGCAGTAAATCACGTCTTGTTCTACCTGCAAGGAAGGAAGATACTCTGAAAATCGTGGGTCAGCAATAAAACTCCTCGGGCAGTGCAGTTAAAATGCGTAATCCATCATTAAACTGTATATAGAGCCACAGTCTAATGTTTCAAAAAGATTAAATTTTTTTGTAATTATTTTTTTACTGTGTTTTTACCAGAGAAAATCTGGTTTGCCCTCTTCTGTGTGGAGCAGGTCCCACATCCAACCCATATATGCAGAAGATGTCCTGTACTCACAGTGATATATAGAACACAATAATGACAGTGAGTACATTTTTTTCCCCATCTCCCCATTTTTATTTCTTACAGTAACTTTCGGTGTATTTGCCCTCTGCTGGGGACCCATTTCATTAATGATGCAGTGCAATGACAGCGACCTTCAGCTGAGCAGCTCATGGGACCTGTCATTAACCTTGTCTTGTAGGTAACATTTTCTCACGTCAGCCTTCTGACTGTAACTTACTCTTCAACCTGAAAGCATTTCTGGGAGAGCAAGCACAGCACACAGGTCTGCCAAACCCAGCACTCACTGAGGCACATTGCGGCGGCCCGTGGCCGATGCTGTCAGACACCAGGGCTCACACATAGGGGAAACAAAGCAGCAGCCAGGGCATGGTCCAGTGGAAGGACAAATGAAACCATTTTGTGTTCTACTTTAATAATGGCAGACGTTTGAAAGGCTTGTGTCATTTTGTCCGAGTGTTTGTGGGATTTCTTCTTTCTTTCCTGAGATTCTCCACCGACACTTCTGCATTTGAAATTGCAGCACAAAGGTGGTTTTCATCATGAGCCCTTGTTACAAACGCAGGAGTTGGGGATTGCAGGAGCTGATTTACAGTTACAGGGCATGAAAATTATTGCAAGGTAAGTAGAAAGGGACATGGTAAAAACCCACTTGTATGGCTTCCTGATCTGATAAGGCAAGCTAGAGGTATAGCAATGTAGATGTGCACATCCAAGGGAACTCAGTTCCTGTGTGAGAGCAGATAGTCTGTAATAAGAAGTTGTGGAAACATGACTGAAGAGTTTGGCTGGAGAAAGAGACCAAAAAAGTTTTATTTGTCATGGGCAAAAGTTAACATGGATTTGTTGTGGCCATTTAGTGACTGCAAAGTGTCAATGACTATTTAGAATATTATTTTGATTAAGTCTTCAATTGCATTCTCAAAATGATTCAAAAAGAGGAATTACTATGCTTGTCTTGAAGTCTGAAGGATCTTTTCCCACCTTTGCCAGGTCCTGCTCTTACGTAACATCAGGGGACATTTTGGAGAGTGACAGCAGAAAGAATACTAGGGAAAGGAAAAGTCAGATAAAGTGAGTTTCTATTTTTCACTCCGCTGTTAACATTGAAACTTTTGACAGTTCCTTTAATCTGTCTTTTCTGCTTCATGCATAGGTAGAACTGGAAAAGTAGAGCTTTTCTCAGGAGTACTTTCCATGTGAAATTATATTTTCCATGAGAAAAGGATGAAAACATGAAAAAGGGCTTTTTCTTTTGCCACACTCACAAACTTTCACTTTTCCAGCTCTTGTAGAGCTAAGAAATAGTAAGAGAATGTGAAGAAGAGGAGAAAAATAAATTTCCTTTTTAAAAATAACACCTTCCCTTTTACATACTTGACAATGATTTCTGAACACAACACTTTCTCTTAAAATGTAGCACTTCTAATCCTTTCCTACTGTTTCACAGCTGGTGAGGCTACGGGTGAAATCCGTGTGCACATAATTCTCAATTCTACAAGAGAAAACTTTGGCAAAAATCTTCCTGACACTTTAAAATTTTTTTCTTTCCATTTTTATAAGCTATGCCTCTGCCTGCTTTTCCTTTAAAACAGGATTTTTGTTCAGTTATACTTGCAGATGAAGAGTATGTTAGAAAAATGCTAACTGTCTCTCATTGTGAGCGTGATAATGTTCCCTGAGGGCTCCTACAAGAGCCTTATTGCTTATAAAAAATTCCTTCACCCTGCAGCAAAAGAATTAACCTCCGAAGCCCAATAGCCACAGGATCAGGAAGTCAACTCATTGAACAAAAAGCACTGAGGAGCAAAAGCTGATATTAGGAGTAAGATATATCTTATAGGATATGCACGGACCCCCCCACTCCATCATGGACACCATTTGGGTGCCAGAGTTCAGAAAAGCAGTCCAGCTCCAAGTCCTAAGCCTGATTAGATCCCAAGACACTATTTAAAAACAAACAAGCAAACAAAAAAAACCCAAAACACCACCTCCTTTAAGTGCATCAAGTGCATGGTCCCCAGCCAGACTTTTCCCATGGCTGCCTTGCAAAGAGACCCAGTGGCACTCAGCATGGTGTCTCTTCTGCTCTGAAGCTGGCAGGAGATATCAACCAGCTGATTTTGATTCTACCACCTCGCTGGGCGGACGAGAAGCAGAGTAAACCCTCTGCTTTGGGGTGCCAGGGCCTCGCCATCGTGCTTCCAGCTGGAGCAGGGCTTTCCATCAAAACAAAGAGCACATCACATCCTGTGAAGCTGGGACTCTGCATGGCACCGGGCTGTGAGAACAAGTGCTGACCTGTGCCTGCACCTGGGCACACCAGGGCTGCCCATGGCCTTCCTGAATCCTACAGCTCTTTTCGAATCAGGGGTACAATCTGTGCATCTAATTTAAGTTTCCTTATTGAATCTAACACATCGAATGTGTGAAGATATCACCCACAAATGCTGTTTTAAACATCCTACACCATATGTTGACAGAGCATTTTGGCTGTGACCAAGTGGCTTGGCTAAATAAATGTTAGAAAATATGTTAGAAGAATGACTCCTTTTGCCTATCCAAATAAAACAGAGCTGGCAAGTGAATAACTTTCCTCTAGACTGGGTTTTACATAACTGTTTCAATATTCCATTTTAACATGCCTGTGTATCTGTGGATGAATCTTGATTGTTCTCAAGTGAAATATTGTGAATCAAATCATGATGACAGAATCTTGACTATTTAATTAATGTGTTAGTATGTAACTGTAATGCTTGATTCCTACAAATGACTAAATTAACAACCTCATTTAACTATGCTCTTCTGAGTGGAAAAGAGCACACTTAAATGTTCCATGGTGCTATCTACACCTGCTTAATTACTTTTATTTACAAATTGTCTAAATTACCTTGCCATAGAGGAGAATTGGGACCACAATCCATGAATAGAATTAAAACTTCAGACTTCAAATGCCAGTTTGGTACCTTACCTTTGTCAGAGGTGATTCAGAAGCTATTCATGTGAGGAATAATCCATGGCTATTCACACATACTGCTGTCTTGAATCCACAGATACCTCAGCTTAGATCAAAATTTTCATTTTATGTGATGACAGTATAGAAAGAGGGAATGTTGTTGTTGTTGAGGTTGTTTGTTTTTTGTGAGCAAGTGCCATTGGAAATGTGCATCCTCTGTCATCTTTGGACGTGGCACGTGTCCCATGGTAAAACCACTCCTGCCGTGCATTTCCAAACCCAGTGCTGAAACGTGTAACCTGTTCTACTTGTCAGTGCTCTTATTTAGATAAGGACTTAAGCTGAATATATTTTGGAGCTGGATTTCAAGTTCCTAAGTGACTCCTGTCCATACAGTGGGCCAAACCAAACTGTAGCTGTTGAATACCATGCTGGGATTCAAACTTCACGGCCAAGTCTATGACCCGGTAGCTCTGCTGGTCAGCCCTGATCCCTTTTCTGTGCTGAGTACCAGGATTAGGTCCTATTCATTGCCTCTGGAAACCAGGGCTCACAGACTCGTGGCGTTCGAAAGCCAGTAAGCTTCTGTCTGTTTCAGAGAGAGCAGCAGTTTTAAATTAGGTGTTTTAAAGAATTCACTCTGAAGTTCATGGCATGTTTTGTCAGAAGTTGAATTCCCCAGTGACATTGGGAGGAAGAACTGGAATTATTTCAGTGGGAAAAATGAAAAGCATACATCAGTATTACATGGATGTTTTCATGTGATATATTAGTTTTGGAATTGAGATAGAGGGATATAAGGGATTGACCAAATACAATACAAAAAAAAAAACCATTGGTGTGTATAGATAGAAAGTAAAAGTTTATTAGTAAGTCTCTAGACAATTTATTATTAATTGTTGTATTAAGTACCCCAAATCATCAGCTTCCTTCTTGCTTCCTTTGGTAATTCTCAACTGTTTCTTAATACCCTATTTGTAAAAGAGTGAAGAACATTGAACAGACGTGTTTCAATAATCTTGATAACAACCAGAGAAGTTCTTTCAAGACAGAAGAATAGCTATCCTTTTCTGCCTTCTCCTTAGAAACTCTATATTAAAAAGTACCGCTCCTCTTAAGGGTACATTAAGAGCAATTATATTCTGTAAATGTATTCCAAGACAAAATTGAAGTTCACGTATATTTTAAAGATTTTATTGAGTCCTTGGTGACAATGTTATTGACTGAAATCCTCACAGACATGAAAATAAGTTTATTGGTCTCATTAAAAAACCAAATTACTTTCTAACATTGTTTTCTATTTATCAAAACAGAATGTATATTAATATAATAAAATCACATAAGAAATGAAATGTAGAAGTCACAAAAAAAATCTTATACCTTCATAGATATTTCTTAATATGCAGAGATGTTTGGTGCAGGCTTCATAGCTTTCTCCTTTTTCCACTCTGGTGAGCAATCAAAACTATAACATTTTCTGTGCAAATGGAAAAGATTAGTAGAACAACCAACTCTGACGTGAGTAAGTGACATTTCTTCAGATGAAACAAACATGAAAAGCATAAATTTATTGTCTAAAAATAGACAATAAATAGACAATCGTCTAATCAACAGACGATACGTTTATGAAGTGGCATAGATTACTAAAACTGGTGTGTTAGCCTGCAATCCCCACTGCTGGAGGCAGCTCCTCCTGCTCTGCTCTCCTCCATCCAGGACTGTTAACAGTGCAAGTTGCTGGGTGCGTGCTGAACAGGTGACAACAGCATTATTGATATTTAGAGCTCATGTAAGATGATGAAGCACTCAGAGCCTTTTCCATCCCTTCATTTATCTTTGCACCAACCCTTGAGGGAGTTAGGAAAAGTCTGCTATCTTTATTTTCCAGCCAAGAAACTGAGGGATCAGGGTACTGAAGCGTAAGTGCCGGCAACCCCTGGGGAGAGAGGAGGTGCCATCCCAGGGAGACAGTCCTGTCTGCAAGAGCGGTGCCCAGCAGCGCCCAGCAGCAGCTCAGGCATCTGGTTTGTCCTTGTTTTGCCCTGAAATCATAGAATCATAGAATGGTTTGGGTTGAAAGGAATCTTAAAATCGTCCAGTTCCAACCTCCCTGCCACAGGCAGAGACACCTTCCACTAGACCAGGTTGTTCAGAGCCCGTCCAGCCTGGCCTTGAGCATTTCAGGGATGGGGCATCTACAGCTTCTCTGGGGAACCTGTTGCGGTGCCTCACCACCCTCACAGTACAGAATTTCTTCCTAATATCTAATCTAAACCTACTCTCAGTTTGAAGCCACTACCCCTTGTTCTACCGCTACGTGCCCTTGTAAAAAGTCCCTCTACAGCTTCCTTGTAGATTCCCTTCAGGTCCTGGAAGACAAAAATGCATAAGACTTCCTCCTTTTGCAATTCTTTAAAGTGAAGCCTGACTGTTCCTGTCCCATGCTCCAGCTCTTAGATAATTAAGCGGGTTTTAAAGACCAGAGCAAGATTTAAGGTGAAGATGTTTAGAGGATGAATCAAGAAATGGGAAAGGAAGGGAAGGGTAAATGGAAAGGGAAGGGAATAGGAAATAACTATCTCAAGTGCTTGTACAAAATGTCTAAATAAATAAAAAAGACTCCGCATATATATAAATGAGACTCTTCTATTTAGGCTGGTTTTGGGAACTGTGAGGGTGCAGGTCCTGCCCCCGTGCCCTTTGAGCCTGGCCTAGCAGCTATTTTTATACTAATCACTCCAGACGTGCTCCTTTACTGGAGCATGAAACTGCATGTTGTGAGACTGTGCCCACTCCTGCAAAGAACTTGGGGTCTCACAAGGTAAAATAGGTGAAGGAAATACAGCGTTCCTAATTTTGATTTTGAAGGCAGTCAGGAAGTTAGAGGACATCTTCCACTTTTGTTAAAATCAATTACTATCCATCTTGCTTCCTTGTGTGTACATAAACACCCAAATTCTATTCCTTTTCTTTTATTAAGAAAAGATTTTTCCCCATGGAAGAATATATGAAGCAATAATTAGCTTTCAAGGTTCGTTAAGTGCTGAGCTTCTGTCAAAAATAATCACACGTCATTTCTTAAAAACAGTTTAACAATAATGAAACTACTTTAGTCCAGCTATTAACTACATTTTAAACAGCTTTTTAAAAGTTATAAATAACTTAAAGCCAGCCAAATGACTGCAGAAAATGGGAGCAGAAATCAGAATAAGGCCATTGTCTTTCACATATCACTGTGAAAGAGTCGAGCTGCAACTGTTAAAATTCACATCCGAAATTCAAGCATGACAGGCTTCTTTAGTTTCACTGGTTTCTAGTACCTTTAAAAAGGGCTAGCTTTTCTGGCTAAGTTAGATTTAAACCAACCATCTAATTTCACTTTTTTGCCAATCATATTTCATTACAATTAAAAAAAAAAAAAAAAGAAAGATAAAAAAGAAAGAAAAAGCAGAGAAAGACCAAGCTGATAAATAACGATTGGCTGTCCCAATTTTAAAAGTTTTGTTACCAATTCCTGTTCAACAGCAAGATGATTTTAGCCCCATTCAGGTGACATATACCTGTCCTCACAAAGAATGAAAAACTGATGTTGCCGTTACTACCTTTACAGTGTTGCTTTTGTACCGATGACTCCTCCTGCACAGCAAATACCCAGGTTGTGCTCACTGTGACACAGAAACAGCACGCTTGCGGGAGGGCACGGTGGGTCCAGAGCAGCTCTGAAATCCTTTGGCAAACCTGGAGTAATCGTTTTTCATTATCAGTCTTTAACTTACCTTTTTGTTTCTGGACCCTTAATGTTAATCATACATTTTAGTAACCATTAAGTACCATTTAATTAGTCAGTAGCAGTAGTATAATTAGATGCAGCTGGAGTCAACTGAAGACAGAGTAAGACTTGCACCTGAGACAGCCTGAGAGGTACAATCACAGAATGTTAGAATGGTTTGGGCTGGAAGGGACATTTAAAGGTCACCTAGTCCAACTGCCCTGCACTGAGCAGGGACATTTGCAACTCAGTCTGGTGGCTCAGAGCCTGGTCTAACTTGACCTTGAATCGTTCTAGGGATGGAGCATCCACAATTTCTCTGAGTAACTAGTGCCAGTGTTCTACTATCCATATCGTAAAAAAATTATTCTTACGTCTAGTCTAAATCTGCTCTCTTTTTGTATAAAGCCATTGCATCTTATCCTATTGCAACATACTCTGCTAAAAAGTTTGACCCCGTCTTTCCTATAAGCCTCTTTCAGGTACTGGAAGGCCGCAATTAGGTCTCCCCAGGGTCTTTTCCAGGCTGAACAAACCCAGTTCTCTCAGACTTTCCCCATGGGATATGTGCTCCATCCCTCTGATCATCTTTGTGGCCTCCTCTGGGCTCTGTTTAGCAGGTCCATATCCTTCCTGTGCTGGGATCCCAGAGCTGGATGCAGCACTGCAGGTGTGGGTGGGGTCTCACCAGGGCAGAGCAGAGGGGCAGAATCCCCTCCCTCACCTGCTGCCCACGCTGCTTTGGATGTAGCCCAGGGCACGTTTGGCTTTCTGGGCTGCAAGGGCACATGGCTGGGTCATGTCCAGCCTCTCATCCACCAGCACCCC
Source organism: Mohoua ochrocephala (assembly GCA_013398855.1). NCBI lineage: Eukaryota > Metazoa > Chordata > Aves > Passeriformes > Acanthizidae > Mohoua > Mohoua ochrocephala. The sequence continues at coordinate 503,637 of VZTA01006298.1, read as the reverse complement.
CAGGTCCTTCTCTGCAGGGTTGTTCTCAATGAGTTCTCCCAGTATTCAAGGAATATTATCTTATGATTTACTTCATTCTTTTTTAAAGTAATTCTATTGATAGATTTTTATATGCCCCTTGATTTGCTGTGCTGTTAAATTTCCTATTTACAAAACTAATGGATTTTCCTGGTTACTTCTCTATAAAACAAACGAGATGATGTTTTCCTCCTATACATGCTATTACAAAAATTGTTTTTTGTCCGAGAGAAACTTCCGGTGCCTCCTTCTGCATTGTAATTATTGTAACTATAGAGCGGTGACATTTTCATGAAGGAGCAATTCAATCAGGAATACCTAACTACTCACCCCAGCAACTGAAAAGGTGAAATGAAACAGAGCTGAGTTGTTCTCTTGATTTGAAGTCATAACACTGTTAAAATGACCAGCAATTGTTATGGTGTAATTGAGAACGGGAGTGTAGTAAATGCAGACAAAAGGACTGGAAGTACTCTCCCATGCCCTAGGTCCAAGGGAAGTCACTGGAATGCGGCACAGATGGATTTGGCGCGGAGGCTGCCAGAGGGACCTCCACCTTACACATGCTGTCATCCTGGAGGGAAGCAACACCACCCTTTCTGAGCCCTTGTCCATGTATGCAGTAAATCTGTGAGTCCCCAGATGCTCCCAGGCCATCCGTGTTCCCGTGCTGGAGTTTCAACACATGGTCTCAGCTGTGGGAAGGACCAATTCCCCAGCCAGCTCACAGCTTACCCTGATCAGGCACCAGTACAAAGGCGTGCAAACACTGCGCTGACAACTCTGTTAATAGCGCTTTTATAGAAATGCACTTCTATTAAACGTGTCATTGACCCAATAACAGCTGCAGAGCTTTCTGCAAACATGGGAGGAAACCATCAACAATTCACTTTATTTATTCTATTCTTTCTCCTTGAATTATTTTTTCCAGGATTGATTGGTTGTTTACAACTTGATGAACATAAGTATTTTAGTGACCAAATAAGTTTTCACTGATCTTTAAAACCCACCATGCTGCTAATTTTTCTGGTTTTCCATAAGGTCTTCGGACCAAGTTAAAGGAGAAGATCCTGCTTTGAGACCTCACCTGGACATTACCAGATGGCTCTGGGACATCACCTGATGGTTTTACAAAAAGGAATTTTCCCTAGAGAAAAAGGATGGGAATCATTCAGCTGTACAGCCAATCTACTTCCTGGCATATTATTAAATAATTTATTGCCATGAATAAAGGCAAGTAGCAGGAAGGGAAATTTTAACTCAGTTGGATGAACAGAGACTATTTCAGCAGAGGAGGGGGCATATTTTTCATTCATGCCCTGGACATGGATTATTGAAAAAATTATTCAAAATCAGACTCATTTGAGAAGCATCAGTTTGCAAATTCTACAGTGCCAGCTCAGGTCTGACAGAGCCATTGGTGGTGCTCAGCTCTGCCCCGACAGTGCTCTGCTTCCTTTTAAGCTGTCTGATACCTCGGCACTCTTTGCAAAGGCTGTGGGCAAGAGGCTGAGCACCAACAATGCTTGGTGGTTGGACTGGGCAGACTTTGGCACCCTGGCAGACACTTGGGACCTGAATTTGCATCACACAACAGGGCTTTGTCTCCTTCAAACTTCCAGGCTCTTCAGCCTTTCACTTGGGATTACACTGCAAGCAACACCAATCCTCAGGCAGGAACAGGCAGAAAAAATTCTCTTTTTCTTTTAAGTTTACAGGAAAGTAATCTTTTTACCTTCTGCATTTAGCATCGCAGAGGCTGCAGATGTGAACAGTTTTACAGGACACTTTCCGGCACTGTGATTTTGACTTCAGAGCTCACTCGGCACTTGATGTCTGTGTGCGATTTGCAGCTTCAGATGTACTTATGAAGGAATGAGATTTATAATAATTGGAACAGAGGCATTTTTGTCTCTACTGAGATGTTCTTGCTTGGCAGCTGAGCTGGTTGCCTGGAGCACACCTACGTGAGGAGACATTAACAAACTGCTGCTTCGTCACCTTTATGAAGACTGTGGGCAGCAATGTGGCCATTCCCAGCCAAGCAAGTTCTTCCTTTTTCCATATTCACTTGATGCTTTCTAAATTCAGAAAATATTTAGTTCATAGTCCATTATGAACATCCTAGAAGGTCAAATCATGAAATATTTGTGTCTATCTTGAAGGTGCTGGTGTATGGCACTGATTTTAACTGGTCCAACTCTACTGAAGTCTTGGGAAACAAACTCATTTTTGTCATTGGGGCTTCATCTTGTCACCAAGGCAGTACTTTTCTGCCTTGTGATCTGCCAGCTAAGGAAAGAAAAATATTGTGCACATAGTCCCTGCCAAATGACTCCTCAGCTCACTGCCAGATCCTGTCCCCCTGCTCTCCACACCGTGTGACTGGCATTTCAGTCCAGGGCTCTCCTTTTGGGAGAGTTTCTACATTTCCTAATACCACATGAAACAGAGCCAGGGATGGTTTGGGTTCACAGTGACTGAGCCCACACATTATCTTCCCCTACTGTCCTGGCAGGTCTCAGAAAATCAGGCACCCCAAATCTCTATCAGGCTGTGACTTACTCATTGCACCAAATACTCTCTGTGGCACAGCATGAACCACTCTGCTTTCCCAGGCTATGACAACACATTCACATTTTTTCAAGTTATTGAAATTAAAAAATCACAGAAAGCCACAGTAATGTTTTAAGTCCCTCTGCCCAGACAAGACCCGGGGTGGTTGCTCTGCTCTGTGAATAGGGCCATTTGCTGTGTAAGGGGCTAGTGTGCAGTGTAAATAGTTGTTGAATGATGATGCTTCTTCCTTAGCTTTTTAAAACATCGTCTAATTACCCAGGACATACTGATAAATGGAGACCCAGTTTATTCTGCAACTACTTAAAGTGAGATGATTTTAAAAGAACAAACATATTGTGTATCTTGGTGACAACAAAAAGTCAGAGGCTCGGTGGCAAATAATTTCAAATGACGTGCAAGAGCTCTAGCATTAAATGGGCAATTGTGTAAAGCACAGCTTTAAAACTCATTCTCAGTTTATTTGATTCATGAGCATAACAAGGGGAAAAGAAACCCAAGAGGAGAAAATAGCAGAAGCTTGGGCTAGGAGTACAGTATAATGCAAACCAAAAATGCTTAATTTTAACTTATAATTAAGAGATGTACATTAAAACTATACTATGCACAGTATTGCTCTTTATAAAAAAAAAATAGAAGCTGGAAAGAAGTGGTTGCTGAATCATGCTGGCTTTGTTGGCTGCTCAGAAATCCTGTTGGCTGCTGAACGCTACGAGGAGCTTACCAGGCACCTCGGAAGTGTGAAGGAGGATTATTGCTGTAATTGCACAGCACAGGCAGAGCACAGCTCCAAAGAGACTTTGGGCCTCTTGAGATTTTATCATCATCATCTGCAATTCCAGAGCCTGGAATCAGAGGCTGAATGAGGTGATTAATCCTGAGCCTGGAAATAATTGGGCTGTATCACATGTGCTTGCTCAGTTCTTATCCTTGTCTATTTATTTTTGAATGTGTAGTTCTCTGTGCAGAGCTTTGCCCTAAGCATTGGTGTAGGGATGTTTTCATGTCAGATTGCATTTTGTACAGAAAATAGATTCCTAAACTCCACTATTGCACAGAATAAAGAGTGAAGCAGTGGGTCTGCACTTCTAAATCCCAGGTGAACACAGGAAGAATTTAATTTCCTTTTAAATCTTACGAATAAGTCAGTCTCATGAAGTTTCGAAGACAGATGTATGTATTTAGGTAATTGAGGTAATATAGGCTTGAGGCAATCAGTTCTTGATCTCTTAGGCCTGTTTCAGGCAATTTAGATCTTTAACTTATTTTTCAAGATATGTTTGGTCTGGAAAGTGCATTAGGTGTGTGGTCTGTGTGTCACCATTCCCATTTATGAAGTGAGACTCTTCAGACCTCAAGACCTGCTCTGCAAAGAAAGAGACTCACCCCATGCTGTGCTGGTGCTTTCAGTTTTAACTTGGTACAGAAATAAGGCACACGAATAATAAACTAAATTTTCTGTCTGCACATGAAATGCTCCTGCTCTTCGGCCCATTGCACACAGTTGGCCAATATTCAGAAAAGTGTAGCAAATTAGTAGCTCCTCACACTGGAGATGAAGAGAAGTTAATTAATACCAAGAAGTTAATTCCCCTTAAACAGCGACATCTCTTCGTATTCATGTGTCTCAGGCATTTGGGACTCTGGTTAGGGACGTACCTAACAAGCAGGACAATGACCCCAGGCAGTTCACACTGCTGTATCCATACTGTTATGACCCTGGATCTTCTCAGTGGTACTAATTTCTGGAAGTAATCGTTAATTTCCTGTAGATTTTTGTGCTCAAAAATGCCATAAATCAAATTTGGCTTTTCTACTCTGTACAAGCCACGTTGTGCTGTACAGTGGTTGCCTGTTCTGAAGAGACACTTAATGGGCACAAGTCAGGCTGCTGATGCAAATATCTGATCCCACAGCCGTTTTCATCACTGTTTGTGAAGTATAAAGCTGGATCGGTTACATTTCACATATCCTGAATTTTCGTCCTCTTGCTGCCTGTAGCTGCCCAAGTTTGGCCTTGCCATCTGACAACTGTGTCAGTGTTCAGGTCTGCACACAAGAGCTATCGAGTCACCTGCACAGATCCCTTCTTCCGAGGAGTTTAGCTGATACATCCATCTGCTGCTGAAAGTATGGCAACTATTCTCCCCTCATACAGCTAGCATCCAAGTATATATCTGTAATTCATGGTGTCAAATCCCTACCGATGTCCTGATACTCCCTGATCCAAAGGTGAAAGAGGCAGAGATCACTACCTTAGTACCAAACTCTTCTCTTCCAAACATCTTCTCAAAAATCTCAACAACTTTTTGTCTCTGCTTAACAAATACTAAGATTTATGGCTCTTTCCAAAAGGAATTTAAGAGCAGTTTATTGATTTTACTGTGTGCTCGCCAGTGATCACTTCACCTCTTAGCAGAGCACACCCATTTCTAGGAAAATACAGGAGCTCACATTATGTACGACAAAGCAATTTGAAATAGGAAATAGACAGTACCCAATTGAAATTATAAAGCTATTTAGTCAGGAAGAATGCAATTACCTAAGATGAAATTTGGCCAGGAGATGAAAGCTAATCTTATTCTACCCAGTGGCTACTTAACCTCATATCTTTATAGAGACATATAGAGAGATATGAAACTTTTATGAAAAATAGCTTATTATTCCCATCTCTCCCAGCGCGCACACACACACACACACACACACAAAATTTACTCTTATATAAGGATTTGCTCTTATTTACTTGGCAAAATTGCTTTGTAATGTAAGGTCAGGAAAGTTGCAAATATAAAATATGGGCAGATACACCATCGAAGACTGCAGAGGCTGAAGAAGGAGCAAAATGCAGGAGATAATGCAGAACTGAGCTGCAGTCTGGTGGAGCTGCCAGTCACTGAATCCTCTGCTAGAAAAAAGATATCAGCTCTTTACCCTCTCCTCATTCCCACAAGTATCTTTCTGCACCTCCTGACCCCTTGAATTTTCACAGACACTCTCCCAAAGCAGTGGAGTTTACCAGCTTACAAATACCCTCCTATGTACAAGTTACCACCTGGCAGGAGAAGGAACTCCTCTAACCATGGACATGGACGTCCTTCTGTTAATGCAGCTAAGGCTCACGCCAAATCTTCTTCTATTTCTCTGCATTTAAAGCATTGCTTCCCATTGCACTTTCCCAAATGACTTAGGCCTTCTTTGGATTTTGCTCTTCTTTACAGCAGTGAGTGCCTCAGTTACCCTACAGCATGGGAAACAATATGTACCTTGTTGTTAAAATGCAGTTCTAACAATTACCCTTTCATTTTTAAAGTTTGCTACGGTACTAGTCCAACTGAGTTTTTAGAAAAGAATATCCTTTTGTAATTGTGAAATAAATTTGTACAGGAAAATTCTTTTATATGAGCAACTGTATTTATTCTATATTTCTGACTTCACAGCAGCCAGAATTAGGATGAAGAAAAGGACTAGACATCACATAAAACCATTTCCAGCCACAGCTAATATCACCTATCTTCTATCGTTGCATGGAAAAGCAGAAGTAGAAACATACAAAGAGAGTCCAAAATTTGAATAACAAATTGATTTTTCCTCAGATACCGATGGTTACAACAAGGAATAGTGAGAGTATATCTTAGTGTTATGCAGCGTTACCTACGGCAACTGAGTGACTAAGATGCTTATTGTTATGTTAAGTAATCAAAAGTAGCTGCAGTCTTAAAAGAGTGGCAGATCAACCCTATTTAGGCATACTTTTTAAAATGGGTGCTCATCAGCTGTTTTCTTGTAGGAGGAATCAATTAGTAGCACCAAATTGTAGCACTGAGTAGTACATCAGCAAAAATAGATGAAGCGATCACAGCATCAGCACCTGTCATCTTCTCCCTGGAGAAACAAAGGCAGGTTTTAGCATCTTCATGGGCTGCAAGGGACAGCGTGGAGAGGAATGTTAGGTGTATTTTTCTATATGTCTTTTAGCTGTTTGTAGTAACACAGGAGAACTGAAATCTGATAGTAAATTGTATTAGCACCACTGATTTTCTCACTGATTACTGAGTTAAAATTTTCTGCAGTGCAATCAGAGAATTGTCAAAGAAGCTTTGATTACCCAGTAAACGATATACTTAGCATATCAGTAATAAAACCCTGGCTAATTAAGGTGATGCCTCTTCCCCTCTTGACCTCACACCAATAACTCTCTAAAGCCTTCACAGGTTTGAGCAGAGCACTGCCATAAGGCCTTCCTTGTGTTGTTGTACTACTGCTGCTGCATGGTGCAGGAACTTTCACCAAGGGGGAAGAGAAGGGCACCCCAGGGGCCATCTCACACACCCAAATACCAGCGGCTGCCCCAGGGAGAGGAGCACACAGCTGTACCAGAAATTGCTCTTGACCTCTGAGAGGCTTTGTGGGAGGATCTCCCCTGCCATGACAGTCACTGGACACAGAGAAAGGACTACAGATGTGTAAAGTGATAACATGCCCTCGTATCTGTGATGTGCTTGAACCTAGCCATCTGTTCTGCGTTACACTCAGCCAGAGGTGAGCAGTAGAGCAGTGACAGGACAGAGCATGTTCTCCAGGCATCTTTCTGAACACGGCAAAGGTGGGCAGGGGGAAGGTTCTTCTTATGTGTCGCTCAATCCTATTGGAGGCCTACTCAGCACAGGTGAACCAGTGAATGTGAAATGAAGATTTTAATTTGGTAATTAATTAAAGTATCAGCTCATGATTTTCCATGCCATGTGTTAAGTTGTTAGTCTTTGATACACAAAGGTGCTGTTGAAGTGCAAACCCGTTGCTGGGTAGACTTAGAAAGGCTTAAGTCTTGTTATTAATAAGAATTATAATATGAACCTTTTTGCTGAGAAGGTTTTGGCACTACAAGTTCACATGGCCTATAAGTTCCTTAGACACCTTCAGAAGTATGCAGTTTGGAAATCATCTGTTGTGCAACTACCTGCGTTTTCACAGGGGAATGGCAGGTTTTTACTAGCTCTTGCTGGATACCGAGGCATGGTAGTAATGACATAGACTGGAGTGCAGCAGTGCCTCTGATAAAATCATATTCTCCTCACAGGTCTCTGGATTCAGGGAAGACCTCCACGGAGAATTACGAGGTGAGCTGCTGGGATGGGCACAGGAGAAAGTTACCAGAGACTAAGCTTGATGTGAGCGTAGCCCAACCTACCCACGCAGCAATGCCCATCTGTATGATCTCTTCCCCATGGTAATGTAAGATGGATTATCTTTGTTTTATGGAAGGATAAATAATCTCACATTTATCGTAAGACAAGACTATAACAAGGGCAGCTACTGAAAAAAAAAAAAGATCCACTTTCATAAATGTTTATCCTTTCACTGAAAATGCTGCGATGCTAGTACAGGCAGCAAAAGATAATGGAATACTTGTATTGTGTTTGTTTATCGAGCACAAACAAAATTGATAAAGCAAACTTGTGCCAGGAAGATGGCTTTGTTTTGATAAATTATCCACAGAAGCCTTGTTCTCTAAAGGTTGGCTGATCAATCAAGGCTTTCTGTGTTTTTTTACAATATCCACTGTTCACGGATATCTGCCCAGTCACGTAAGAGCTACCTCAATAGCCAAAGCATGCTCGCTCTTCGATGTTACTACTTTTCACAGACTCTTTCCCCAAATCCTCCATAAAAATTTGCAGCAATAATTGCTCTAACAGCAGTCTTCTTTATTACTAGCTTTGCATTTTGTAATTCGTAATTAATTTGTAATCAATTTGCTAGTGGTTCACATCAACACAGATGACGGCCAGCTCTGTTCCCCAAGCTCTGTTCAAAGAGCAAGACTGCAGTTCAGAGCCTCATCGCTTCCCTGGCAGGGGAGCTCCAGGCACAGGGACCTCCACTGGGCTCTGCAGAGGCCTGGGATGTGTAACCACTTGAGAGATGAAGTCAGAGCTGGCAGGGGAATGCAGAGGGGCATATTCGTAGCACCTTATAAGTACCTAAGTGAAGTGGTATGTCCACCATGGCATCTAAGTTCAAGAGAATGTAAGAAATTGAGAGGATTTGCCCTGAGGGTTCAGCTCCTGGCTCCCTGCAGATGCCGTGGGATGAAAGTCTGTGATCCCTAAATCAGGCTGTTGCCAGCTCTGCGGCAGACTGAGCTGTCCATGCTCCCTTGAGCTCAGGCACTGAAGCGGTCACAGCCTCAGAGAGCTGCCTGCAGATGGAAAGGTGTCTGTGTTCAGGCCAAGAGCTCTCCAACTCTTTTTTCTGTTTGCTTCAATCCTGCTTGTGAACCAAGAGCCTGAACTTTACTGGTGTGGATGTGACATATTTATAATTCATGAGACAAAATTTGAGGTGTCCCTGCAAGGAAGCTGGCTTGAAGGAAACCCCCCAAACTCTTGGAAGGTGACAGATAAATAGCAGCCCAAACTATCTTTTATTCTTTAAACGGAAGACAGCTGCCAGGAGGAAAAGCTGATGTCCCGGGGACTGCAAATCACAAGCAGATGTGGTGCTTCACTAATTGTCAACTGGTTCAACCTCTTCTGCTCATCTCTTAAGTGCCAGTAATGCCTTTCTAACCCAGACACCACAGGATATATATTTCTGCATAGCAAATAACTGGGAAAGTTTATCCAAATTAACTACAAGTCTCCAGCTGAGCTTTTGTTTTTTGACTACTGCTTTATCACACACAGCACTATGGGTTTATAGACAGGACGTGGTGCAACAGAGTATTCATCTAGGGCCTACACCATTCAGGTCTGAGTAGTTTATCCTGGTGACTAGGTTCTGTGCTGTGGTTTGTATTGGCAAGACTGGACCAGAAATGAGAGTCATGCTATGTAAAGCACATCCTGCTTTAGAGTTACTGTAAGGTTACATTTCTTATGAGGCTATCCAAAGGGTAGAAATTAGAAGTATAGTCTTATTTACATTGGTGACTGTACTTAAAACACACAGAAATATAAATGTATGTACAGTACATGCAAAGTATAAACAGGCTGAAAAACTAGAGACAGTGTAAATCCTGTTGTGGACTCCCAACTCCTTTGAATTATCTCCCCGGCCATTTATAGCCATCCTTGCACTTTCTGCTTCTATAAGCAGCCTCTTTGTAACAAGGAAATGGTACAAATCTCAGAGAATAAGGCAATGACCTTGTGACTTCAGTTATTTGAAAAACCTTACAACAAATTAATTCTGTGTGCATGTTATCAATGTTGTGTTCTGGATGCTATGCTTGTCCTGTAGCAAATGTTCTGCAGGATTGAGAAGGATTTTTCAGGAGTAGAAACATTAATTTTTTGATCAGGTGAGAGATTTTCAGAGGGCTAAAATTTCACTAAACCAGGTATATTATCTGCTATTTCTCCTGACCTGGGGTGGAAAGCACACAGCATGGATGGCACGATGCTTTTCTGTCTCACTGGGCAATGCTTTGCACATTTACTGTGCAGAATCCCTCTACAGGATGCTGCAGAGTCAGCCAGTGCCCTGTTCTCATCCAAGTCCTGACAATCACAGACATTTGTGTGTGACAAGTGAACTTGTTAAGCTTAGAAATAACATTACATTTTTGATTTAGTAAGTACTAAAGTGATTAAAAGTACAAAAAAAAAAATAATTCTCCCCTTCAGGAAGATAATTTCTAATCAGCAAATATTTTTTGGATTTACTTTACTGCATCTTCCCCGGCAGGAAGAGACCTAAGGGGCAAAAAAAAGGTACAAATTCTTACATGAAAACACCCTCATTATTACCTTAAAGGAAGAATAATGACAAACAGACTGAGACTTCTCATTTCTAAAATCTAGATATTTCTTGAACACAAGTGGGGATTTAAGACTTGGGAGTTAAGTCTGTTATCCTGTACCAATCACCAAGCTCAAACACTGCCACTGTGTCCAGAGGGAATTTCCCAGACTTGCTCTGGGTTAGCTGCAGTCAGAATCTCCTCTGCAATGCCTCCAACTTCTTTAAGCCTCTATTAGTTTTTTAGAAATGGTTTGGCCTTGAGAAATTACTATTTGCAACCAGTGCATCCCTCAGTTTCCCCTGAGGAAATGCTGAAATGTGCTCATGTGGGAACTATCTGTACTTTGTTAGCTTGTGAATTTTGTACAAGCAGGCACTGGAATTTACATTGCCCATGTAAGCTAAAGAAGTTACACAGGTCCTGCAATTTGCAGGATTGGGTCCTTAAGCTGCATTCTTTTCCATACTTGCAATCTAGAGAGAAACAGTGGTGCAAGGAACCTGAGATTTTCCTGAGTATTTCAGGTCAAGTTTAGGGAAGAGAACGATTCTAAAATAAGTAACTGGATGTTATAACCAAACTTGCATTTAATTTTCTTTTTTCAAAACCAAATATTCATTTGTTGCAAATCCATAATAAGGACAAATTAAGTTTATTAACATTCAAAAAAAAAAAAAAAAGGATCAAGAATGTCCACTATTTTTCTTGACTACACAGTACTGGAAACTATTTACTTAACTCTTCCTTCCTGAACCACATCCAGTCCCTTGGATGTCTCTGCACCTGAAGCACTTGGCTGCAGGGACAGCTTAGATGGGCACATGGCTGTGGGTGGCACGTGGGATAACTCTGCTTCCTACACTGGTAATGTTGTTCCTGCTCCCTAAAAATGGGTTGGAGGTACTCCCTTGACAGCTGTGGCAGAGACCTAAAGTGATTCTGTTCCATCCATTGCACCCCTAAGCTCATTCCTTAAATATCTTCACCAGATTTCCTAAAGATTTTTGGCATTTTTGGCACTACTTTCATGATGCTCTCATCTACAGCAATAGAGTATTTACTTTTGTCTCTTTGTACCCAAGGCTGTATCTACAAAACATCATGAAATTTCCAGGTAAAACTGACTCTTCAATTTCAAATAAAAAGCGTGAAGGACAGATGAAATTCTAACATAAAAGCAAATGATTGAGAAAGAACTACTGGCACTGAGGATTGTTTTAAACCATATATTTAGTTAGATTAATTAGTCAGGATTAGTTTCTACTGCAAATTTATGCAGTGCCTTGATCATTGAACTTCACTGATAATTACTTACTTGCATCCTCATAAAAAAAGAGGAGATAAATGGTAGTTGATGAAAGGCTCTAATTTATTGTTCCTACAGAAATAAAAACAAACTTTGCTTTTATACGGAATGGTCACACAGAGAATTTCTATTTTCTTACTTTGAAAATGGGATTGTTATTAACTGAAAGGGATTATTTAACATATAATAAGAGGCAAAATGTTCTTTCGCATTGGGATCAAACTACTCATTATTGCTTTGATATATTTTTTTAATAAAATGAAAAGGACTCATTCTCTTTAGGATGACTTCAAAGTAAACTTTACAGACTATATAGAAGAAAAATCCTAATAATTTCCTTCCTTCCTTCCTTCCTTCCTTCCTTCCTTCCTTCCTTCCTTCCTTCCTTCCTTCCTTCCTTCCTTCCTTCCTTCCTTCCTCCTTGATAGCCTATTATTTTCAATAGGAATATTTTATTGACTTTCTTGGATGTAAGACTTCTAAAATAGAAGGGAAGGAGAGGAATCTCCGTTTTACTGCACGTTTCTCAGATGCCCCCCACTTGCAGACCCTGCTGGGTGTTGATTATGAATCTCTAGGAGATCATAAACTCAATGCACATTTTGGGGAACAGGAGAACATTTCTGCATGTTTCTTTGGAAACTCCTTTACCATTTGCGATACAGGAGAGCCCAGGAGCTGTGCCTGGCTGTGCCTGTGACACAAGGCATTTACATGGTAAATAAAAAATGAGCCTTTAGTCTTTTCTCCAGAGAATTACATTTCATGTTCAACAGCAGTAGTGGAACAAAACAAACAAAGCGGGATTGAAAGAGGCAACTCCTCCAGGCATGTTTTGCATAGCATATTGTATATAAATATGATGAGCAGGTTAAAAGTGGTAACACGTTTGCTTCCAGCTTACTTGTTAATTTGTGCTATAGCCTTCTGTGAGGCAAGCTAATTTTTAAGGCTTGGTCGTGAACCATTTATTTAGTCAAGTTTGCTTTTGTTTTCCTCTCTTAATTGTGCATTTCTGGGTTTGGACTCTTTGAGCACACAATCATGGTGTTTCTTTTTCCTCCTGTTTCAGATGAAAGAGTCCATTTTGAAATCTTTTCAATGGCTGAATTGAGCACAGCACATTTTCAGCAAACACGCCTTCTCCTCAAATCTCCTGCTTTAAATTTTCAATAGCATATTACTGCTGTTTGTATGCCAAACCTCTAATTATGTTGCCCCAAATAATCACCCCCAAATGGAGAGGGTGACAAGAAAAAATTGCCCTTTTGCTAAGGATTTTATAAATCTTGAATCCTCCTGGGAGAGAGGGAGACAGAATATGGAGCCAGGGAAGAAAATCTCTTCAAGTAATTTTTGCCAATAAGTTTTGTAATTTTCAATTTTTTAAAACGATAATCCTGTGGATATAGTGGAGAAATGGAGCTCCTTGTTTGTCAGTTAGTGTAGAGTGCGTTACAGAAGATGTTATGACATTTGCCTCACCCTGCCAACATACCTACGACAGTCTCATTAAGAGTTCAATGGGGTTTTTTCCTCATGTTCTCACCACCAGGACAAGTATGGTGCCACCATTCTTTCTGTGGTTCTTCTCCCCATGCTGTACTCGTCTAACCTCTCATGACTTAGTTCAAAACACTACTTTGGATTTCTGTTTGCTGCAGAGAGTCATAAATATGGATTTATGTAACCTAGTGTTTATTTAATGAATCCAGTGCTTGTTACACTGGAAGTGAACTGTTAACTGCCTTTTCTGAAAATATGTTTAAAATAAGGGCCTTAGCTAACAACTGGCTTCAAGTCTCTCATTTTTGGGGTAGCTGAGAATGAATCCATAAGAGATGGATACTACTCAATGTGGTCCGCACATCCTACCAGCAAATATGAATATTGAGTATCACTATGAATTTTTAGACAACAAGGAGCAGAAAATTCACCCTTAATATGACCTTCCCTGCTGCAGAGGAGCTTTCACAGAAGAGTCAACCAGAGGAACTTAGGTTTCTCTTCCTGTGAGGGGCTGTGTGAGACAAATGCCTCAAACAGCAGGAGATACCTGTCCTCATGGAGATTGGCAATGCTGTGCATTGCAGAGGAGAGTGAGCACTTTGCTTTGGAATTTTGGAAAAGAAATCACTGGGATGATCTGATAGAGATAAACATGGTAGGAATTACCACTGTTTAAAAATAACAATAATAGTCAAATGTGTATATGCCTAGGCAAAAAGGTTTGGATGCCATTAGATTTAGTTTTGAATTGTTTATATGTCCTACCAAATGAACCTCACCTCCCATTTAATACAATAGAACTTAAGCAATAATTCTGGAAAATAGTTAACTGGCAGAGACAGGTGGATTTAAGTCCATGTTTACTGTTCTGTAGTAGAGTTGAAAACACTTAACTTTATTAGCACAAGAGTAATGTGATTTGAGATAAACCTAAGACAAGATGCCAAGAAAACTGTGTAAGACATATTTTAGTGATGCAGTGCTAGGATCAGTACACACAAAATCTCTTTCCTTAATATTTTCTTTAACTGCAAGATTTGCATTTGACAGTTAAATGCTGTAATTTTGTAAGACTTACTAGATTGCTTTATTTTCCTCTTTTCATTGAAATCTCTGCTCTCTGATCCCATTCCTCAGGAATTATAGGTCTGTTACAGTGCTGCAATATCCATTGCTAACTGCGCTTTCAAATGCTCTGTCCCTGAGATGCTTCCAAACTTGGCAGTGAAAGGACCCATTCCCAGATCCTTTGGTTGATAAAAAGCTTGGTCGGACAAAGACCTTCTTCTCCATCTGACCTGTTTGGGACCAGACCTGTGAATTGAAAAAGTGCACAAAAAATATGTGAGCTCAAAGTAGCCTGAGTTCCTTCTCAGCACTGCATAAGGAGAGGAAGTTTGTGAGCTCCAGGTTTACCAGGGGGACTAAAAGGGCTGCTACAGGTTCAGCCCATGCCAGTTTGTGCGAAGTGGTGATGAGGACCCATGACACCCTGCTAGTCCTGCCTGCAGGGTGGCAGTCTCTGAGCAACTGCAAACCCCTGCAGCTGCTCTCTAATTCTCTCATTTAATCCTCTCGCCCTTGTTCCCAACTAAGGTATGCAGGAAAAAAAACACTAGAAGAAAAACCCAGAATAATAGAATATTTTTTTTTGGTTGGGGGTTTTTTGGTTTTGTTGGGTTTTTGTTTGGTTTTTTGGTCTGGGCTTTTTTTTTTTTTTTGCTATGTCCTCTGTCTTTGCATGGAAGTTAAACCAATAGGCTCAAGCACTGCACAAGAGAGAAGCAAGAACAGGTCTCTGTGATTCCACAGGGTAATTTCTGTCTATGTTAACTTGAGTATGGGAAAAATCACTCACAAAGAGATTAATTTGTGCCCACAAATAATAGAAGAGAAATGCAGACTAAGAAATACACATTTTGGGCAAGGAGATGGTGGATGTTTAAAAACAAAATCCACTCCCTTGTGAAAAAACCTGGCATTACTTAATAGCAGATCTGGGCTTTGAATCCGATGCTTCCATCTCCCATGGTTCAAACTGAACTCTGGCTCATCTGACCCCTACAGACACTTGACGTTTGCCTGGTTGAGACTGGAGACAAATCAAAGCATTGGCATTTACGTAATTAACTGGATGTAGTAAGCAGAAGTCTGGATTCACAGTTCACTAACCTGGAACTTGTAAAAAGCTGATGGCCCTAAAGACAGGCTGGTGATTTCAAGCTGTCCTTGAGAGGCAGAAGCTCCCCATGGGGCTAATTCCTGAGCCACTGAGGTCCCCACAGATGGTTCATTGCTGTTTCACTCCCTGGGAGGAGGGTGCTCCCTGCTCTTCCTTGGAACAGCACTGAAAACCGCAGCTCTAGCTTCTCCTAGCTGACTCAATCACAGCTCCATGAGCACTGACATAATCAGTTATATTACTCAAAGACTGAAAATGTTCCAGCCTGGCTTTTTTCTCTACGCTAAAAGCGTATTTAAATTAATGTTATTTGGCACAAACAGTAGTTGAACTAATTTCTTGCACTCTCACAGCCTTCTTTGTGGTGCAGCACAGCACTCTGTGCTGTCTGCTGCGGCTGCTTCCTCACCAGACTGCTCGGTAGAAAAGAAAATGCTACAAAGTCATCCTAGCAGAAATAACAGTTTTCTTAAGTCTTCATCTACAAGGAGAAGCTAAACTTTTCAAGCGTTTGTGCATTGCTTTTCCACGTGCAGCCTTAGACTGTAAGGGTTATAAAGGAGAAAATGAATTTTTCCTTTTACAGCATAAAGTTTGAGAAGGATACAACTATGCAATACTGAAATTACCTCAGGGAAAAATCTGTAATTTTTATATAAAACATTAAATAATAATTGAAGGCTAATAAACTTTCTTATCAGAAGGGACTATTTAGCCTGACTTCTCTGTAGGAGGTCTAGTAGAGTCAGTTCAAAATAACTCATGCCAAAATCTCTTGAAGTCAATGCCACCCCTCTTTTTCTTCAACACTTAGCAGGTCCCCTGGACCACCTCTTAAGTGAAATTTTTTAAACTTGAATTTGAATGTACCTCATATTTCTTGGTCAGGCATCCATTTCAGAGGGACAGTACAATCACGTATATAAAATATAAATAAATAAATAAACAAATAAATAAATAGATATGTGTGTGTGTGTGTATATATATATATATATATATATATATATATATATATATATACACACACCCCCCCAAAAATGATGGCAGGTTCATTCCATACGTTAGGCACAAATAAGACTGTGAAATGCTTCTCTGCAGCCCAGTAAAAGAGCAAGAAGGCAGAAAAGACTTGTGCTGATTCTGTGGATGTTGTAATAGTGAACTGTTTTACTGAATGTGAGGTTACATTTGAGGGTGTCTCTGGTTTGAGTTAAATCTTTAGCTTACCTGTAAATGCAGTCATTTGTAATTAAAGTCTTCACCATATCCAGCCCAGATGGATTTCTTGGTTGATGCATGTGATAGGTGTCATCTTTCATCCCTGTGTGTCTGTAGACTATACAAGCGTGATTTGCTGTTTGCTGTCTCAGAACATCCCTACCAAAGCTTCAGCAAGCCTGGCTTGTTTCCAAACAGCATCCTTTGTGAGAATTGAAAGAGAATGTTTGGAACACTATATAATAAAAGCAAACAAAATACAGCTGAAATAATTTTTGATCTCAGCAAGAGCTGAAAATGAAAATAAATAAAGACCAAGTGCTGCTTACTGAAATTTCTTTGCAGTGTGCACAGAGCAGAAAATAAAATAATTGTGTTGGTTCTATTATCGTTCTTGAAAGCACAACACAAAGCAATGCTGATATGATACAGGTCCATCTGCCAGCTGGGAAGAAGAAAAAGCAATTAAGAACATTATAAATTTGGTTTGTTGCTCTGGGCTGGAAAGATCCAGTTAAGCATGCTGTGATTCTGAACAGAGAAGTACAGGAGACAAGCCAAGACAGAATTTCTCTTGATATTATCACTTGACCTGTTTCCATTGCCTTCCACAGCTCTCCCAGCCAAGGATATATCTGTAGCCAAATCACCTCTGGCTCTCAAAGTTAAAATCTGACAGCCTGTGTGTAAATCCACACTCCTGAGGATGTGTGGGCTAAATACCAGCCTGGAGAACTTACTCTTGCAGTCTGACCCTGGGAGAGAGCACCATTCTGCACACCTCACTGAAGACACCCAGCCCTGATTTCCAGAGCATGGAACTAGGTGACCATTTCAACTTCTCCTAGTCCTCCTACCATCATCTCCTTGACACAAATTTGCTTGATGTGTGAAACTAAGAAGTATATTGCTCTGTATAGGCGGTGAGAAATTGGTACCTCTTCCAGGAAGAAGGCTCAGAATTAATTGCCTTGCAAATGGTCTTGTGTGTTTTGCATTTTTGTCACACAACAATTAACCATCGCTGGCTTTGTGTTTGGGGACAATACAGGCAAAGAACTGCTTTTGCTGCACCTTTTGCACTCTTGTTTTGGTAGTCTCAGTGTCCTTTCTTGGTGATTCTGCACAGCACTCCACTGGTATGCACGTAAAACAGCAGTGGGAAATGAGTCCATGAGAAATGAATCTAGACCACATTACTCTTAAGTAAGCGCATCAGGCGGCTGGTACAGGTCCAGCCAGACACAGCTCCCTTGAAACCAAACCTTATCTTTATGTGTCACTGTAATCTGGAGGAAATGAAAGCAAGAGAGCTCTAAAGTTATATCTGCTTTACAGCATCTGTCCTTGCAAAGCGATGATGTAGAATAACCCATTTCTCTGGGTCTCCTTCTGGTTCCACTGTTCCCAGAGCTGCCGTGACACGGTGCCCTGCGTGCATCTGTACAGCACAGCCCATAAATCTGCTACCACTGCCTTAAAATCATTGCTTTGCCATGTGTAGGTCACCCCTGAGCCTGCACTAATTGTACTGAACTGCAGTTATTTTTGTAGGCAGCATGACTTGTTCTTCCATCCCCCTCACATCTCGCACCTGCTCGGGGTGCAGCCAGAGGATGGCACACGGACAGCCCTCCTGTGCCAGGGAGCGGATCTGCCACATCCGCCAAGCTCCCAGCAGGCACAATTGTGCCACTGGTGGGTCACAGCTTTGGGCAGGAGCAAAGCAGTCACCTGTTTGTATTTAAATAGCTCTGGTGGCTGGAATAGTGTCAGGCCACTGCAGGTTTGCTGGTGCTTCGCAGTGGGACTCTGGGGTCTACCGTGGGCTGGCTTAGTTGTTTTTGTTTTCATGCTCATGTACAACATGGAGGGGCCAACAGCGAGTTCGTGGTGGCCACCAATGGTGGCCACAGCCCGGCAGCCTGGCAACAACCTCCACTGGCTGTCAGCCACCCAGATCAGCAATAGCTTGGGGAATGTCAAGTGCTGAGAACCGAGAATCAACCTGCCAGCACTCAGCTGGGCAGCTGCAGGCTGGGAACAGCCTTCAAGATGGATATTGCTGCAATCTGATGTGAAATTTGTGCCAGATTATCTCCATTCATTAAGCGAGAGAACTGGAAAAAATGGCCATTTTAATAAGGGTGGAATTAAACTTGAATACAGAAAAAATCAAACTAGTTGTCTAAATAGAATAAATCTTTTATAGTGTTCCCAGTGGCTCATAAATCATCCCCAGCTAGTTCATGTTTGTGTGGAAGCTTTTTGTGAAAAGCTTATCTCATCCTACTGCAAGCATTTCGCTCCTGTTCTACGGGGAAAAACATGTTTGGTTCCATTTGTAGAACGAGGTTAGAAACACAACTTTGTGGACAAATGGTGGGATTTTGAGACAGAGCAGTAATAAAGAAATCTCAGAGAGAGAAGGTGGGAAAAGGTTATTAGCTCTCCAATAAAGGGTCATTTGACTCTGGAAATGTTGATATGCTGTCCTCTTTTGCATGGCACTGGGGAAATCAGAATTGATTTTTAAACATAATGATGTAAGTTGGAAATAAATTTCAAAGGTAAACTGAGAGGTAGATATTTAAAGAGTAATGTTATACCTTTGAACTGATAAGTTGAAGACAGGTGGATCCATGAGTGTTGTAAAAGAGCGAAGACTGGGTAAGCTCTCATAGTTGTGTCTCAATTTTAGTTTATTTCTGGCATTAGAAATGGGTGAGCCTTCCCCACAAGAGGCTTGTTCCTACTTTCTCCTTTACTGGGCTGCCTGTTTTCTGAGAGCTTGGGAAAATCTTTGTCAACCCTATAGGCACTTTGAATGACGAAAACTGAATTTTGGAAGGATTTTGTTTCATTCTCTCTTTTTAAATTTTGCCTATTCATTTAACTTGCAATTTAAAACTTATTTAAATGCACCATTAAACATTTTAGTTTACTTCCAGGATAGATGCAACTATTTCTCATTTAGAAAATTAGTGAACTGAGGCACCAAGTGTGTAGCTGAGGCAGGTGATGCACCTACCCAGCATGGAGTAACCTGTAGCATTAGTTCCTGAACGAGAAAGGACCTGACCTATGGCTGATACTGTCTTCAGGGACTGAGAAACACACTAGAAATGGGTCACTAGAGGAGGTGGGAATGATCTCAGGAGCTTAGGAGTTGGATTTGGATCTGAAAGCAGCTGACGAGAGTGCAATTATTCTACTGGCTTGAGTGGGTTGCCTGAGGTCCTCACAATTTCATCCAGAAATGTTGTTCATCCAGAAATTATGTTCAGCAGAACATAATTTAATAGTTATAAGTGGAGTTATCTGAACGGAAATAAAAGGCATCTCTTACAGCACAAAACCCTAAAATAATAGGTTTTATAAATTAATGTTTCAGCCAGTTCAGCATCCAGTCTTGAATAATATTTCACTCGTAAACAAACAAGATAGTATTTCTGAAATATTATTTGTGTGGAAAAAAGATAGACTATTTAGAACAATATAAGAAAATTGTGCTAACTCACACAAAGATGCGATTTTATCCTGAGATTGTGAAAATACTTCTCCTCACGTTATTTTATTAATCCCCAATAGATGTAGGTTTAAAATAGAGTGTTGATTGGTCTCATGGAATTTAGCAGAATGAAGAAGCACAAAAAGGAACAGTTTTGTTGTCTTCCATTTTAATGTTGCATTGGTTATTTGAGAGTTTATTGTTTGAACAATTGCTTCAGCTACCTTGTAGTAAATTATATTCAAAGAATGCTTCAATTTTTCCTAAATTTGTTAATTTTTGGAATTCATTGCATTCAAAATGGTCTCTCATTTGAGAAAGAGATCAGTAATTTTGTAGCTAATGAAAATCAGTTATTGAACATGAGACATTAAAAATCTAAGAATGTATTTATTGTATGTAACCAACTCAGCTGCTTTCAAATAAATATGAATATTGTGAGTAGCTTTTTGTTGTTCCAGTGTTTCATCTCGAATGATTATTTCAGACACCAGCTTCTTATCTCCTTAATTCCTTTCCAAAATCCAATAACTGAAATAAAATTATGTTCTAAAATGGTAGCAGCAATCAATATCCAGAGCAATGAGTGGATGCTCATTGGCACAGGTGATGCCATTTTCATATTGCCACGATGTTGGTCCAGAAGCTCACGTGTCACTTGTACACATTGAGGAGGTGGGTTGGGAAGCTCGAGCACTCCAGGAGCAAGAGTTTTGAGCAGGATCTGGAGTCACTATGGATCCATGAGGTTATTCATGACCTGTAACTGCAGCTCTACTGTTCAGGGTGTATTCCTACCATGCACAAAATCCCATCCCCAACTGTTATTTGAAAATGATCCTTTGTACACAATGGACCGTGTGGGCTTCATTAAGGATTCCTGAGGACTCGAAGGAACACGAAATCCAGTGTCCTGTTTTCTAGACATTCAATGTTTCTGAAGGAAGAAGAAATGTAATTTGAAACTCTGTTGTTTTATTTATAGACGACCTAATATCACAGGTTAGGTGTATACAAAATTTTATTACGTTCTGACTGATGAGTTCCATGGCTGGTAAATCGCTCTTGGTCAGATCTGGGTGTATTAAAGTGCTTGGTTGATTTAGGATGTGAGCGTAAGTGGCAAAACTTATTTTAAGAGCTTCATTATTTCTGGAGTGAGGCTTCTCATACAGCTTATTAATATACCTGATTTTTATTATCTTTTCCTCAATAAAAGCCACTTTCTTAATAGGTATTTTGACACTGAGGTTTAATGGCATTTAAAAAGATGTCAGAGCCAGGCACAGAAATTGCAAGTCATATATTTTAAATTGTTCAGTCATGAAAAGATCATTCCATCCTAAAAATGGAATCTCTGCTGTTCTTTTTCCATTTAGGTTTTAGTTTTTGCTCTGGTAGTTTGAACGTAATACTCAGGATAAAATAATTTCTTTCTGCTTTGAGGAAAGAAATTTTTTTTTCTCCTTGTCCACAAACTAGAAGAGTGAGAGAGACAGCAGCTAAGGGATCTCAAGAACATTTATATTTTTTGAGCACTTATGAAAACTGTGTCAATTAATTTGATAAAGTCGTCCAGCATGAATGCCCCTAATAGGGCGTTACTCCATGGATAGCTATTCCTTTGTTCCACTCTGCCTTTGAAAATTCACTGGATCACCATACTAGGATAAAGTTTGACTAGGTGACCTTCCAATTCTGAAGGAAAACCAGCCCAGTCTACTGGCTTCTACTGTTCTTTGCCTCATCGACTTGAGTCAGTAATTCAGATAAAGCTTCTTCTGCAGATTTATGACCGAATATTTTATCTTTAAATTTCTTTTCAATATACTTTTCATTTGCAAAAAGTTCTCTACATTTTAAATGTATGCATATATTTAAGCTGACATTAATTTTCATAACGAACATGAAAATGTAATATACATAGCCAGCTCAAGCTCATTACTGTGCTATTTAAAAAACTTTCATAACCATATTTGTGCTAAAATAAATATTCTCTTTTTCTTAACAACCTGCATTACTTACAGACAGCGGTATGCTCTTGCTGTAGGCAGAGGAAGCACCAATTTTTCTGATGGCCTGAAGCTTTTCACCCTGTAGATGTGGTTGCAAAAGGATTGGGGATGTAGCCCTGCAGAGAACACAGATTTTTCTGCCGTGTAAGGAGCAGTATAAACTTCATGCATGTGTTCTCTGCTTGGAAATGTCTGTCTGGTTTAGCACATGTTTTCTAGCTCTGAAATGCAGCACTTCTGCAATATGTTCTCAGCATAATTCTGGATGAGTGCCTGTGTGAGTGGAGGCGCTTGCAGTGAAGGAGTAATGTGATCTTCAGAATAGATTAACATGAATGGGAGCACTTTGGAAGCAGAGATCGGACAGACTTGTGAGAGATTTTCATTCCATTTGCAGGAATTATTTGTAGTCATTACTCATTTTCCAGGGTGTTGCACCACTTAATTTAAAAGCCTATCTTTCTGCTAGAGGATGGGCTTGTGAGAGGATTTAGTCTTGTACAGTAAGCAGCATGACTTGCTTTTCTCCCCGGTGGTTTTAGGGTGGTCTCTAGGTTCTTACTACCTGGATATATGAATATGGACTGGCAAATTAGCTTGTTTCATTGTAGATGTAGTTAGGAGATGTAGTTAAAGCAGCGAAGATCATCTTATTTGTGTTTAGAGTGTGGATATTCTTTAGAAGTCCTGGCAAACTGCTACGAAAAGGGAAGCAAAATCACAGAATCAGCTGCTTTGGGATAGACTTCAGGTACCCTCTGTCCAACCTCTTGCTCCAAGCAGGGTCATCTGTGAGATCAGACGAGGTTGCTCAGAGCTTTACCCAGCTGGGTCTTGAACTCTCCAAGGCTGAAGAAGCTCTCCAGGCAGTCTGGTCTCCTGACTCTCCTCAGTGAAATTTCTTTTCCTATATCCAGCTGGAATCTATTCTTTCAATTTATGACCCCTGCCTCTCATTCTCCTACCGTGCATGATCACGAGGAGCCCAGCTCAGCTGCTCGATAACCCTCCAGCTAGGCAGGGCCAGGCTGCTGTGAGACCTTCCTGAAGCTGTCCTTTACCCAGGCTGAGGAAGCCTTTACCCTCTCTTCAGCTCTGCTCATAGGACAAGTCCTCCAGCCCTGACCAACTTGGTGGCCTCTACTAGACTTCCCCAAGTTTGTCAATTACTTAAAATACCAGGCCAGGACTACTGCAGAAATAATTGCAGGAACAAGATCTTAAACTTATATTTGTCACTTGAATGTTTTCATACCAATTCTTTCCCTTGTTGTTCATTGAGCAAGAACCTCTCAGCACTTTTAAGAGAGCAAAATCTATTATCACTCCCTGAGATGCATTGCTTATGATAGCTGTCCTCTGGGAATTTCATTAAAGACATTATACTTATTTTTCCTACAGTGTCTTCTTTTCATCTTCTTTGCCAAACTCCATGGATGGCAGACGTTTTTCAGGAGTAATGAATAGTGACAACATCATTAGTCACTATCTCAAGATCCAATAATCCTTTAAAGGAGTGATGTGAAAGTCAATAGGCAAATGAGAAAAGGCTTTTAAATTGCTTCCTGCCTCTAACAAGTCAATAAAGGCCCTCAGTGGGAGGGTGAGCATCTCTGTGTCTCGATGTAACGGCAGCCGAGGCTTCTCAGGACAGGACACAAGCACACTCGAGAGACAGGAGTGTTTCAAGCTACTTCCAGGCTGACCTGCAAAAGAGGTCTCTTTCCAACTCAGGGCATCAATCTGCATGGAAAGGATAGTGCCTTCTGGGTCTTTATATCTAATTAACATCTGAAAAATTATCTCTGAGCTCTACTTTACCATCACCATCAAAGGAAGAATTGCAGATGATACCAAACTGGGAGGAACAGTCACTGCACTGGAGTACAGGGTAGCTGGTCATAAAGACCTTGAACAGCTTTGTTTCCTTAAAAAATGGGATTGAAGAAGTGGGCAATGGCTGTGGGAGTTGAAGAGCTGGGCTGGTATTAGCAAAACACTCGTGTCTCTTTCCAGCCATTTGCATCCCCACACCTTTGGCTGTGGGGCTGTAAATGCTACACCAAGTAGCACTAAAACGTCAGAGAAAAGTAAACTACCGTGAAGGCATAAAGAAATATTTCTGCTTGTTTAGAGGCAAAGCAGGTTCCTCACATGTGTCTCTTTGTCCAGGCCTTTTCCTTGACAGCTTGGAGCAAAGGAGCTCCATTATTCCATGCAGCTGAAGGTGACCCTGTATCATACCCAGAGCTCTCTCCTTCGAGGAGAAGCTGCCTTTTAATTTCTGACTGTGTCTAAAGTGAAGAAAGTTCATTCTTGACAGTCTTTTTTATTTTTTCAGAGATGACTGAATTATCAGGTCAGCTTGTTAGGACATTTTCCCTCCCATCTTCTCCCCTAGGCAATTTGATTTAACGTTTAGCTTTGTTGGAATTGCCCAACAGTAACTACACATTGGGAAAGCTGGCACGTCCCTGAAGTCCAGCCTGAAAGGTAATTTGTGTCAGTGCTTTAGGAACAAGAGCTGAATGGGGGACTAATCCCCTGTGTAGAGCAGGCTCTCCTGGTGCCAGTCAGCAGGCTGGATTTGGCTAGGATGAGTCTGCTGGGCACGTGATTTTGCTTAGGGAGGAGAGATAAATGGATTTTACAGCAGCCACCTACCACCTCCTTCGCTTGTGCAAGTCCAGGCACCAGCAGCAGACACCAGCACGTCCGTGTCCGTCTCAGGGCAGTGAGTGGAGAGCATGGATCCCTCTTCCATCACCACTCAGAAACCAAAGCACTTTCAATGCTCATTTGTGAAAATCCAGACATGTCATCTCTTTGTATCCACTTTTCTTCAAGGGAAAGCAATAATGCGTATATCTACCTCTTGCTTAGCATTACATCCATGCACTTCAGAGCACTTGGCATTGATAGATACTTTTATAATCATTTAAATAAATGTACAGAGGTCCCTCTACATTTATTTCACAAATCTTTAAAAACAATTGACCCTTTTCTCACTTGCTTACCTTTAAGATCAGGAACCACAAGTCAGTTGTTATCTCACAGATGTTTTAAAGAAGAGGCATTTATCACAGGGATTTATAATGTCATCCCTGACCTTAGATTACTTGGTAGCAATTAAACCGTGAGTTTAAGTTCCTGAAGTATTAGGAAATATGTTAGAATGGAAGAATGCTTTTTCACCATGTCCTGTACAAAAACATTCTTTTAATTCATAAGCCACAACCTTATTGCAATTTCCTTGGTTTTCTTGCAGGTACCCATCATAAGTAACCACAGAAGAACAGTATATCAATGAGAATAACACAGTGGTTTTATTTCATTGCAATTATTCATGGTCTCAGTTTCATTGACACTTTTTCTGTAGGATTCACTAACAAGAATTACCAAATGGAAATCAAAGGGACAGAACATAGAGACATAAATTTTCATGAACATGTAATATCTTTCTGTGCTGGATTTTTTCCAATTAAGTGGGTCCGGTCTGTGCAGGTTGTGGAATAACAGAATGGCAATTTCCTTCTGAGGTAAATGGGGAAATAGGGATATGGGAACAGATTGAAGCTCATTAAGGGGTTGGCTTCACAGCCTCATAGTTGCCAACCTCTGGATTGTAAATGGGTGACACTCTGTCAATACACATTTTCAGCACCATACAGAAAGTAACCAGTAATATAAAAAAATATTTTGGACATAAATTCAAAGGAGAAACATCTAAATGTATGTTAGTTTATAGATATAGTCAATGGTAAATGTAATTATTGAAAGATTCTTCTGTTACAACTGTAACAAACTTTTCTGAAAGTACTTAAAAATACTTTTCCTCAATCCTGCAAGACTGACTGTATTCATTCATATATATGCGTATATACCAACACACACACACACATATGCACCGTCACTACTCCTGCTCAATTTGTCATTAGCAAATGTCTGGCAGTGCTAAAAGTACAAAAAGGACTTTCATCATATTGTATTAAAGTCACTCAAAGGAAATTGGAAAATGGAGCTTTGTGAGAAGACGGAATGGAATGAAAAATGTAAAAGGTCTCTCACCCCCTTCCCTTTTGCCTCTCCATTCTGTAGTGTCTCTGTACTTCTTTTCATTCTTCTGCTCTCTATTGCCCTTCTAAATCCTGTGCTGCTCCCACCTATTCTCTCCCTCTGCTTTCATGCTAACTAGCAGTACGTCCTTTCATGTTCCCATCAAGCCTGGACAAGTGGCAAATGCTCGGTCTCTCATGCACACTGACTTTTCTGATTGTCCTTAGCTGAAAAGGTGCAACTGTGCTGCTGGCTTTTCAAGACATTTGTTTCAGATGGAATTTTTCAGGGTGATGAATGAGACTCATTTTGTTCTCCAGTCACTGCACTGCAGCTTTGATGTTTCTGTTCTTCCCAGTAACACATCAATGACGATATCTTTTCTGCAATATAACACCATACCAGGCAGTCTGATGGAGGGAAAAGTTCATGACATGACTACTACCAAGTGTTAATGCTATTTTGACAGAGGTAAAATCTGTGTCTGTCACTCCAACTGTAATAAACAGGAGATGATGTCACAGGGTTTCTATGCAGGGCCACAGCAAGGACTAAAGAACATGATGCTAAGCTTATGTGTGGCACTGAACATCACAGAGCTACACCACTACTCGAGCTTCATCTGATTCATCTCATGATAAAAAATGAGCATGCAGTAATTGAGTAAATGTTTGCAAATATTTTGCCACTGAATTTAAATCACAGATTTATTGCAATAATAAACATGAGAGTGCATCTCGATAGTTTGTTGATTGAGTTGTGTGGGTGGTTTGCCTTTTATATTTATTCAGATAATTCTGTATGTGAAATCACATGATTTAGTTATTTTGTCTGTAGTAAGAATACTGACCATGGTCATCAGCTATCCCAAGTGATCTTCCCTCCTTTTGAAATCGTAGGACAATAACACCAGAGTTATTACACAGAGTTTTGTTTGTTCAAATTGAATATGCATGAGAAGCTGTCTAGAGAAAGCCAGGCAAGACAACACTTCTGTTAAAATGCTAAGAAATTCGCAAAGTTAGAAGCAATCTTTAAGTACTGTAACGGACCAAAATTTGGTACTGACTTAGTTTATGAAAATGCCACTCTACATTCCACCATCAATATTAAAACCTGGAAGGTAAATCTCCTTGCAGACTAAGAGAAAAGTTCATGATTGGCTTGATCTAGCCTCATCAGCTGGAACACATTAACCACACTGTTCCCGGCCATTGTTGAAAGACTCTTGAATTTACATTTCCAGAATAGGAGATGACAGCACAGTTTATAATGCTGTCTCCATTTACATGAGGGATCAGGGACCTGGAGATGAAGGCTTTTCAGTGTGGGAGAACAAAAAGAGGATCTGCGCAGCGCAGTGTTTGCTCTGTCAAGGTCATGGGCTGCAGGAATCAAGGCTGCAGGAGCTGCTGGAGCATCTCTTGCATTTTGAAGAACAGTCACCATTCTGCTCCCATGGCTGTTTCTGATCCAGTGACAGAACACATGGCCCACTGCTGATTTTTATCTCATTTTCTACTGACACAACTGGCACAAGTGCTCTTTTGATCGGTGAGATCAGAAACAGATGTTGGGTAATTTAGCTTGATGATTTCAGGAAAGGATTTGGTTTACAGTTGAACTCGATGTTAAAGGTCTTTTCCAGCCTGAATGATTCTATGATTTACAGGTAGGGGTCCAGCAGCCAGACCCAGGCACCCCCTGATCTAACAGGGAAGCCTGAAAGGTTATCCCATAATGCTTGTGTCACAGGCTGCAGGACCCTCCTTAATACCATGTGATTAAGGTACCTTTATTTATATCTGATAGATGTTTTTCTAACCAAGTAGCAAGGGAGAAACTCATTCTATGATTCTTTTGTAACAGAAAAGTATTCAGCTGCATGGGGTTTTTCGTAAAACAAGACCATTCTCTTTGCTTTTCCTCAGTAAAGTGCTCTGTCCCTCACCGTGCGATTACAAACTCAGGAAGCAGACAGCAGACAGCAGACAGCAGAAGTGAAGACTCAGGTCAGCATTAAGACACTGTGCACTCTCAGATGCCTCTGGAGTCAGTGGAGATCTACTCAAAGCTGATGGTGGAGCCCAGAAGGCAGCTGAAGATCCAGGAACCATGTTCAAGCAGACACGAGGGCTGGGATTCATTTGCCCAAACACAGACATCTATTATCAGTTCAGGTCCTGTGAAGCACCTTTCTTGGCCTCTTGAAGGCACTTCAGAAAGGCTCATGTGTTCCCTAGAGTGTATTTGCCATCCCTTGCAGGTGTCTCAGACAGCTCACCCTGTCTGGACCTGCTCCTGGACAACCTGCTTCGACTTGCTGTTCTTGAGCAGAGGGATTGAGCTGGGGGATTTCAAAAGCTTTCTTCCAACCTAAGTGGTACTGTGGTCTCAGCTGGAAACAAATTCCAGTGCGTAGGGCACCTGAAAGTTCTGCTCTGCCAAAATCCTCCGACAGCTTGATTCATTTGAGGATGTTTAGAAGTTTAGTACCCCATGAGATGCTCTTCATCTCTCTGGGACCAGCAGATACAGAACAGTACTTATGGGAAATATGCATCATTCATGCCAGGCCAGGAGGGACACCCTCACCATCTCAGGTACACTTCATAATAACATTGGAGTGACTGACTTCTCAGTCGTCACGTCTTTTGAAATATTACGTAGCCAAGAGTCCAGGTGGCAAAATCTGCCCATCCAAAATTAGTTCCTTCCATGGTAAGATAATTCCTTGCTATGATATTGTGCATCTACTTAGAGTGTGCTACACTTAGCACTTTATGTTTTTTCTGTTACATTAACAAGTCCTCAGCTACCTGGAACTTCCTAGCTATGCTGGTATTTGATCAAGCCATCTCTAAGCCTTTTCTTGGGCAGACTGAAAAAAAAATGCCGAAACAACTTTTCATTATTTAAGGCAGATCTTTCATTCCTGCAGCCTTTACTGTGACAGGTTTTTGAGTCATTAAATACTGAAGTGTTGGAAGATCCCCTGACTGCTAGAGGACATGGCTTACTGTGATGGTGTGTGTCTTTTGTCACCTGATCAGAGGAGGCAGATAAGCCAGCAACTGAATGCTGGTGATCTTTCACTGGAGTAAACATTGTTTCCCATTAAATTGTAGCAACGGCCCAGTCTGAATAGGAGAGAAAGCAGTGGAATCAAATTAACGATGAAAAAGTTGTTTTCACTTTAGTCTCTGTTTATAAATGAAGCAATACTTAGAGACATGCATCCCAAATGTCCATCACCCTCCCTCACTGACTGTTCAGTGGGAATAAATCTCATTTTCTTGTACAAAACATTTTCTCACACAGCAATAGTGCAGCACAGGGAAATGCCCCACACATTTCCTGAGCAGAAGAGAAGATGCAGCACTGGGCTGTAGATGAGGGTCCTTGGGTAAAACTTCAGTGTAAGGCACATTTCCAGTCCTGCAGCCCACTGCCAAGATCCTTCCCACTGCAGCTGGAAGTGGCTTGTTCTCATCAGAGGACCGATGTACAGAAGATCTTTTGTGGTTTTTTGCATCCTGTGTCTTGGATTGATGTAGCAGTGAATTAGGTTGAAATCTGGGATTGTAGATTACTTCGTTGCACTCCACTTCTAATTGCAGGCTGCCCAAGAATCAGCAGTGTTGGACTGCTCCATAATATTTTTGCCTTGCTGCTCAAAATCAAGTTTTTCAGTCTACAAAATGTACCAATTTGGATGAGAAAGC
Source organism: Mohoua ochrocephala (assembly GCA_013398855.1). Classification (NCBI taxonomy): domain Eukaryota; kingdom Metazoa; phylum Chordata; class Aves; order Passeriformes; family Acanthizidae; genus Mohoua; species Mohoua ochrocephala. Next base: position 473,773 of record VZTA01006298.1, on the reverse strand, counting down.
TCAGCCCAGAAGGGAGTGTACCAGCAAATTATCTCCCTCTCTCCCACGTCTATGTCATCACCATTATCTCATTTACCCTTGAACAGTAAGAAATGTAGAGGAATCCAGTTATCTCACTTTATTTCCCTCGGTGGATGTGACAGAACATCTTGTGACCTATCAAGCGGCTCAGAGCAATGTGGGGATTTCAGCAAACAGCCAATTTACTTACAAGTGGTTGCAACTTCTTTAGTCACATTGAAAGTGGCTTTTTATTTTTTCCCTCTAAAAATCCTGAAGATAGAGAGCCACGAGCTTTTCAGGGTGGCACAGGTTATCCTATGACAGCTTAGCCAGCAAAGCCAAGTGTCACTGTCACATGCACTGACACGGGCGAGTCGCAGTCATGGACCCGAATGTTATCACACTGAGGCTATCTACAACCCTGTGATTAAAAATGTATTCCCCTCAAAATAAACTTTGGCATCCCAAAGGCTTAGCCGAGGCAAAAATGTTGAGTCTCCTAGGCTTCCCTACTTACCTCTTATAATATCTCTTGTACTTTGAGCCTCAGGGAATTTTGAGCAATAGCGTTTTCTGTATGGGGAGTAGGAAGGGGCAGATCTCTTTTGGTGGAATATCAGACACAACCATCCTTTGCCACTCACCTGCTCGCTGCCAACCAATGCTTAGAGGGCAGTCAGATGAGTGGAGGGAAGAAGAGGGGCTTGGATGCCTCTCCTGACCACTCTCGGGGGGCTGAGCCAAGCTCTGCTCTGAGCCAAGCCTGCATGCATCCTCCCCAGTCAGCCCCCAGATGCTCATTGAAGATCTTTATAGCTTCTTTACACCTCTTTTCCAGCTCAGGAACATTCTGCACTCACTTTGTGCAGATGACTTGCATCAGATATGGGAGAGCTCACTTTAACACATCTTCGAGTTGCTCAGGTCGCATGTGAACAGCCAAGACAGTGAAGCCCCAACATGAGGAGGACAATAACAGCTCCAGTGTGCAAGGATGAAGTCCAGCTGGCAGCTGAGGTTCACTCCTCCAGCCAAGGCAGTACAAATGTGCCCTGTGTGAGTCACAGCAGGGATGATGTTGTACGGCAGCAATTAATTTGTTTCTAAGGCAAACGAGTCCAAATGGTAAAGGCTTTTGCGAATGGAATTTACTGTTCCAATGCAAATAAGGAACTGGCAAACAATAACCACTCCAGCCTGAAAGCCCAGCCAGCAATTGGTTGACATTTGGGCTGCAGAGAGTTTGCAGATTCCCCACGAGTTGGAGAGGAGCTGTGTTTTGCAGCAACAATTGATTTATTACTGTGACAACGAGTAGAAATAGAAGGACCTGCTGGCAGACAAGGGTGTGATTTGTTCCTTTGCAAACAAGCAAGCAGTGTCCAGCTGGCTAGTGGCCATTCCCAAGCAAAAGCCCAGGGGAGGATGCAGGTTTTATCTCCTCTCTGCTTGAGTTTTGCTGGCTAAACAGTGACGGAATTAGGGTGGTTTTTTGGTTTTTTATTGTACAAAAACAGACTTGTAATTAGTAATGTTTCTACAAAGTGAGAAAGTAAGGGGGATGCAAAGGTCAGGCTATCTTCTAGATATTTCACTTCTCAAGCAGTAGGATGACACTTTATCTGTTATTCATGAGCAGAAAATCATTCTCATTTGTATTGCAGCAGCCCCTGTAAGGACCAATCAAGGTCCCATTGTGCTGATGCCTGATTGGTGGCTGCGAGCAGAAAATTGCTGGTGCCTGCTTGGATGCAGTTCAGGAACATCCATTTTTTTGCCATGTAAGGTTTAACACGAGCACATTCTGATCGGCAAAGCACGTAAGTGCACATTTAAAGCAATCCCTTTCCAGCCAAATGCTTCAGGGTTTCAGTCCTCTCAAAGAGAGGGGAATTTAAACGTGTGCAGAAATGTTCGTCTAGGGCTGAGCATTCAGACAGGGCTGCTGCATATGGACCTGGCATCTTCTGAGTGTTCCATGTATAAGAAAGAGTTTTCTTCTGATGCAGGGTTTGAGGGGTGAGGGGACAACATGTCTAAATGAAGTTTTGAGGCAGTTTATTTTCTCTCCCGGGCATGTTCTAAGCCTGCCCCACTGAACTGACACCCTTCAGAGAGCTGCACTAGTGGGACCACAGGAGTCATTTGACAGATGCGTCAGGGGTGTGAGCATCAAGAGAAATGAATCATTACCATTTTCTGAAACAAAACATTGAAGTGTAATGGATTGAAATTAAGGTATAAAAAACGAGGGTGAATGAAAACAAAAACACACCAGCGCGCAGAGCTGTCCAGTTATGGAGTAATCTTGATGGAACAAGGGAAGAAACCAAAAAGGCATGTAGTATTTCATGGTGGTTAGTCTGGTATAGACTAAGTCAGAAAGGTTAATTCTTTACTGGTTGACAATGGACAAGCTGAGACTTCAGGGATATGAGTAGTTAAAATCAGTGTAAGACAATGAATATATCATTTATGTGAACATGGAGAAGAACGTTTGTGGTGTATCATTTTTGCTGTAAAAGTAGTAATATGAAAAAATCAACAGAGACCAATAGCTAGCTGCAACTACTTCATATCCTGGATATTGTGTAAAATAGACATTATTTACTATGCTTGTAAGCCTGGAAAACATTGACTTTGTAAAGCTGATAACAGTAATGCAGTGGAAACATTGTCTGGGATCAGTGGAGTGCATTGTACTGATAAAAAATTTCCCTGTAATGCTCTTAAAGTAATTGAAGCTGCGGTTTGTCTCTTGCACAGTAAAACAGTCTGAGGCTGGCAGAAGGTTTACGAAAACTTCCCTTTGCAGTGCCGAGCAATTTGCTGCCTTTGTCCAGTGACTGCTCGCCTGAGTTTCCACAGCTCTGTGAGCCCTAACAGAACCTGTGAGCTCTAGCACAGACTCTAATGAATATAGATAATTTCCATTTTTAAGACATTTCACTGTTGTGGAGTGTACAGGTTACTTCCTTATAGAATAGGGAATCACAGCATGTCACACTTAAAACCCAAAGCACTGGGGTCAGCATTTGTGTGCCTCATTATCAATGAAATCAGTAAAGTGATGCACTGAAAATAAGAGGATTTTTGTAGGCATATACAGCATAGCATTCAGTCTTTCTTTCCATTTTGACTTTTTTTTTTTAAAGAAACTTCTCTACTTAGACTCCTCTAAAGATTTCCCTTCCTTTCTGCTTCTATTACGTATCTTTAACTGACCAGGATTATTTAGCAGTACTTGACTGTCAGCATGTTAAAAATATATTCAAGGTTACCTTTACATGGGAAGACAAAAAGCAACTTTAAGACACTGACAGCTTTCTCACCTACATATGAAAGCAACAAGAAAAGAAAGAATTAAATGGCACAGCTTCTCCTGGAGCTCTCAGACCTTCTCATCCTTTCCATTTTCCTCTTAGCAATTTATACAAGCCTGCCTTGTACATTAGCCTGGCTCACTTGGCTTCATCATTCCCTATAAAATTCCTAAGGCAGGCAAAGCTCTCCCTGAATTCAAGCCTAATACAGTTCATTGCAGGAAGAGAAACCAATTTTGGTTTTAGTGAGATATCTACAGCTGAAGCAAGTGTATTTAAGATACATTGTCCTGAGCTGACTTTCCCTCTAGTGTTATGTTCCCGCAACTCTCAGTGAAGTTTGGTTTACACCAGGCAGTGCAGAACTTATTACTCACATCATTAAGGACTCTCTGTCTCAAAGGAAAAGTGTTTTGTGAAAGTTGGCGTGGAAGGAAATGTCTGTATTCCCAAATGGACAGTCCAGGTAAAATAGTAGAATGGGGAGCGAGCCATTTCCTCAGAAACCTGGATGGGTAGCAAGTGCATTCTCCTGTGCCTATGTCCAGTAACTGTTCTACCTGCGTGAGTAAGGAATTGAAAGGTTTTTTGGTGGATATAGGACTGAGGGCTGTGTTGACAGGGAGGAAGGAGGAAGTACTTCTGACTAGCAAAATTCACAGGGAACACCGTTCTATTTGTTTGAGCATATCTGGCAACGCAGATGTGGCTGGAAGAGGTTTGTGGGTTTTTTCCACAGAATCACAGAATATTCTGAAGTGGAAGGGACCCACAAGGATCATCAAGTCCAACTATTAAGTGAAAGGCCCATACAGGGATTGAACCTTGGCATTATTAGCACCCGGCTCTAGCCAGCTGAGCTAATCTCAGTGGGTTTGTGTCTTTTAGTATAGTTAATTGTTAATTTCTATTCCTTAACCCCTACTTCTATGGATATTTTAATGCTCTGTTTCAACAAACACCTGTTTGTGATTCTTTTATCCGGTCTCAGGTGAGCATTTTGGGTAGTTACTTGAAAAATCCATATATAAAGAATACTTGAGACTGAAAACAGTCTTGGTTTCTCCTCTTTAGCATTTTTATCAGGTATATTCAAATAGTGCATTAGGCAAAAAGAAATCTGCCCAAAGGGTTACTGAAACAGCATCATTGCCAGCTTCACCTGCAGAAAGTGATGAGGGCCCTTAGCACCATGAGGGACAGATGGGCCATCACGCCTGGTCCTCAGCCCTCCTTCTCTTTGATAGGAGCTGCATCTGCCTCCACGTGTTCACATTCTCCTCGACCCGTGCACAGACCAGAGAGGCCATTTCAATTAACCTTGTGTGGCAGTGCCACACCTGCAGGACTGAGCGGCTCTCCCATGTGCACGGCAGCAGAAAATAGAGGTGCTCTAGTATTTCCCATCATATTGTTGGGGTTTTTTTAAAGTCCCTTCAAATATATGAGTCAGTCCAGCAATAAAACCCCAGCTGTTGATGGCTGTTTCTGCCTGAACCTGAGCCTGTCTCCAAAGTGAAGGTGGCTGTGACGTGCCAGCCAGAGCGTGGCATGGGCTGACGTATTGAGCACCTATCGCTTCCCTAAGACTAAAGCTGTGTGTCACTAAATATTTAGTGTGTGTCACTAAATATTCCAGCTGTCTCTCGCACTTCTAGAAGCAATTTCCACTCTATTAAGTTCTACTGTTTATGGTGTCCAGGAAGCTAGAAACAGGCTTCGTTTTACCTACAGTTCAGCAATCGCCACCAATCTACCATTGGGTGTGCTATTAAATTAAAGCTATTGAATCGGATTCTGCTGGCAGCTATTTGATGTCAAACCTGGATTAATCCTGAATTTACGGCTGTGATTGATGTTAGTTAGGAACTAGAAGTTTTTCGTTTCAAGTTTTAACTCTGTATTTTACAGGCTGCTTTAAATATTCAGTTTTCTAGAAGCAGCCAGGGCTGGCTGCTAGGGCAGATGTCCCACAGGATAACTTCTCCAGAGGACAGTTTGATCTGCTCACTGTGCTCTGAAATTGCTTGCATGGTGAACTGAGGAACTTCTGTATGAGAAGGGACATCAGCTAAAATTATAGTAGCTCTAGTCTCCATAATTCTGGTCAATGGGCTTTCCATAGAAGAGTACTACATTTTCTTCCCAGACTCTCAATTTCTTATGGAAATAGTGACCCCTTTCCTTCATACACCTGTGAGTCCAAAGAAGAGCCCTTGTGCAGCAAGGGTAAGGAGAGATCCAGGTGGTTTATTCAGATTTTTCTGCACTGGGATGTATTCTGGCTATCCCAGTCCTGGTTCCCAGGTGAAGGGTGTTAAATTCCAGGGACAGGGTTCCCCTGAGACACAGCTGTGCTAGAGTTTCCCCTATGTGTCCGGAGATGGTCTCACTGGGAATGCCTTGCATTCATTAATTCAATTGCACAGGCTCAGCCAAAGTGCTCACAAAGTGCTTGGGAAGAGCTGGGTGTGGGGAAGGCACTGCTGGGTTGAGTGGTGCAGCCTGTGCCCACCTCAACCAGAGCACAGAAATGAAGCCTGCAACAGGCATGGTGCAGTTTCCCCTTTGGAAAGACTTCGGGGCTTGTCCTAGATTTGGACTTGAGAAAGTCCGGTGTCAAAGAGCGGGGACATCAGAGCCTGTGGATTGTGTCGCTTACTCTCTGAGAAAGGGCTGCTCTAACCCTCCCCTTCCACCCCCAAGACTTCCAGATTTTTAAATCCTCTTCTTTTTTTAGACTAACTTGTAACAAAGGAAAATCAGCTCTGCTGAGTGGTGTAGAATGTTAAAACAATAGAAAACAAACAACCCCTAGATCAGTCCATGCTTTAAGGAGCAGCCCCTTCCATCCAGCCCTGATTTCAAAGCCAGAGGTTTATGGTAGCTTCCTGATCTACAAGAGGTGTCTCCCCAGGGACCCAGAAAGCCTCTTGCTTTGCATCATCAGGATTATATGTGTTCAAGACCCCCCGGTTCTCTCCCGTGCCACCATGAACTATGAGCCTGCCCTCTCCTTCCACCACTGCCCATGTCTCCCCCTGCTCCTGCAGGGTTTCCACACCGTGAGAAAGGCAAATAGGCAGGAATCCATCCTGCCCACCCACAGCCTTTTAAGAACATATAACTTACAGCAACAAATCCAACAAATAAGGTCCTTAGTGCAGCAAGACACACTGAGACCGGTCTGGGCTAGAGCAGCACCAAGGTCATCTCAAAACTCTTTCCACGCTGACAGACCATAGGCAGAGCCTGGTGCTCAAAGGCATAACTCATTGGAGAAATTAGCCCATAAACTTATTTCTCATAAAAGAGGCTTATTTTTTATTTAATGTCAGGTTAAATAAATCACAAAGCAGGGCAGTGAGGATTTAGCACTTGCAGTATTAAACCATATTACTTAGCATTAACACAGTGCTTTCCTCATTCAGGAGAATGCTTTTGCTAACTTAATTCACTCTCGGATACCCTCTGCATGTCACAAGCGAAGTCAGGAGCGTTTAAGATTGCTGCTGATAGATAAGGCTGGACTCACTCAGCTTGGTTAGTTTCCCTCTTCTCCCACCCTCAGCGCCCTAGCTGAGTCAATTTTTGATGTTTTGCAGCCCATACTTGTGACCTGAATGTCTTAAGCAGTGCAAGGGACAGGATCCCGTCCCTTAGATGACAGCCGGCTATGGTCCCGGCCAGGCATCCAGGGAGAGGAGCTGAGGCTGTTGGCAAGCAAGGAACAGGTCTCAGCAAATGAGACAGAGTGAGAGAGCAGTTCTAAAGGCTAAGAGCGGGGCTGTGGAGGGGAGGATGGGAGTGAAGGGATGCTTGGGCTGAGGAGGCACTTAGATTGGCTGTTTGTTTTAGGTGGGAGAGAATTTGGGACAAATACTGGTGGAAGGATTCAGGTACAGAAACATTTAGAGATTGTTTGAATTATCTTACTTGATGGAGGTATGTCAGGCAGGACATAACAGGCTGGGGAAAAGGACATTAGGTCTGGCACAGGGCTGGGGCACAGGGACACCGAGTAGGTGTCCCTGGAGTTCAGCAATTTGAGGTGTGAGGGGAAATGCTGGGAAAGGCCTTCAACCTAGGGAAGCAGGGGCTGATTTCCATGCTAGGAGAGGTACAGGGTGGGTGGTGTTCCTGAGGAGTAGCTGCCCTTCACTGCGCACCTGCCCAGTCTCCGCATGCCACCACAGCTCCCCGCTCCCAGCAGGACAGAGCACTCCCCACCAGCAGACACATAGCCCTCTGCCAGGGGACAGAGGCAAACAAGGTGCCAGAAAAGAGCACAGAGCCCATCCCTCAGCTCTGTGCCCCTCCAGTCACTGCTCCTGTGGGGTGGATGCCACAGGCCCGCTGCTTGCCCACGTCCCAGGAAAACCAGAGACCTGCAGGGGGATCTTGGACATGAGGTGCCCAGGGATGCGTCATGGCTCGTGTTGCTGCATTTCACCTGGGCAAGGGGCTGCTCAGCACAAAAGGGAAAAAATAAGGACAGCTACTCTAGCCCTTTAAACATTTGGGATCCTACTTCTAACAAATGTAAATATATCTGTGTGCCAGTGCTCCCCTGCCCTTCAAGCTGACATAGCTCCTAGTTTCAATGGACTTCTCTGGTACAGACCAGACCTATTATTACACAGACAGCTTTTACACACCAACCAAATATAAGCCTACGTAGATGGCACTTGTTTTTGGAAAAGATAGTACGTACACACTGGTGATGATTAATTAGTATATTAATTAATGAAGAAGACACTGATTAGTGCCTACTACTTCTGTAAACTAACATTTACAAAGTCATGCAGTTATTGTAGGGGAAGGATGTGTTATTTTAAAAAATAACCTAATAATATGTTTATTCGGCTAGATATTTTTACCATGAATCAATTGGAGATTATACTATTTTTACTGAAACTTTCTGTGCACTTACTTTCAAAGAGTTAAAGTTTCTTATTTAGAAGTACTCAATTTAACGTCCCTATAAACTTCTCTTGATTTAGTAGTGAATTAAAGATACCATGATTTAACTTACAGTTTTAAAAAGCTACTTAATTATAAATCCTTCCTGAAAGATCCTTGCATATATAAACCATGCTGTAATTAATAGCTAGAACAAATATTTTTAAATTTGCTCCTTAAAATATATTGATTCTGTTCTGCATCTCTGCTCAAAATATAGCTTCATGTCCCATTGAAAATGACACTTTTTCTGGAAAGAGGAACAGAAACCTACCCAAAAAGTTGACCCCAAAGTACATTTTACAAAACGAAGCCATTTATGCACTCTAATATTCTGCACACAGTACATGCTGATACTTTCAGTATCTCAAACTGCTCGTAACACTTTGCTATAAGCCTGAATCTAATACAAGTGAGAGGCTGCTTTAATTTTTTTAAGGAGCAGTTCTCCTAGCTGCAAAGGCATTGAAGAGAGCCTGGAAGACACAATCTGTGCGATGCTGCTCTTTATTGTCACAGGTACAAAGTTCTGATGTGTCAATGCTGCACATTCGGGTCATTGAACATGTACGGATCAGGAAGGACTTTTCAGTCTCTGAAATGGTTACAAATGATTTTTGTCAGAACACACTCGAAATAGGCAGTCTGATCTCCGTGGAGTCCTACTATTTCATTTTGGGTTAATAACGGTAAAGTCTTACCAACTGTTGATGGAGAAGCCATGGGTTAATTTATATTCACGTCGGAAAAGCAAAGCAGCGCTCCCTCCCAACTCTGACAGATCTGCGAGTCCCTTCCGTAGCTGATTGTCAGGTTGTCCCGATCTGTAGCTTAGCGCTGACAACAGCTCACAGTTTATTTGCAGCTTTGAAGCCTGGTCCTATAGTGTTTCTCTTCTGACAGGAGATGAATAAAGGTGTCACTGTGGGAGACTTTTATCCGGCTGCTATAAAAAGGACCCTCTTTGCCTTCCCTTGAAAGATCCTCTAGCTCACTTCTGGAGCCTGTGGCTTTCCCCTCGGCAGAGTTTAGCTCCATCAGCTCCAATTCATGTTTGGCAGCTGTTTCTAAAACTCTCTGTTTGTTGTAATACCTTACAAAGTTGTTAATGATGGGATGGATGGGGAGGGCGATCGCTATCACTCCACAAAGAAAACTGATGGCAGCGTTCAGTTTTCCCAGTGTTGTTTTAGGGTAAATGTCTCCATATCCAACTGTGGTCATGGTAATGATTGCCCACCAAAATGACTGAGGGATGCTTTTAAATAAAGTTTCGGGGTGACTTTGCTCCATGGTATAACCTAGGGCAGAAAAGACAAAGATTCCAACAGCTAAGTACATGAGGAGCAGCCCAAGCTCCTTAAAGCTGCGTTTCAAGGCATAGGTTAGGGTCTGGAGCCCTGAGGAATGCCGTGCAAGCTTGAAAATCCTTGCGATCCTCATGATGCGCAGTGCCTGGACTGCCTGCTGGACATTGCTCAGCTCCATCAGCTTGGCTCCCAGGTGGGTCAAGGTCAGGCTGACGTAGAAAGGAAGTATTGCTAGCACATCAACAATGTTCATGAAAGAAAGGGCAAAGTGGAGTTTGTTGGGAGAGGAGATCAGCCTCAGCACGTACTCCACGGTAAACCAGCCTATGCAGGCGGTCTCGATGCTGTCCAGGGTCGGGTGCTCCATACGGTTCCCCTCTGCATCTACGACCTGCAAGTCTGGGATGGTCCCCACGCACATCACAACAGAGGAGATCAGAATAAACAGAAAGGACAGTACAGCAATCACTCTAGCTGGATAGGACGACTCTGGCTTCTCCAGAAATTTCCAGATGCACTTTTGGCACCTTTTCCAGCGACTTTCTGAGGCATCTACTCCCAAGTCATCCAGAATGAGTTGCACCCTTCGGGCTATTTCTTCTAGTTCCTCCTTTTTTTCACTTAGGTGAGCTTTGCAGCAGTCATCCAAAAATTTCAGATCCACTTTCCAAAATTCCATTTCATTCTTGAAACATATGGGGCATATTCCTTTCTTCATGTGAATTTCCCCAAAGTAGTACACATCAACAATGCATTTGAAAGCATCTGGATCTCTGTCAAAGTAAAACTCTCTCTTTCCAGGATCATAGTCATCACAGAGGGAGAATATGCTATCGTATCCCCCTGATAAACAATTGACCAGCTCTGCCAGCCGTGTCTCTGGGTACTGATTCAGGTTATCTCCGTAGAACACCTGCCTTACCCCACCGACATTGACTACAATCTCCATTTCTTCACTTTTTTCTGATCCATCAGAGTCCACATCTGGAAACCTAGAGTCACCTGCCATTTTAATTGTACTGGATTTTGTTTGATTTTTTAGCCCGTTGTTTGGTTTCACAGCTTTGTGGTTTTAATCTCTCATGAAAGCGAATCAGCACTGAGCCAGCCCTGTTACAAATGTCACCAAACTGACCCGGAGTCGCGGTGGGAAAGGTTACCGATCGAAACCTGCGGTCGGGAAAGCCTGGTGAGGAATGCAACAAGCTGCAGGGAAAAGACAGTCATCGGGCTGCTGTGCCTGCAAGCAGGATGTTAGAAAGCTCCAGCAGACTGGAAAGAGAAGAAACCATTTAATAAAACTCACCACTCTGTTCAGTGCTCGAGAGTCTTTTCAGGTCCCATTCTCTCTCTAAAAGTGATATCTATTCACAGCCTGGAAGTCGCGGCAGAGAAATAAATCCTGAGCTCTGATTAACGCAACGTGCAGTGAGTGACAGTTCTCAGAGAGACAGTCGGCGGGGTGAGCCCGCGGGAACTGCCGCGGCTTCTCCCTTCGAATCCACAGATTTCCCTAGAAAGCTGCTGCTTTTGAATTTTGTTTCTCTTTCCGTTTTCTGTTTACTTTAAGGTCTTCCAGAGTTCATCTGCTGACTCTCGCACATAGTCAGTCGGTGCAAACACGCAGAGGAGAAACTTGCGCTTGTTTTCCCTTCGCTGTTTCCCAGCACAATAGGGAGCCTAGGCTGCCAGGAGTCCTTTCCAAACTCTACCCTCTCCTGGTGAAACATAGCAAAGCACCAGCTGCACAGAAAGCACATCTCAGCTATTTATACCCCTGCCCAGTGGTACAATGATGTGTTTCTACATTGCCAGGAACTTTAAGGAGTTCTTAAAACATTTTTTTTTTTATTGCATGCAAAGCATACTCGTGTATAAAGTCATTCAGAGCTGCCGAAAGACACACAAACATTTTCTCCAGGCAGAAACCAGAAGAAGCAATATTGTATTTTGGGAATAAATGTACGGCATACGTCTTGCTCTCAGTGGGACTGAAGCAACTCCAGAGCATCTCCATCCTGTGTCAGGACATTGAGTTAATCTGGATTTGTGGTGGTGTCTTTGAGAAAGAAGCAGAGACCATAAAGTTTCTGTTGCCAATGTGGAGCAAAATTTCCCCTGCACTCTGTGCACGTTTCCCAAAGCTCTGGGTCCTCAGTTTTAGCCACCTTTCCGTGACCTATAGTCAGCCGAGCCTGAGGAGGGTTTGAGTAATTTACATCTACGATGATTTCTCAGTGACTGCTACTTACCAGAAGCAGTGCTTTGTGCCACATCCAGCTCTTTAAAAGTAGAAGTAGAATAACAAGCATTCCCTTTTAACTTTGTTTTCTCCGAATTCCAGGATGTGATGAACATTTTTCCCCCAGACCTCTACATGCAGGAAACCGACTACCCTGCTCTTAAATTATTAAGTCTGACTACAGTTCATTTTAGTGGGTCCAGGAAAACATCCAGTTCATGAGTTAACTGTTTCTGGCCACAGCAGAATGATTTGTACCAGCAAGTTATGATCTTTTCTTGTTTACTGGCTTCTGAAAAGCTTGTCAGTGGAGGGGAATAGAGAGGGGCAAATGCAGCTGACAGCTTGCTCCTCCAGGCTTGTGTCCATCCTGGGAGAAAGGTGAGATCTGCGATGTGCCTGCTGTCCTCCCGCTGGTGTCACCCAGCAAGGGGGTCCCTGGTGAGTACACAGTGCTCCTGCTCCACTGTCTCAGAAGATCATAGGTGATCAGTAAGAGGTTGTGCACCAGACCTCATCTTGACACGCAGTGTGCTCACAGCATCACATATCCAGGAAAGGGGAATATCAGGCCCCAGGAAAAGAGTAATAGGTATTAGTCTGCACCTGAGTCATACCGTGAATCTGTGGAGGCCAGTGTCACCTTCATGTGCTCCTGAGTGTGCTGCATAGTGTGGGTATAATACAAGAAGTCCTTTAAATTTTTTTCCAGGCACATATAAGTTTACTGAGACTCGCAAGCTTTTTGGGACAAGATAAATACTTTGGAGACCTGGAAAAACATTCCATTTTTTGGGTTCATCAATAAATAATTACCCACCTGTGGCTTTCCTGCTCGCTAACTAGCTTGATTGTAGCAAAATAAATTTTAAGATGCTAAATTTTAAGATGCAGTGACATGCTCGCACAGGGGAAAATGCAGATGGGATTACTTACCCAATCTTGCAAAACAAAACCAAGATCTGGAAGTTAGGCTTCAAATTTTGTCACGCTGCATGAGCATAGGGAAACATGTTCTGTAGATTCAAATCTTCCGATTTAACCATCTCAGATCCTACTCTCTTTGATCAATGATTCATTCCAGTGACCTTTTGGGTTTTCTCTAGGTAATGATAAGAAATCAATGCAGGGTCCAGCATAACCAACACAGAAATCTTTGTTTCCAAAAAGGCTTTTCTCCCCCCCTTCCCCCTCCCCATCCATTTTACAGAACAAATACCTACAAAAAGGCACACAAGACATTGTTCAGTTTGAAAGGTGAAATCAGCTCCTTTCAAATGATAAATCTCAGCACATTCTCAAAAGGTTGGGAAGAAACTATTTTTGAAATGCCAGATCAGTCCTTATAAAGACTTTACTTAGTGCGGCTGCTAAAATCCTTGTGCTTTATTCTCCCTCGTCTTGCACCTTTTCAGAGTTCTTTACACCTTTCAGTGTGCCTGTGAAATGTTAGAGATCTGGTAGCATTTTAAATCCACTTGGGCAAATGTAAATGATCCAAAGAACGGTCAGGGAAATCGTGATGAATTAAACCCTTGTTTTTGTAGCTGAAAAGAGTGACACAGGCTTGCTTGATGAATGTTTTGTATCAGATGTATCACAGATCGGCAAACAACGGGAGCAGGAAGAATAATTTGCAGCAAATAATTTATTTCACTAATTCATTTTTCATCCATGAAAAGAAAGCTTCTCTAATCCAAAAATTTCAGTAGCTTCTCTAATCTAAAAATTTCAATAGATAATTGTTGCCCCGGAATTCATTTATGGCCAGATTGCTGCAATTATTAGGGCCCTTAAATTCGACTTCTGTTGCCTGTGTGAACAGGTCAAGCTGTGCTGGAAGCGATATGTGCTGGCAATTGAATTCCTACAGACCTAACAAGAAATAGGGAGGGGTTTTTTTGCTGTGTCGGTGCTTTGGCTCAGAGAACAACACATGGATTTGAGCTGACAGTTGTGTTAAGTTTTGGCTGTGGTTCAGACAGGCTCCTTCAGGGAGGAGGAGGAGGAGGAG